>JAVXUO010003032.1:0-131199 GCA_033065855.1 Escallonia rubra
AACAGTTGAACACCACAACCGGCCACTATACCTCGAGTGCACTGTTAACGGCACCGGCTTCCGCCGCGCTTTGGTAGATTGCGGCGCCTCGATCGACATCATACCGCTCATCACTCTAGCAGGCCGGCATACCGCCAAGAAGGATCATCCGTGACCCCATCAAGATCACAGGTTTTGGCCAGGGCCCTCAGTCTACCCTTGGCCACATCACCGTCGACCTTATGGTCGGAACCGTCCGTCGCAACACCACCTTTCATGTGATTGACAGCGAGTCTTCATTCCACCTCCTACTGGGTGACCTTGGATTCATGCCAACAAGGCTGTTCCCTCGACGTACCACCAGTGTGTGAAGCTGGTGGCCGGTCCCGCGGGACATGAGGTAGCAGTCACCATTCCTGCCACCAGGGCGCCGTTTGAGTGTGCCGAGTCCTACTTTGCCGAGGCCTCCTTCTTCACCGAATTGGCTGCAGATAGCGAAAATGCTACTCACATCCACTCCACCAAACTCCCTGATTGGGCCGAACTGTGTGGGAGCAAGCCCGCCAAGACCAAGCCTAAATCCAAGAAAAGCAACCGAAGCAAGGCATCAACTTCAACAGCACCGCCCGCTACCACGGCCATTTCACCACCCTCATCCCCCAAGTCCAAGAAGCACAAGCATGAAGCCTCCTTCCAGCGTGTCTTTAAGGACGGAAGGATGATCTACCAGTTATGACGGTGTCCGGGGGCTCTAGGGGGTTCGCCTCCAGGCCTCCTCCACCACGATGCGAATACACAGACAGAATGGTGTTGTACTGCTGAGCATTGTCCGCCAGATCACGAGCTCACTCCAGGCGCAGCCCCGCCTTGCTACGAAGACGGCCCTCGACCTCAGGCCGAAGATCTTGAAGAAATCAACCTGGCTGATCCGGGCGAGGAACCTCGGCTGACCTTCATTGGCACGAAACTCGCACCGGGCCGAAGAGAGGAACTGGTTGCCCTCCTCCGTGAATATCGCGATGTGCTGGCATGGAATTACAACGAAATGCCCGGACTAGACCCAGCCTTGGTAGCCCACCATCTCAACGTCGCCAACGGATCCGTCCCGGTTCGACAACATTCGCGGTCCTTCCTCCCCGAACTTGAGATAAAGATCAAGCAAGAAGTTGAACGACTCCTCCAGGCTGGCTTCATCGAGCCCATCACACATCCTATCTGGTTGGCCAATATTGTTCCTGTACAGAAGAAAAATGGACAGATTCGCGTCTGTATTGACTTCCGCTGACCTGAACAAGGCTTGCCCCAAAGATGAATTTCCACTGCCCAATATTGACATGCTCACGGAAGCCGCCGCCGGACACGAGACTCTGTCCTTTATGGACGGCTTCGCCGGCTACAACCAGATTCGGATGAACCCGGATGATTGCGCTAAGACAGCTTTCCGAACCCCAATGGGTAACTTTTGTTGGAAGGTCATGCCCTTCGGACTCAAGAATGCGGGCGCCACTTATCAGAGGGCCATGACGGCTATATTCCACGACATGATACACCGCACGGTCGAGGACTATGTCGACGATCTCATCATCAAATCTAAAAAGGAAAGTGAACATCTCACGGACCTTCGGGCAGTCTTTGATCGTTGTCGACAGTACAACATGCGGATGAATCCGTTGAAATGTGCCTTTGGAGTCTCCTCCGGCAAATTCCTCGGCTTCTTGGTCAGTCGACAGGGCATTGATGTTGATCCTTCTAAAGCCGCCTCCATCCAAGAGATGCCCCCTCCCAAGAACACCAAACAATTGAAGAGCTTCCTTGGCAAGATCTCTTACCTGCGCCGATTCATTCCTGCCTTGGCCGAACTCATCGCGCCCTTCCAGCACTTGACACGCAAGAGCGCGCCGTGGAGTTGGGGTGCGCCCCAACAGCAAGCACTCGAGCAGATCAAAGCAGTTCTCATGTCACCACGGACTATGGTAGTGCCGCAGCGTGGTATACCACTCCTACTTTATCTGACGTCCACGACCAGGTCCATAGGGGCATTACTTGCCCAAGAGGTGGATGGGGTGGAACGACCAGTTTATTATCTCAGTCGGTCGATCAGGGGCCCCGAGGCCAATTACTCCGAACTCGAAAAACACTGCTTTGCCTTGGTCTATGCCTCGCAGAAATTTAGGCACTATTTTCTGTCATACCAAATCACACTTGTCACCAAGGCCGATCCGCTACGATACATGCTCACGCGCCCCGCCCTGTCTGGCCGGCTTACTCGTTGGTTGCTGCTATTAGCCGAGTTCGGCCTTTCCATCAAGAATCCTACGGCTTTACGAAGCCAGGCGCTCGCGGACCTCCTGGCTTTCTTCCCGCGCCAACAACATGAACCAACTTCATATCAACTACCAGGGGAAGAGACAGCCCTATTTTCTGACATCGGTGAATTATGGATACTCGAGTTCGACGGTTCAGCCACTAGCAAAGGACCGGATGGAGCTTCTCTTCGGCAAGGAGGTGCCGGCATTGTCCTGCGAAATCCAGAAGGTGTCACCACATCCCTATCCTTCAAACTTGCATTCCCGGTGTCTAATAACGAAGCTGAGTACGAGGCCCTCGTCATCGGCCTCATGCTAGCCATCAGCATGGGGGCTAAGTCATTGCACATAAAGGGGGACTCCAACTTGATCATGAAGCAGGCCGATGGGGAGTTTGCAGTTAAAGAGCCAGCCTTGGCACCCTACCGTGCTCTGGTACAACACTTGGAGGGACGGCTTGGTCATGTCCAATATGAACATCACAACAGATGCCACAATCGACATGCGGACAGCTTAGCCACGATTGCGTCCAAGATAGACATTGAGGGTGAACAGCGCATGTTAACCGTTATCAAGAGAACAGCACCGTGCATAGCGTTGAACTTGGTGCCGAAGGACACTACGATCGACGACTGGAGGCAGCCAATCATCAACCAACTTAAGGCACCGTCGCTCGCTTCCGTCTCTACCCTCACGAACTTCTTAATATTGGGAAACGTCTTATACAGGCGATGTCCCGGAGGGACTCTGGCACGATGTTTGGCCCCGACAGAAGCAAAACACAAGTTGCAGAGCGGACATCATAAATGTTGCGGTCTCGATGGACCACCACTCTACCGTCGTCTTCAACGGATGGGTCTCTTTTGGCCATCCATGGCCAAGGATGCTTCGGATATACAGCAGGGTTGCTCGGAATGCCTATATGCACCAGACAAAACGGAAGCTCTTGTGGTCGATATCGGAGGTGACTGGCGCCAACCTTTCCTACAATACCTATCCCATGGACTGCTGCCACCTGACCGCAATTCAGCACGATCCATCAAGCGTAAATCGGTCAAGTATTTCGAAACAGAAGGCGAGTTATTTCGCAAAGGATTTTCGGGACGCACCCTACGATGCTTGCAGGGTGCCCAAGTGACAGAGGTACTCAATGAAGTGCACAACGGTGCTTGTGGCGAACACCAAGGCTCTCAAAAATTGTATGCAGAACTGCTCAGATTGGGATACTACTGGCCAACTATGGAATCTGACGCTATCTCTCATGTACGGCACTGCCAACCATGCCAGAGGCACGCTAACAAAATGCACACGCCAGCATCCGACCTTCGTATGATCGTGGCCCCTTGGCCGTTTCATTCTTGGGCTCTTGACCTTATCGGTCCTATACATCCACCATCGAAGGGTCACATTTGGATCATGGTCGCAACGGAGC
The DNA here is from genome assembly GCA_033065855.1 of Escallonia rubra. Taxonomy (NCBI): domain Eukaryota; kingdom Viridiplantae; phylum Streptophyta; class Magnoliopsida; order Escalloniales; family Escalloniaceae; genus Escallonia; species Escallonia rubra. Next base: position 3,718 of record JAVXUO010003032.1, read on the forward strand.
GCTTCACAAAATGGGTCGAAGCCATACCTTTACGCAAAGCCACCGGGGGTGCCATCGCCAACTTCTTACGCGATCACATCATATGTCGCTTCGGCATCCCGCGATGTATTATCTCCGACAATGGCACGCCATTCATCAATCGTGAGGTTCGAACTCTCACCGAGGCAGATGACATCAATCATGCCACATCAACTCCGTATGACCCGCAAGGCAACGGTCAGGCGGAAGCCTCCAACAAAAACTTGCTGCGCGTCTTATCACGCATGGTTCATGACGCGAACAACTCCTGGTCCGAAAAGCTAAGTCATGCTCTTTGGGCTTACAGAACTTCCAGACACACAGCAACAAAGGCCACGCCCTTCTCCCTTGTATACGGAGATGAATGTGTCGTGCCTGCCGAGGTTGCGGTCGCCTCGGCACGACTATCCCTCAGTAGCGGCCTCGAGGAAGAAGAAACCAGAATGGCTGCACTCGAAGGCCTTGACGAAAAAAGGGCCAGTGCCTTGCGCCGAATGAAGAAGTATCATGAAAAGCTTGTCAGTGCCTACGGAAAGACTGTCAAACCTCGCTCATTCAAAGAAGGAGATCTTGTTCTCCTAGCCGCCAAACATGTACGGGCCAACCAGTCGGCTCCCAAATTCACACCCAACTGGGAGGGGCCTTTTGAAATACATACGGCTAGAAACAACGGCTCCTACCTCCTGGTCAACCCGGAAGACGGACAGCTCCTCGCACCCGTCAACGGCCGCTATTTGAAGAGATATTATGCATGATTAGTCCATGGCCTGCCCCCACCGCCCCGCGGTCCGCTGCTTGCAATTCAGCATACTCAACATGGCATTTTGTGTATATCCCCGCATGTATTTGCTTGTATTTTCTGTTGCTTATTACAAGGACCATGTTATGTAAATGAGGTTTCTTTGATCCAAGCACTATCGATGTACAGTCTTCACGCTCTATGCGTCCCCGCTTAACTTATTCTTTGGCGTTCATTTCTGATTATTACGTATTTGCTAGTGACGGATTTTCTTATTAAGCAATGAAATATCAAGAAGGAGAAACAAAATAAAAAGAAGCGCAACGCACACTCAAAGCATGCAACACACATATCACACTTTGACGACAGATTTTAACAAGACGGCATACAATCACACTCTGTGTATCAACAAAACATATATGGCATATCTGCATAAGAAGTTGGTGGCCGCTATCGGGCCCTACCTAAACATCAAAACTATGGTAACCTACAGAAATCTAGATAACAGCACTGCCACTGGGTGAGAGCTCAATGCCTGCAGTGACTCGCGCTGAACCTGCAACGCTGCCCATCCTGCCTCGAACTCGGCATGCCGCCTCAGCCACTCGGCCTCGCGTACCTCCACATCCGCACGCCGCCTCTGGAGGTCGCTCAAACGTCTCTGCAGGTCAGACAACTGCCTCTCAATCTCCGCCACCTCGCCATCAATCGCGACCAACTCCCCGTTGATCTCAGTCCGCTCCGCCTCCAACCCCGCACGGCGCCTCTCGAGCAAAACCTCCTCCATGCTCACCAGGGCCATCTTCTCGCCCACGCCTCCGCCATCGACCCGCGATCTAAAGAACTCGGCCAGCCAATCCAGCTGCACGCCCAGCGAGGTAAATGGTGCAAACTCTCTCACCGATCGCTCCACCAGCTCTGTCGTCCAACCCGCTGCGGGCATACTTGCAAGGGGCAGCAACCACTCCACGAACCCCGAATACACCCATCTCTGCAGCACCGGGTTCGTCACGCTCACTCCCTCGAACGTCTGCGGGTACGCTGCCTTAACCAACTCCAAACGACGCACTGTCTCATACGGCAGCTGGAGACTCTCCCACACTACCACGTCGGCCTGGCCGCTCGATGACTCCCTACTCGCCTCTCCAACTGTGCCGCTCACCGCCACCGCTGACTCCTCCCGCACTCCCCCTGCACTCTGAACACCGACAGCCATCGAGTGCATCGCCATCAACGTCGCACTCGCCTCTGCAGCTGACCTTGACGACGCATCAGCAACCAACTGCACTGGCTGTACCGGCACCTCCACCTCCTGAACCGGAGCCGAAACCGGAACCACCGCTGCAGGCTCACCATCGGCTCCTCCCGCTCGACCACGGCAGTCCCTGTCGCTGCCTCCGGCCACCAGAAGCCACTCGCATCAAACATCAGCGACTCCTCAACCGAACCGCCAAACACGTCCTCCACTCTCTCCTGGGCGCCCGGCGGCGGACTCACCCTACCGCTCACATCGACACCTGATGTACCCACTACCGCCGGTCCATCCCCACCTGCCGGTTCGCCCACCTCAACCACCTCCGCCTCATCTACGGCAGCCATCAGGCCGGCATCCACGACTTCCTCCGCCACCTGCTCGGGCTCCTGTTAACAAAGAATTGTCAGTACATAAACTTCATTTCATATTCAATATCAACAAATACGACTCAAGACGTACTCACCACAAAACTTACCTCGATCACTGGCTCCTCTGATGCCTCTCGCGGCCTCTTCGACCCTGCCAACCGTGAACTCGACGCACCTGCACTCGCCTCTCGCGCACTCTCCATCATGCCCAACCGAACTGCCGAAAGTGGCCCCTTGCCGGCCCCTGGTACGCGTGGTGTCTCCGCCGCCGGTTCCGACTCATGCTCCTCCTCCGGAACGTCCCCCTCGGATCCCTCAACCTCCTCCTCCGGATCCACGTCCGAACCTCTCTCAACGGCCGTCGCTCCACTCCCCGCTACCAATACCACCTTTCCATCCTGCCTCGCAGCTGTAATCGATATCAAGCTCAAGTCACGGTCGCACGCAAACACGTCTACTACACGACGTGACCCAGCCGGCTGCGCTAACCATCCCGCCCAGCTCCCCCGCAGTCGCTCCCACCACTGGGCATACTCCACAGTCACCGCCCCCACAGCAGCTATCCCCGTCCACCTCCACTCCGTCACCGGTGTCGGCCAGTCACAGACTCTGTCCAACCGCGTGTATCCGAATGCGGTCGCCACACTCCACGGGTCTCCGTATCCACCCAGCGGCTCGAAGTCTTCGCCAAATGTCCGTGCTAGCCGCTCTGGACAGTATCGCGCCACGCAATACAAGTTCTCCGCCGGCTTCCCCCCATCATCAGTCATAACTGAAAACCAACACGGGAACTACGCCACCAGCAGCGCAACATCAGACGGCGCCAAGCTACTCCTCCTAGTCAGGTCCCTCGTCACCTCCTGTCCATGCAACCAGGGAGGTACTCCATACGAGGGATGCATGTCCGTGTACGGCCGCACCAGATACGCCTCGCGTGAATCTATCAACCGTGACAGCGGGCAATCAGGCCTCTTGATCCCCGCCCAAGCAAACGCCCGACACCCGGCAGTCCACCGCGCCACCTCCCGGGATCTACCAGCATGCGTCACCATCCTCATCATCGAAAGCGGGTGCTCACGCGGGTAATCCGCTGGCCGATAATCTGGGAAGCACTCGTACAAATATCTCTGCAGGAACATCCAGTCCACGTATGTCGCCACCTGATACCGCCCGTGCGACCTCTTCACGTCGTTCACGAACTGGTCCAGACGTGAAAACATGGTGCTCAGATACACCGGCGCTAGCCCGACGCACTTCCCCTGCGCCATCCGAATCGCTAGTGGGATCACCCTAGGAGAGATGCCATCCTCCGGCATCCCCTCGAACACATATCTGCAAATACAGCCAATTCTTATGTCAGGAATACGATACAGTTACACAACTATTACTTACATGCCATGAACGTATAAAGATCTACCTCGATAGTAGCATCGTCAAGAAAGCCACCATCTCGTATCGCTCGTCCTTGTGGTATGGCCCCATCGAGAAATATATACCGCCGCCCGACCTCTGGCTCGACCTCGACTGTGCGGTACCATAGAACAACCGCAACCACCCGCCGTACGTCCCCTTCCGATGGTTCCGCGTCCCTGACAGCATGTCGAGCAACTGCGTCTGCAATACACGCTCCTCCCCGGTGAGCCGCGTCACACGCGCATCCAACTCTCCACTCATCGGCAGCCCCGTCAGCATCATCACATCTAATAATGTGGGCCTGATCTCTCCGAACTCCGTCATGAACGTGTGCGTCTGGGCACTCCACCTCGACAATAACAAGGTCATCCCCGGCGTATCCCTGTACAGCTCCAGCCCTCTCCCGGACATATCCACCACCGGCCACAACCCCAATGTATGCAGCAATGCGTCCCACCGCGGTGTATCCAACATATGCCGACACCAGTAGTCCCACCCCAACGGCATCGCACCATGGCCCTTGAACACTATCGGTGCCCAAGGTATATCCTCCCGCTCCACCAACAGCCCCGACACGTACCTAGGCGAAGGCACGGGCGCCTCCTCCCAACTCGGTGCACGCACGTATGGCGACGGCACTCGCGGCTCCTCTCCCATCGACACGCCACTCCACGGCACTGTGAACGCGCCATCAGCCACTCGAATGGCCAACTCCCGCCATAACTCGCGGTCAGGTATGGGTGGTACTACCCCCTTCACTCCCAGCACGGTGTTTGTCTTGTTCGGATCCGCATCAAACGTTCGCACCAACCCGTCATCAAAATCCAAGGGCAATCCAGTCCCACCCCCCTGCTGCAATCTCATCATTCGTCGGCGGTACTGGCACCGGCTCAGTCGTCACAACTCGAGGCGGTCGCCCCGCACTTGCCGCACCACCTCACGGTTGTGCCACCACCTTCTGCTTCAACTTTTTCGTCGTAGGCGCCGGCTCGGCAGGCGAACCCTTGGTTTTCGTCCTTGGTCCCGCCGACCCCCCAGCTGCCGCCGATCCCCGAGCTGCTACCGAAGCGCCTTCCCCCGTCGGGCCCCTTACTTCACGGCGACCTTCCCCTTCTCTTCTTCCCGATCCCCCACCAGTGGCCGACGAAATTCTTCCGGCCGACCCCCCTCTCTCCTCCCTCTCCTCCCTCCTTTCACCCCTTCTCGCCGCTGCCCTGGCCGACCCCCTCGTGGCCGACCCACCTCCACCTGACGACCCCTCTACCCGACGAGCCCCCTCCCCCTGCCGAGGCCCCTCTCGCCGCAACACCCCCTCCTCCTCGATCTCCCATTTCTTCCCTCCTAACTTCCCCTTTCTCCTTCTCCCCACCTCCGCCGACTCCCTGCCCACGCCGAGCTCCTTCCCCCGCTGACCCCTCGGCCTTTTCTTTTCTTTCTCTCGCCATCTCTTCTCTCAATTTTTTTTTTCTTCTCTCTTTTGCGAAAACGTACAAATGAGCTTTCTTGCTCATGGTGGCCCCCCTTCCCACTATTTATAAGGGTGGTCCCCCCCCCCCCTCCCCATCTCAGCCGTCCATCTCAACTCCTTTTTTTTCTTTTTTTTTCTTTTTCCTTCTCGCGTTCCCTTTTTTTATATATATACGCATACATACGCCTTTTTTTCGTTCATATCATCTCTTTCGTTTATACGTGCGGCGTCCGCTCGGGTTGCCCCTCCGCGCACCCCGCACGCAGGGGGCTTATGTTCACAACCCATTTGGACCGTACCCCGGGCCCGCCACGAGAGCCCAGTGGCGTGACACGGAGGCACGACACGTCACCTGTTTGACGGTCAAACATCGCTCAACATTCTTGCTCGGTCAGAGCGCAATGGCCCGGACGAACGAACGGCGATCGTGTTTGACCCCGAGGGCTCGGCCACCCCTAAGGGGTCGGCCTCCCCCTTCCTTAGTGAAAGAGGGGGTCGGCGTCCTCTAGGGGGTCGACCTCCCCCTTCCTTGGTGAAGGAGGGGTCGGCCACCCTTAGGGGGTCGGCCTTCGCTTCCCTTGGAGGAGTTGGCCACCCCTAGGGTTCGGCCTCCCCTTCCTTGGTCAAGGAGGGGTCGGCCTCTGCTTGGGGGTCGGCCTTTTCCTTCCCTTGGAGGAGGGTTTGGCCAACTTTAGGGGTCGGCCTCCCCCTTCTTTGGTAAAGGAGGGCTCGGCCTTCCTTATGGGGTCGGCCACCCTCAGGGGGTCGGCCACCCCTTGCCTTAGCAGAAAAGAGGCTCGGCCTCCATGGCCTTGTGAAGGCTACTTATCGTTCGACTGATCCATAACGCACCCGGGATGGGCTCGCAACCTTGAAGCCATCGCCGTCTCAATCAAAGCGACGGGGCTCCGGCCCTCGCACCCGGGATGGGCTCGCAACCTTGAAGCCATCGTCGTCTCAATCAAAGCCACAGGGCTCCGGCCCTCGCAGCCGGGATGGGCTCGCAGCCTTGAAGCCATCGCCGTCTCAATCAAAGCGACGGGGCTCCGGCCCTCGCACCCGGGATGGGCTCGCAACCTTGAAGCCATCGCCGTCTCAATCACTTGACAGGCTCCGGCCTTTGTCCGATCAATCAACCGGGGGCTCCGGCCCTCGCCAGCGCAACCAACCGACAGGCATCTGGGGGCTCCGTTCGTAGTGCTCCAGCACGAGGATGCCCCGCCACGGACTCTAAGTATCGAGCTGTGAGCATGTGCACTCATCGCCGTCGATCATCAACGTCGTCGGGGCAATGAACCGCGGGTCACTTCGGGACGGGAGCAGGTCCCCGGAGGGCATCACGTCCGGCACGCCTGGCAGTTGGCTGCAAGGGCAACCTTCACCGCTGCCAGGATCTCTGCGCGTCTCATGACGCATCTTGTGGGATTCAGTAAGGGCTTGGACCGGAGGCTGGGGCAACGGGCTACTCTGACCATGCTACCGCGGTGTGGTCAGTCTCCTCGAACAGGCAGAAGGATGCTACAATGGCAGCGCGACAGGGACTCGAGGACCAGCACATCCGACGGACATTTGATATTGTGAGACCCCCTATGGCGACGTGTCACTCCCGGAGGACGACACGTGTCGGCTGATGACACGCGCATATTTGGGCCTATATATAGTGGATTTTGGAGCTTATTCAAGGATCCTCTCTCATTTGAAGATTTTACTTTCTCTCTCTAAAAACTCATTCTCTCTGGTTTTTCTAGTGAGAGAAAGACATTTCACCTCTTGACGTTGGATCACTGAAGCTGCACCATTGATACGAGCTGTCGATTGCTGACTGTCGCCCCTGTCCATCGTCCCCTTGCTGACGCAGCACTGCCGGCCCTCGCGACCCGTCTGGGGAGCCTTGCTCTCGGCCCTTACTCCGTCCTTGTTGTCTCCCACATCGTCTACTTGGAAGCCAGCGCAGACTGCATCCTTTGTGGCACCTTACGTGGCACGCGACCCGACTTCCCGCGGCAACAGGAGTACTACTGCGATGCGCTGTGATAGCTGCTGCAAGAAGCTTTGGTTGTGGGATATCATTAACCAAATAGGGAACTTGGCTATTGTCTTGAGATAAATCCATTGGTTCTTTACCCGGTCGATGTGGCTGTACTTCAGTAAGTGGGTTTGCCTGTGAGATGGGAGGTGGTCGACTTGTAGACGGATGGGTGTAATTCTAGTTACAAGGAGACAAAATGGGCTGGTGTTTGTGACAGGCTTGAATATCTTATGGCTGGGAAAATGTCACAGGGGTGGGGGATAGTTAGGGGGGAGGCCTACCACTTGCAGGATTTTTTGGTATATGTCCGTATGGTAGTATCCCCATTCTGCTCCAAACTTGGCTATCAAGTTAAAGCAACCGGGTTCTTAGGGGGTGACTGTTTGAACTCTACTTCCGTGACTCTGGACAGAAACTCAACACTTCTAAATCATCTCTTTTTGTCAGCCCTAATACACCTCCTCACCTTGCGATGTTTTTCTTCCAAACCCTTTGCATTCTTTTTCATACGTCAATGGGTATTTACTTGGGAACAACACTAGATGTAGTAACAAATCGCAAGGAATTCTTTCTTCAGCTGATTCGTTAGATTCAACAAAGATGTGAAGGGTGGAAAAGTCTCCTTCTGAATAAAGCCGGACGAGCTACCCTCATCAAATCAGTGCTAAGCTCTCTTCTCTCTTATCACATGCAAGTCTTTCTCTTTCCAGCTAAAGTATGCAATCAGATTGATGGTATACTCTCTAGATTCTGGTGGTCAGGCGAACCACAAACCAAAGGCATCCATTGGATTAACTGGAAAACTCTATGTGGCCCCCAATCCCGAGGAGGTTTAGGATTCCAATCTACACAGCTTTTGAATAAATGCTTTTTATCAAAACAAGTTGGCGTATGCTCGAGGAACCTACAAATCTTCTCTCATCTCTCTTCCGAGAAAAATATTGTCACAAAACAAATTTACTTCACGTCAACTTCACCTCTCGAGCTTCATGGGGATGGCGAGGTATCCTGGTTGGAAGAGATGTCATTTTACAAGGGTGTAAATGGCAAGTCGGAGACGGTCGTCAGATACGAATTTGGAAGGATAATTGGCTCTCCCCGAACACTACACTCCCTTCTTTGCAAAATCTCAATATTTCCCCTCTGGTGCGTCTTGTCTCTGATCTCATCCGTGAGGGCAAATGGAACGCGAACATTATACGGAACATATTCCCGAATCACTTGGCAGAACAAATTTTGGATATCTATATCTCCCAAGGAGGGTTTCCAGATCGACCTTTCTGGGCATTTACGGTAGATGGTCTTTATTCCGTAAGTTTGGCTTATTATCTGTTATACAACAATCTTAATCCGGAGGCTTCACCACCTTTTGCGTCAACACTGATTCCCTCAGTATGGTCTCGGATTTGGAAACTTCCTATCCCTCTAAAACTACAATTCTTCATATGGTTGCTTTTATGGAATCGGTTGCCGTTACTCAGTTCTCTGGCCCAGAAATGTATCATATTAGATGCCCGATGTCCTCTCTGTTCTCAAGATGTTGAAACTGTGGATCACCTATTCTATTCGTGCAAATCTCTTCGAATGGTTTGGGCTGAGGGAGGATTAGACATCCTAACGTCTATTCCCGTTCCCTCTTTCAAAGAATGGTTAATAGCATGAATAACACCTTCCCCAAATTCTCAAGCTTCGAACCGAAGATCTCAAATATTATTCTTTACCACTCTTTGGTCTATTTGGATTTTCCGCAACGAGATTGTGTTTCGAAATTCCATCCAAATCCCAAACCCAAGATCTATCCTTCCCAAATTAGCCATCTTATCTTCTCAAATTCTCAAAAACTCACAGAAATTCCATCACCAAATCTCTTCTCTTTCTCACACCCCAGTCCGAGATCGTACAAATCATATCTCAACATCACTAATACATTTCTTTTCCACATTATCCACCTTTACTCAAATTCGGAGACATTTTGTAGAAGATCCTATATTCTCTCCGAATAGATGTCTTATCTCCACTCATCTATTCTTTCAAGTGACATTCCACAATGACACCCGCTTTGCGGTGTTAGATATTATCGCCATAACGGAAGATGGTACTTCGAAAGGACAGTGTCAAAGTTCTTTTCTTACAACTGACTAACATGAAGCAGATGTTCTCTCTCTCCTTTATTCCTGTCAATGGGCTTTACAGCATGATTTATTCAACATTACATTATATTCTAACTCGACTTTTCTCCATTCTCATATCGCGGGACGTGAGGTTATATCTGTCAGGATGCTACCCATCTTTTTTGATATCTACCAAACGTGTCGTCTGTTCCACAAATGCTGCATCACATCTGTATAGATCATCTTCCCAACAGTTACCCAACCTTTGTCATAAAGGGTAAATGTTCATAGATGATTATGCCCAGGTGTATTTTGTTCACTTGCAGCTTATAGAAATAAGACTGTGCGGCAGGAAGGAAGATAGAATGGGGTCTCCACTACGACTGAGATCTTTGTTGTAACTAGTTCAATCTCAGCTTGTACATATAACTTTGTATATTTGCTTTTGATGAAATGCAGTTCTCACTCTTAACCAAAAAAAAAATTAGCTACTAAGACTAGGTGTTAAGAAGTAGACTATTACTCCGTAATACATAATGGACTTAGGCCAAAATTTGTACTTCATGGTTCTGAACACTTCTTTTTTTTCTTTTTCCGGCCAAACACCACAAAACACATGTTTTAAACAAGTTTGACAACTCTCTGAGTGTTGCTCAGCAAGTTAAACTAGGCTTACATGATCTATTCTAGAAATTTACAAAGAAAGTGAAACGGTTCAACCATCTAGAACTGAGCGTGTTACGAAGGTCCACGGCACGTGAACCGGAATGAGTATCTCGCATAGTCGCATATGATAAAGATGGATTGAGTTTCAAAATTTCGTGAAATAGCAACACGATCATTCATAAGAACACCACTGTTTGACGTGCGCTTTATTGGCTTCTGCTAAACATGGGGCGCCATATGAGTTTCTGCTAAACATATGAAGAACTCAGCGACAAACAGGAGAAAGCAGCAGAACCGATCACAAACTGCATAATTACCTCAACGCGCTGATTAACAAGAGCAACAGAACTAATTATTTGATTCCAACGAGAAACTACGTTCACCGATCTATACATTGCCACAAGAAGTTTATTGAACTACTAGATTATTCATGAAAGGGAAATCATATTTACAATACTTCATCATCTTGTTGGGCATATAGTAAGCCAGTATCAAGGGGCAAGGAAGGTGGAGTCCCAGGAGGGATGCTAGCTGCACCATGCTCACCTGCGCATATACACAAAGCCTCTGCATCCTTGAGGATTGCATCAAGGTCGATTTGACCGCTCAGCTCATTAATAAACTTCAGCAGTGTATCAAAATCCATCTGCTCTCCCATTATTTTTCTGCGGTACCTCTTCAGGATTGCAACGCATACGTACAAGTGCAAGTGCTCGCTCAAATGATGTGTCCACAATACCTCCCACAAACGCAATGTTCGCTCGTATTCAAATTCCCTGGAAACATAAAAGGGAAGTCATAGACCAGATTAAACTATTCGCATTCATTTTTCTCCTGTTTAGACAAGAATTACACGTCCGGAAATAAAAACCTCGAGTTTGGCATGTTGGAAACAATGGTTTATCAGGTCCATAGGCAATTTAATATGTTAGGGGGTCCAAAAATCAGAGATCTACCAGCTATTACTCGACTTTATTTCTTTGGTCCGGCACACAACTCGTAGTGAAGCAAAAAGAAAACTACTTGGATTCTTACAACTCATAGTCTTGAATCAGTAGTTCTTTTCTACAACAAACTTTTGTGAACAGATACTTTACATATTAAGAAACTACAAAATAGTGCATGCAGTTAAAACTTGAGTTCTGATTTCAGCACTCCCTACCCCCAGGTTTGGTGTCAAATGGCACATGCATCAATAAGAATGTCATAAGAAAATAATTTCTTACTATGTTTTAGAGCACAATACACCTTTCCAAAACATTAACCAATTCGAGCAGTTTGTTCGGTAAGGTTTTAGGTCTAAAATCTTGCTTTGGTTCTGTTTGTGCATTGGTGAACCTTGATTTTAAAGCATGATTCGGCAACAATGAACCCAGTCTCTAATAACCAGAAACCAAAACTTCAAAAGTACTCCATGCCTCGAGCTGCCAGAGTCACCGCACCTATAAAATAGCTTATACTATTTCCCAGAACCCACTATACAAATTGGAAAAGTTCTCTCTTGAAAGAATGCTTTTGGCAACATCTGCTGCCTACAGTTTCAGATAACGCTCTTCAATATTGCTGCTCTTTCACTGCTAATTTAACTTTTCTTGTTTCTCTAGATTACTTGTGAAAAAAGCTTCATGGCGGGAACTTTGGAGTGCCTTATTTTTCACCTTTTAAGCTATAACTTGATTTTTTAATTATGAATTGGCCAATTTCTGCTTCACCACCAAGAACGATAGGAATGCAGACATTACTGGGAGGTGTTCTCATGCTCAATTGTCTAGGCTCTAACATGGCACCTGACATTAACATCACTTACATAATCAAGAACTGAAAATGTAAATAAATTATTTGACCAAAATTAACTAATTCAGTTCATGTTTATGTTAGAGACAAAGACAAATAGTGGTAGGCAACATTCCTTATAAGGCTATCCCCAAATATTATGTAAAATGAAAGAAGAAAGCAACATCATCTTGTTTGAATACCAGAGAAGAAAATGAGGTACCAATTGTGAGAAAATGATTATCAGATGACAAATAGTTAGGCAATTATAATTGTCTCACTAACCTTTTAAATTGTATAAGAATCCAGCGAAAACAGAAGAAATAATTCAAGCAATCATTCTGCTTGAAATAATTGTGCAATGGGACATCTAACAACTCCACCAGCTATGACAATGACAGTCAAAAGAATGTTAGTATGCTGAACTAAGAAGAATGCCTTTAGAGAGGAGAAGAGAGGGAGGGAGGGAGGGAGGGGGAAGAGAGAGAGAGAGAGAACCTTTGATAATGCGAAGAGTTGAGAGTGCATGCCATTTTGATCACGATTGAAATTCGGTCCAAGTCGTTCCATCAGTGAAACAAAACACCAAAATGATTCTGATTCATCTTTCATGATGAACAGTATAGGGGACAGAAGATCACTCATGCCCTATAAGATACAGAATATGAATGAATTCAGCTAGCAGACAAATAACACCAGATACGCACCATATATAACAAAACAGAGAACCAAACTACCTTAATTCAGCAACTGCACCATAGACAAAGCATACCGAATCGCAGTTACATTTTTCCTACTTAGCATTTTACTATAAAGCAGTAATTGGATAGTCAAGGCATGATACTAGATTTGCATTTCAAATACTCCGTCTGAGTCTTGCTTAACCTAAAAACCTTGTGCTCTAAAGTACCCCTCCATGAATCTCGCATTTACATTAACTCCTACTCTAGTCTCATCATTAACACAACCACCACCAGAATGCTCAACAGGGCCTATTTATTCTGTTGCGCGCAATATCTTCTACATTGATGGCACTTGTGTCATTTAATCCTGAAGGTGGCTAAGTTAACCATTTCTACAACGTGACTCCATATTTACAAACGAGTGCAATTCTATTTATCCTTCGGTTTTGTTGTGAATTGGAACTTTTCCTATGATAAAGCTGAAATAAGTTATCACAGAATACATGATACATTGCATGTGCAGCACATTCAACAATAGCAAGAACGGAAATCAAATAGCTTTTACCTAACCAATGCTCCAGAAAATCACTAGTGATAGCAAATATTACCTGACAATAACCAAGATCAAAGTTATAGAATGAGTACGTCAGCAGTATATCGCGCAAAAGATTCACATTTGGATTGTCATCCCCCTCGTAGAATGATAGCGATCTGTCAGTCCTTACCTTGAAACATAAAATAAGCACAATTAGCACTTCCAAAACGTATAGGCTGAATTATCCATCTTCTATGTAAAGCCTACAAGAAGTGCACAAATCAATTCTTACCACATCTTTCTCAATAAGTCCCCTTCTCTCCCTGAATTTTGTAAATCTTTTCGCTTGATCCTGAGTTATGCTCTGAAGAATAAAAGGAATAGTATAACTCAAGTAAAATACTTCTAGGACAAACTCGGTCATGAAGGCCGAAGAAAGAAAATGTCAAGGAGAAATAAGATACACAACAGAAGTCGAGATTAAAATGTCATGAAAAACACAAGCCAAACAAACTACCAAAGAAAATGAAAGACTTACAATTCATACTTTTATTTCCGAACAGTTCTCTATTCAGTAAGACAACTATCCGTACCAATTACTATCACTAAACAGGGGCCTTTTCAAGGCAGACCTCTTTGTATACCCAATAGCCTTGAGTTTCGCTGTAACCTTACCCAGATACCCACTCGATATAAGGGAACGACAGAGAAAAGGGATAGGGTATCACCTGAGAGAGAAGAGTATCAAATCCAATAAGCTGCAATCTATCTAATCTGAGTTAACATAATCTATAAACAAGAAGCGCAGAGCGGAGTAATCCACAATACAAGCCAAGCATACCACCAAAAAACTACAAAAAACCAAGCATAAAATCCAGTCCAAAAGGAAACAACAATTCACAAATTAGCCAGCTTATATCCTCCCGTTTACCATCTTTCCCACTGCCGTAATTCAATTTTCTCAAACTCCCCTTGCCTGGCAGATAAAACTAGCCAGTGATTTCCTCAGCCCACTCGCTGAATTAACACTGTTCTTCTTAGCCTTTCTTTCAATCTCCCGTCTATCATACAAATTAAACTAGCACCCAGTTTCCGCGGCCCACTCCCTAACCCAAAATTGTTCTTTGCCGATTTCTCAAGTAAGCTAAAGCCTCCTTACCCTCACCCAGAGCTCCACCCAGTTGAGTGTTAATGTGCTCTTTTAAAATCTCCATTCCGAACCCTAAACCCTAGAGCAAAAAGCTGCGATGGGATTTGCCTCCACCCACCTCTCTTTCTCCCCTAACTCATCCATGATGCGACACTGTTCATCCCATCAATGCTTCATCTTACTTCCAACAACCTGCGAACTCGCCAAGGCGGCAAAACAGTATTAGCAGCAGCATTCAAACTTTGCTCTGCGGATCATACAAGGAGATCCCACAGAGAGAATGTATACCAGTTAAGTATTTTTTAAACTGATTACTTATTAATTTTCAACTATACAGTGGCCTAATGGCTCCTAAAACAAGAATAAAGAATCAAAACCCTACAACAAAGGAACAAGGTAAAGATATAATAATAATAATAATAACTCATCAACCCGAATAACTGTGATGTGATACAAATATTCATACAGATTTGCATGTTGCTAGCAACATAGAGACAAGAGTCCTCGCAAACTGAGGTTCCAGGGATGTAGAATAAATACTAGCATTAGAACATGCAAGACAAAACTAGGTAGAACAACTATGCTGAAGATTAATGACAAACCTGCCATTGGTTCTTTATTGTCTCATACTCCGACTTCTTAATCAATACAAGGTATTCCCTTTCGGCATATGTTGAATCATGGGCATGGTATCCCAACAAGAAAGTCCAAACCTGCAACAATTAATAAGTCATCAATGTATAAATTCATGCTCAAGCACTTGAAAGATGAGAAAATAATCATCGAACTTTCAAACCTCTTTCCGCAAATTGTTCTCCACTCCCCCATAAAATATTCTCTTTCTTAAAGCTTTCTCATCCGTAACTCGCCCTTCTGAATCCAAGAAAGTGGCCCACTGCAAATGATAAACTCAGAACTTAAAGATATTCATGCTCTTTTCTCCTCAGGAAAGGACTTTGCAATACCCATCTGAACCTTATACAAAGCGCTAAAAACAAGATAAAAACCAAGTGATTGGGAAGAAGCACCTGTCACACTATGCGGGGTCACAAAAAGATGAGGAAAATAATGCGAGGGGGAAAGAGTGTGTATTGATACACTAATTTATATCTTGCAGAGGAATAAGAGCAATAAGCCATTGCTTGTTTCTCCAGACAAAGAACTTACTTTTGTGCATAATGGTTCAGGTCAACATTTTGTAGAGCGGTTGGCAAAATAGAAACATCGGTGGCTCCTCAAGGAAATTATCCGTGAGCAAGCTTAGTGCAATAGTATGTCTAGCATGTTTTCAATTTCACACGTTCTTTTTTACTGTGCTGATCTAATGCGTCTTACAAAAAGAATAAGCACGAATCATTCATTTAGTTGCCATCCATAAACACGTTGGTTATCCATTCTGAGTGTTTTTACTCTGATCACCTGAGCAGCAGTTTGCAGGCATAGAAGGTTGCAGCAATAGAAAACAATGGAGAAGTGTATAATTTTTGGAAAATCTGAGTTCTGTACAAAAACATTTTGCCATGATTGTTGAACAGATTGATCATCAAAATGTAACGCAGACACAGCTCTTACCTCTTCAGGCCCCAGGGGAGGCTGCCGTGGTTTTCCCCATACTGTTAACTTATCAATCTGCCAAAGAGAAGAAACACTTATTACTTTCTATGCATGAGATGAAGGCTTTACTCATTCATTACCATGAAGAAGTAGCACGTAAACCCTTGTGTGATCCACAAATACTTGATGAAGCCTCTAAAACTCTAGATCAAACATAATTGTCATAAAACAGAAGCTACACCAGGATTTATGAGAACATAGATACAGCTTCAATCTCTCGAATATATTAAAAGGAAAACAATTGGACCAGAAACTAATTAACTTTCAGGTTCTTAAGCTAAGGTACTGAATCTGGTAATCTCGGGTTGTTGAGATGCTAAGAGATATCATAAAAGCTTGCAGTGGACAAAAAGCTTTTGGAAGAATAAGGAGTCCTGTCTTGCAAAGTTTTCTGGCACAACGATACAGGTCATACTGATTATTGATGATTTAGGTCTTTAGAAAGTGTACTGCGACCTATTAAAGTTTTTGACGCACATACTCTTTGGACAAGCCTTCTTACCAAACCCCGCAAGGTTATATAAACAATTACTATTGGACTACACTTCAATTAGCCAGAAATGTGGCTCTTAAAACCACCAATCAGTAGTTAACATTGACAGCCCATTACAACCCCCAAAACTGACATGAAGAACCCTAAATCATTACCTACCTATTGGCCTTCATTTCAAAGAAACATGTTACCAGAATAATGTTTACTCCAAAGAAACTGCATCCAAGCACCAGCAGCCTAACTGTGACAAGTATGGCCTCGGAGATGGAACAGGCACTTGATGAAGAACAAGGAAAGCTGCAGCGAGGAGGACAGAAGACTGCAACAGATTCAAACGATAAGATTCCAAATTTGGCCATCCCACCATGTTGGCATAGCTCATGAACCCCTAAAATGGCATCAAAAAGTGGAATGAAGGCTTTGAGGATGATAATCTATACGTCGGCTTAAAGAATTTCATTTCAACTTTTTAAAAGCATAAACGGGAAAGAACTTCTCCAGGTCTGAGTTTTCGTGTGATGGATTTGGCCTTAACACCCCTTTTAATGGAACTTCATTCTTTATTCACACTCTTAACCTCCATTAAAAAACTAATACTCGAGAATAGTTTGGATTTCTACCATCTTCTATATTTCATTATTTCTATAAAAGTCTGTTATCGTTTGTTCTTTCAAGCATGTCCTCACGTTGTATTTTCTCTTCCTCATATCTAACAATCGACTCAGGACACTGACAGGCGCCCAAAGGCAGGTAGTTGCCCTGACAAGAGTACCCAAGCCTATGCATTGGGATTTAGGGGGAAACAGGTTTCAAGAGATTGACTCTAAAGTTATCATGCATCAACACAAGGCTTCAACCCTATGGCCTTACCAACAATAGCCTGCCTATCCTTCTCTACCTACCTAGTAGTCCTCCTTGTACTTTAGCCCTTATTCCAAAAAGTGAAAATCAAGGATATTGCACCACTAACACATATGTCGGCTAATGTTCCCATGAAAGGCCGTCAAAATTAAAGGAACGGAACGCCCACTCTTCCAAGACCCTAATGTATACTTCAAATTTAATCTGTAGCAAGTAAATAAGGGGGGATGTCATGGCAATGATAGGGTTGCTTCAGAATGACCCAGTAGTAACAGGTTGCAAATGCAGCCTCTCTGCAATAGCAACAATAAGGTTCCATACATCTAGGCTTTCCGAACTCTGCAGTGGTGGGATTGGTCTAGGAACATCACTTTCATCAGAAGATTCTAACGTGGGTCAACCATTTTCCAACATAAAGCAGCAATGTCAAAGTCCAGCGACTAAAACACAATAACACCCAAAAAGTCCCAGCGTATAACAAACTGGATGTGACAGCAACTGCCGAACTACTTGGACCCCATGATTTGTTTACTCAAGATACTAAGAACAAATATGAACAAACACAGAATGCTTAATATAGCCAAATGGTCCTATTGATACCTCCTTACTATCGATGAGCTCAAAAGTTCCCACATTGGTGGCAGCTTCTTCACCACGATTACTACATGGACTTTTCTGTTAAACAAGGATAGAGGTCTGCATCAGACAGTCCTAAAATCGAAGCTTACCTTAACTGAAGCAGCAAACTAACAGTGAACATACTTGCAGTAAAAGTTTATCATCGAGTAATATGGACAATCTCTTCACAAACTTGATCCTCTTCCTATAAAAGGTAAACAGAGTCGCCAAAAGCCATGTATCTATATTAAGGACATGCGGCACATTGGATTGCAAAACTTTTTTCCATGTCACTAAGGAGTAAGGACTTGATGGTAGAACAGTATCCAATCGACTTGCTAAACATAGTGTTAGTACAAGAAAAAAAAAATTGCACCACAATAAACAGCTGAAGCACAATCCACAACAAGACAGATTTCCAAAATCTTGTAATAAACAGCAATAACTAAGCTGAAATATGTTGTAATTTTTAGTTTATGTCGAAATTGCAATAATAGATAAGGCAGAGAGAGGATGTTGCTCAGGTGCATGTACAACAGACTCGGCTATAAGTCGCGAATGCAAACATGATACGCCTTACACATGAATTTCATTCATCACTCGGAGAATGCAGACCTATTCCTTTTTGCAAAGGAATTATCATAAAAATATCTCCCAGATACTAATTTTAGGTAGTAGAGATTACAAAATTACCTCTAGGGGATCTGGGGCTACGGGAACTTCATCAGGAACTTTTTCTACATCAATTGACGCTGCGTTCTGATGGTAATCATGGGAAGACTGGCTGTGGTTTCTCCTCTCATTACCACCAAATCCCTCACTATGATTCTCACGAAAGAGCTGGGAAGTTGTTTCGCGAGCAAATCTGGTCACAAGAGAGAACTTCTCCAAAACATGAATTGAAAGATCTCGAGCAGGATCGTGCATTTTTTGCCTCTGCCTTCCGTTGTTCTGGATACTACTTAAACTTCCATCGACAGCAACCCCATCAGCCCTCACTTGATTTTTATCAGTGGGGGATTCACTAGCTGAAAGAGATGAAGACCGCCCATTTGCAACTGGGACAGCTCGAGGAAGCTCCAAAGAAGACAAAGTTCTCTGCAGAAAGCAATTTTACAGCATACAGGTTTAGACACAGCAGCTATTTTCCGTATTATTGATCTACAGCAGCAAAAGAGACGTCATTTCTAGCTTCTGTCTATGTTGACTAAAACTGAACAAACAGAAGAAAAGCGTCTCTATACAACACACAAACAGACGGGATTTGAAAATCTTAGAAAAGCTTAAGATAGACGAGGAGCAGTTTGAGGAAGATTGTGCAATTGAAGCCAACTCCCAAACATGCAGATTGATAAAGTCAATGCCTCTTATGCTTGTCCAACAACGTTCGTCACTAATGAATTAACATTTTGTATC
Source organism: Escallonia rubra (assembly GCA_033065855.1). NCBI lineage: Eukaryota > Viridiplantae > Streptophyta > Magnoliopsida > Escalloniales > Escalloniaceae > Escallonia > Escallonia rubra. Next base: position 22,928 of record JAVXUO010003032.1, read on the forward strand.
TGATGCAACTTTTTAACGACAACTGAGAATGTGAAAAGCAGCACATGGTCTGGAAATAGACCTTCCCTACTTATATTGATGATTGACCAGTTTATGCCTCCATTCAAAAGTTTGTAATGCTGTAGCATATAAACATTCTTCTTCCAGTTAAAGTGGGGAAATAGACTTTCCCCTAAACATAGTGACGATTAACCAGTTAAAGCCTGTATTTAAGCATATGTAATGCTGAAGCGCACAAAAATTCTTCTTCCAATTAAATTGTTTATCTGCAGCATTTATGAAATTTATAAGAGCTAAAAAACAAAAGGTTTTTATCAGAAAGATATTATGATGCTAGAGTATTAAAGCATTCAGTTTCTAATATCATGATTTGTAAGTTGAAAAATCAGAGTGTATTTTCTTAAAGCTTCCTCTCATGCGGTCTTTTATTGCAGCATGTCGGTTGGTGGTGACCAGCAATTGTAAGGGGTAAAGATCGTGAAGTGGTCAGAGTCCAAACCACAAGTTTGTCAGAAATGTCAGCCAAAAAACCGATTGACGTCAATAACAGCTAAGGAGTATACTGGATGATTACTAATAAATTGAATGACGCTGTAGTTATACAGCCAGAGAAGGTGTGCAAAGGTGAAGACTGTAAGAGGTAAAGAAATAACTCAAAGATTGTGCATACCTGGAGAGGATCTTGAAAATCATTGACAACGAACACATTTGCATCTTCTGCTGACCTGGAGACACCACACTGTCAGACAAGAATCTAGCTATTGGATCTGGTGTGTCACACTTGTAAATAGATTATCTGCCTAACATTTTGCACATGCTAATACGAATCTCCAATGCCAATTCGCTGTTTGTACTGCCATGCCAGATATGACGATTGATGACACAGTGCTGTGTTTGTGACTGCACAAGTATACAGAAGGTCGTACATTTGCTTTTTTTCCTTTCTTTTTCTTAGTATGTAAAACCATTATTATAGTAGATTTTGTAGCACTTCAGCTTTATATTATATTCCATGTCCCCCCTCACCCCCCACCTCCTTCCCTTATAATAGCCTTCTTCTCGTATATGACATGGCCTGTTCTACTGAAATCAATCAGACCCAACTGAAAGGGGAATATTTACATATTTGAACCAGTCAGAAACACTGGATGCCTTACTAAGCCAGTGACTATTTCCTCCACAACACAAGTTCTGGGATGCGAGGGTGTCCTTGTAAAGGATCATTTCCAATCAATGAGTTCTGTGAAAATTTGATGCATGACAATGGCATAAGTTAATCAGTGAATTGTCTCACATCAATGTGAACAGCTGATCGTACAGCATGTCAAGCCTCGGTTGACTAATCGTTAAGATCTATCCTAGTGCAAAATTTCATTTCCCGTTTCCCTATGCAACAGTTATTTGCATACCCCTAATCTCACACAGTTCACAAAAAAACTTAACCCTCCATGAAACGTTCTTAACAACAGCAAATGGTAACGTTCAGAAAGACGAACCTAACAAGGAAAATATGTTGCTTAATGGTAGCAAGAAACTCTCGAACTCCTCCATTGTAGAAGTAGAGTGGAGGAAATGCCAGACCTGCAAAAAGTTCCACTCGCTCTTTCAATGATTTTATTACTAATACAAAAAAGATGGAGAAAGTAGTAGAGAAGAAGATGATTAGCCAAAAAAAAAAAAAAAGGAGCATAAAGTTCAGCCAAATACCAGCCCCTGAAAGTGAAATTCATCAGACATGAGCCCACACAAACAATCTATCTATGTGGGACCATGTATATTGGGTATACACAGAAACTACGAAAAAGACTGTAGTTAAGCTCATCAAGTGCATCTTATTAAACCACCAACGAGCAGTAAAACTAGCACTTCAATTGTTTTGAACAGTCTTCTGTTTGTTAGACACCCCCCCCCCCCCCCCCCCCCCAAAAAAAAAAAAAAAAACCACCCCTATCCCGGTTCTCTCTCTCCTGGAAAACTTCAACGGGTATGCAGATACAGTAGGCAGCTGAAATATTACTTATACACAGATAAAGCAATACTTTTATGTAGTGCAGAAGGTCGGTTTTCATGTAGCATCCATAAAACTCAGCAAACTAGGTAGCACGGACACGGTGTCGGACACCGACACCGACGGGGATACTGGACACCGCAATTTCCAAAAAATGAGATTTTGGACACCGCAGGACACCACTATTTTTTTAATATATTTTTAATATATATATATATATATATATATATATCAAATACATTCCACAATGTAAAATGACAAAATAACTAAGTCAAAAAAACATTTCTGAAATACTGGACAAAATAACTAAGTAAAAAAAAAGAAAGAGAGGGACTTTCTTCACTTAATCAGTACAAATGCAAGAAACGAGTCCAACGACTCTTGACAGAGGGAGAAAAAAAAAAAAAACCACTCTTGACAGATGGAGAAAGAAACGACTGACAGAATAGAAGAAAAAGGAGACGAGATGAGGAAGAAGGATCTGTGGGTCAGCGACGGCAGCGAAGGACCTCCGGCGACGATCAAGTGAGCTCTGGCGATGGCGACGGCGACAACTGCTTCAGTATCTAGCGACGGCGACTGGATTTGTCGGCTTCGGAATGTTGGCGACTGAGCTCCGGCGACAGCTCCGAGTCGGTAATGGCTCAGAAGGGCACCCGTGAGGTGAGAGAGAAGGAGAGTGTCGGACACTGCTCCATGCTGTGTCCGACACTCCTCGGCGAAGTGTCCGACACGGTGTCGGAAATTAAAAAACAAATCTGACACCGATTACCGGTGTCCGGAGGGTGTTGGGGTGTCTGTCCGTTTAGGACACCATACCTCCACCTAGGAGAGGTGTCCGTGCTTCCTAGTCAACAAACTACCAATTTATTGCAGCAGCTTCCTGATATGAGATTCTATCAAGCCGATTATGTACGATAGTAATTTCAATTATATACCATACATGCAATATAGACAGTATATTTGTGTGCATATATTTAGTAAGGTCAGGTCGGTCCCTTCAGATGGTGAGTTTCTGAGAACAACTGTATTTTTTAGACTTAAGGTTTGAATGTCCTATATATGTTTATAATAGAAGCAAAATCGGAAAGACGATCACAAAGTGCCATTGCAATACAAGCATGAAGATTTATTGTGTGAAGTGCCAAACCAATGCAAGTCAATAAAACCGATTCCTTTCTTTCGTGTTATCTTGTCATTGGTTCATGGAAAAAAAACTAGAATGATGCTAGATACTTGTCTCTGTCATAACAAAAGAGCTTGACATTATACCTCAAAAAAAGCAATTGAGTTCTTATAATTTCAATACCTGATGACAAAACAACGATAATGTACTGCCAGCCAAGAGTTGGTGTGTGCCGCCGAATTGATCGGATTTCTGTGAAAGGAACCGCCCGTATAGTATATAGATTTTTATCTACACAAAACATCACCTAACAGTTAAGTAAGCAATTACAGCATACATATATATGCTATACTAACCAAAAAACCAATATTCAGGCCTAACCTCTCTCGGACAACTTAGCATTTGAGCTTTGTCCTTTATACGGAATCCATGTCTGCAAGATCAAACAAAAACTTAGCTCCATACTTCATCTATGTCTACCAATATGCAGTCAACTATGCCTTACTATAGTATATGCACCCTTTCTTCCATAATTTTCGTACCACTTTCGTTTCTGGGATGTTCAAATTCAGGTACCGTTCCTAAAGTTGGACCGTACATGTACATACACCATGTCTACCCTTTTACAAGATAGGAGTACAGATTTATTCGAGCCATTCCTTAAATTTAGTGTTACGCATCAAAGTGGTTCCAAAATTACTAAATAGCGGGAGCATGTCTTAGTTACGATGTTGAGAGTCCCACCACATCACTAGTAATCACAGGCATTAAGCTGCTCAACAGAAAAGTGGGCCACACTTTTCTCCGGTGGCAAGCTATATTGGGTACTCTCTACCTAAGAATTTCACATAAATGACTACAATCTCTGTTAAAAACGATAAATTATTACTATGAACAACGAAGCCCCCTGCTTGATCAGCTTCAACCGGCCACTAATCCGCTCGGACGCATACTGCGTCGGATGGATCGTCACGTTATCCTTCAGATACACGACCTCGGCGCCGTCCGGCTCGCTCGACGAGCTCCGCCTGCTGCTGTCGCTCCTAGTCATGCTCGCCGAACCCTGAATCACAACCGATTCACCAATCCACATCAATGCAACCGAATTAAGTCGCGAATCAAAGCTAATTGCAATAAAATTCGGCACAATACGCAGGCAATCGGGTGATGATCGTCGCTTACTTGTTGCAGGGAGGCGGCGTAATCGGCGTCGTCGGATAAGTCGTTCAACTCGGTTTCGTGCATCGCCTGTTGCTGCTGCTGCTATAGAGAGGAGCTGTACTTTTTCCTTCGCGGTGAAGGAAGAGAGTGAACTTGGGGAATGTGGGGTGGGGGGTTCACCTAATCCTCTAGAGGGGAAAATTAGAAGGGGGATTACGACGTTGTTAAGGAACAAAATCAGCTACCCGTGGACAAGATGTTACAATTAACACGTTTGTTAAGCCTAATTTTTTCCATTTCTAAAGAAGTCAAGTTCACCTCGTCCATGTAGGTAGTAACTTACACGCACAAACATCGGAGAGCTCTCCCGTCGAAACCTCGTTCGGCAGTTGACATCGCTAGTTTTGATCAACTTTTTGAGTAGCAACAAACTAAAGGTCAATTTTCTATGGGTTCTTTCATTCTGACAATCAGAGGTATTTTTAAGTCATTACAGGTTAATAGCAACCCTTCGCGCCAGGTTTTACATTGTTTGCATCCGGCCATTAGTTTGCTTTTAATTTATTTTTTCATAGTATCAGTAACTTTTATATACATTGATTTATACACATTTTCAATATTTTCTATTCTTCGTTAACATTCTTAACAAATTTATGTAATGCCACGTATATTTTTTTGTCATTAAGGAAGAGAATAAAATGTCAATATTGCAATGCAACATTTTCCTTTTTTAATTCTTAGAGATGAAGTAGAACTTGGGTGAAAAAGGAATACGGTATAGTACCAAATGATCATTGCATTGAAGCGGTTGTGCACACTAATTTTGTGTCCGCAAATAAAGAGTAAGAATGATATATTTGTTGATTGGTTTATGACCCTACACCTAACCGCCACCGTACCATAACCACCATTGTCATGCCACAACTACCTCTATCCAAAACACAACAACCACCACTAACATATCAAACTGCGACGGGCACAACCATCACATGTCTCATTATCATACCTACAATGGCCACCGCCACACTACAACAACCCATTTTATCCACCACCACCACCTCCACCTCACCCACCATATGTTGAGCCTGCCAAAATATGAAGACCTTTAAGCTTTCCGGCATAACTATGGATCCTTTCAAAAATTGAGTGAAGATGGCAACATCCATGTTGAAATTTTGAAAAAGCTTATTTATATGGATTCACCGTGGTTATTTGTATTGCCTTCTTGAACTATTTTCTTTTGGAAACTTCAATTTGAAGGTTACCAATTTGATCCGAATGGAATGATGCATTCCTCTGTAGATTTGTATGAGAAAGAATGCAACATTGCAGATCTTGAAGACATCAATTTGAGGGCTTGTAGCTTAATCTCGCATCAATCAAAATGATCATTTTTACAAAAGATTTGACAATCTTTGTTTGTAGATCAGGTCCAATAGTTGACTTTGAATGTTTTGTAGACAATATAATTTTGGAGCTTAGAGTGTTGAATCTGGTAGAGCTCACTTCGGCTTACTTGTTTTAGGGAAGCGGCGTAACCTGTTTCGTCAGATAAGTTGTTCAACCTGGTTTTGTGCATCTCTTGCAGATGTTGTAGAGAAGAGCTAGTTTTTTTCTTCGAGATGAGGGAATAGAGCGAAGGTGGGGGGTGGAGGGGGGGGGGGGAGATGAGGTCTTGGGGTAAAGGTATATTGTAATCCTCCCAAGAAAAATAATCGGGGGCAAAAAGTTATTATCAAGGAATAAAATCAACTTCGGACAGCATGTTAGAATTAACACATTTGTTAAGCCTACTTGGCTACTTCCTAGTTCTTTAAGCTTTTCTATGCCAGGGGTTTTAATTTATTTTGTTTTTAATTTTCCTTTGGTGCTTCCTGTGAAGTACAGTATCCCTTTTTTCTGAGAGAAGATTGGAAATATATAGTAAGGAAAAGAAGAGAGTTACAACATGTCATGAGGCAAATAAAGACTTACAAATGACATCCCCATTTGATAAGAATAATAAATAAAAGCCTGCATCAAAAGTGACAAAAAAAGTAAGAAAAAAACATACAAAACATACAAACAGATTAATATATATTTTTTCTTTGGAGGTACACTAGCTGACATAACAAGCTAAAAACAAACAAGATAAAGACAAAGTTAGAAACTAATCATAGAACACCAACTTTCTATCACCCTTGAGCCCAACCCTAGACACATGTCCCCGTCGCTGCAACTGTCCTTGATCCTCACACACCACTCCGGCGTCAAAAACCCGCCTTTTACACCTATCACTCTGCTGCCGAACCCTAGAGGAAACCAAACAAAAGACAAATTAGAGCCCCTTAAACCCAACGGATCACCGAAGTTAAACATCCACATAAGCTCTTACAACCGTCGGCCGACCACCTTGGCCCAATAGAAAACCCAATCGAAATCAGTAGAAACACCAATCCTCACCATGAGCAAACTTGACCCCTCTAATCAACAACAATCGGAAGAAACCGCCTGCAATCTACTACCACCTTGATCCCTCACCATCAGAATTACCGATCAAAGACCACCAGACCCATCAGCAAATGCAACCAACAAACCACCTATAAACTCAACCAACAAACCTTTCTAGATCAAGGGGGATCAATTTGATCAAATAGATTCGATCAATTTTCAGAGCATTAGACAATCATTCGATCAATCATTTCATTATTCAATACCTCAATTTGATCAAATATATTCAATGTATAACATATCTTATATAATGACTCAAACTCTCAATTGATTTTTCTTTAAAGGAAACATTAAATTAGCATGCTTGTTTAATTAAGTTTACATAATGGTTCCCTCGCAGGGACAAAGAAACTAATAAGATCTATGTCAACTTCATATCCAGGCTTTAATCATTCCAAGCAATCTACTAATGGTTTATTACATGCAAAATGGAACAAAAAAAAGGGTGAAATTTTGAGAGTTCAGTAAGGTCGCTCAAATTTCAGTAGAGGGATACAAACATTTTATAGATTTTATTTCAATAACAATATGAGAAGAGATTCAAATCAATACATTATATAAGATATCAATAAAAAAACAAGTTTGATACACTGTAAATGATGCATATGATATTGAATATGAATACATTTGCAAAGCCACACAGACAGTGCATTGTAACACTTAGCAACGCCACAAAGGTGATGCTCAATAACACTGATAACTACATATGAATATGTACACTAACTACACCATTAAGGCCCTAGCGCTTCCCGCAATAATAGATCATTCTTATATCACCCCCACTACACACCATCATTATAATGCCTCAATCACTAACTCATGTCAATATACAGAGTACAATAATCGTTAATTCAATGTTTAAATCGATGCTCGAGGAGTAACAAATTATGAGCTTTGATAAGGATTTTTAACGAACACTTAAGGCTCAAAACAAGGGTTTAAAGGCAATAAAACATTCTTGTATCATTACAACAGTGTCCAAAGAAAAAGAAATAACAAATCAGAATAATGTACACGAAACCAATTATGAGGAATTAGCTTTCAGATAGAATTTTTTTATCTCGGTTCGAAGCTATGTTAAGCTAATCAACTTCAAGCATAAATCCTCTGAATTAACCTTAATTGGGCAAATCATTTATCAGAATACGATCTTTGTTGTGATATTACAAACTCGGTATTAACTTCCTGAGCAATTCTCATCCCAACTCTCGAAATAAGCTAACTACAAGTGATTCATTTATGGCGAATAGAGATTTCCCAAAATTAGAAAACATATACATTGTATGTACACTAGATAGATGGAAAGATCACTTAGATAATGCCACCCATTTCCTCAGTACCAGAATTTCGTGGCAATGATTGCTTGCTACATCTGACCAAAAGAATCTCCCAATCCATTGCTCTTCTTGAATGAGCCAATAATATACGTGGTTGTCTCCAATTCTTCCAAAACTCACTTAGAGTAAATCCTAAAATCCTCAATTTATTTCTTTCTCTTTCTCTCCGTATGCGTCTGACTCATCCGGCTTTTAAACTCTTTGACTCACTCTCTTGAACTCTAAAAGACAACGACTAACACACCCCACCGTCTCGACAACATGTACCAATACACATCCCTTTTCTTTCTCTGTGTCACTTTCTCTTACAAAGACGCACACAAACTAACAACACAACACACACTCGTAGCCATAGCACTCACACGATAATCCTTGTAAAAAATAAACAAATTCTTGCATAATGCACACCTATACAAGCATATGATAACCTGCGCGGTACCACTAAATTCACCACTGGTAATGAAAAATTACCGAAATATCCTGACGTATGTAAAACTACCAAAATACTCCCTCTCGGCCATTGCACCACAAAAATTTCAAAATACTTCAAAACATTTCTAAAAAAGCATTAAGCTAATATTAGGCCAAAAAGTCCTTTTAAAGACGTTTTTTAATTCCAAAAACTCCCTCTAGTTCTTAACGGCGCAGAAGGCGACCAAGTCACTATACACATGATAAACGATACTGAAAAATCTTGAAATTTTAAATAGTGAAACATTCCAATGGTAAAAGGTCATTGTGAAATTTTCAGGTATAAATAATCTAATTTACTATTTTTATGAATCAAGAACCATATTTTAAGATAAAATCATTTCACGCTCTTCATGGACACGAAAAAATCCAAGAAAATTACACATCATAGATCTTACAAAAATAACAGGGGTTACAGTTTTGCACTTAGCCAAAAATCACAGTGAAAAAAACTTTTAAAATTTAAAATCTAGACTGTAAGAAATAATGGACTTATAGCGACGATTTCCATCATCTTCTTCTTCAATAGCCTAAATCATACACACTGTTCTCCCACCTTCTCCATTTCCAGCCATGCACACCTTCACCTTACAGCACACGTAGCTCCACAAAATTACATACACCCATTAAAGCACTCTAGAACCCACACACCCTATATACACTCATCACCTATAATCACAAACACACTCAGTATTACACGCATTAACACTAACAGGCACTTAACTCACGTGCACACACTGAAACATTCACACACTTCACTGAAACACACGCTATATATACACATACACTCACACACCAACACATATGACTGCCCACACAGTCATTCATGCACACACAGATTCATACAAACTCTCACGAGACCCACTAAACACACTCTGTTACACACTGTCATCCAACAACCACCACTATTACACATCTGCCAAAGACACACAGCGTACACCCACCGCTGCACGCATACAAACCACCCACTTCATTCCATTTGAGCCACCCAACACAGCCGTTAAAAGACCACTTCACACTGTGAAAAAAAAAAAAACCAAACTCCACATTTTAATACAACCAATGCTCGTCAGCTCGCCAACTTGACGTGTGAAGAAATTAGGCCGGTGAACAACGACTGGAACTTTGCTACGCAGTGGTTGGGCAAAAGACCCATGATGACGAACATCTGTTTGGTCTCCGGCACCACACTCACAGGCTGGTTGGTCTTGTCGGCGTCCCATGGTTGGCTGCACATGCAGATCTGGCAGCGTTAGGGCAGGGATTAGTGGCAGCAGCAGTTGGATCAAGAACCCCGTAGTGGGTGGACTTGTGGCCACCCCGATGACGCCTTCAATGGCCAAGCATCCTGTCGCTGGAATTGATGCCGGTGGCTGTCATGAGTTCTTCCTGCCTCCCCTAATCAAGTAGCCTAGCCACCCTTGCTTGCGTTGTTGGGCAGTGCTCTGGGTGATGGTGCCGGCCGAAATCGACCATCAGAAACTGAATATGTAGCCGACGGTAGTTATTACATGACGACTTGGAGGTGGCAGTGGGCGGTGCCTCCAATGGAGGCGCGAAGGCGTCGGCAACGGAGTTGAGGGAACAGGACAGTGACGATGAAGGCTGCACTATGGGGATTCGACGCTGTCAAGTGTGGGTGTAGCCGAAAATTGGGAAAGGGGTTGACTTGAGACGGCACTGGTGTTTGAGGAGTATTAGGATTGGGGCCTCTCTCCCCTGTTGTCTCATATATATATATATATATATATATATATGGGGCCCGATCCACACCCACCGGTGGATAAAAAAAATTTCTCCACCCAACCGCTTCTCTTACATGCGGTTGGGTACTGTATCATTTTCTCGTGGGCCCCACCACAAAAAGCACTCATTTTTTTTTTGAGCCCAACCGCATGTAAGAGAAGCGGTTGGGCATGATTATTTTTTTGACATGGGCCCACCACAAAAAACCACTCCACCCAACCGCTTCTCTTATACGCGGTTGGGACAAATTTTTTTTGCCCAACCGCTTCTCTTAGAAGCGGTTGGTAAGCCCCAATTTTTTAAAAAAACCAACCGCATATAAAAGAAGCGGTTGGTGGCTTTTTTTTTGGGTGGCTCCCACACAAAAATTTTCAAATTTTTTGATTGGCTGACACAAAAAAAAAAAAAAATTTCGAGCCAAGGCTGCCACGTGGCCTCCCCCGCGACTGCCACGTGGCAAAACCGCGTGAAGGGGCGCCGGTTGGGCGATGGCCCTGCCACGTGGCCTCCTCCGCGCCTGCCACGTGGCCCAACCGCGTGAAGGGACGCCGGTTGCTGCCACGTGGCCCAACCGCGTGAAGGGACGCCGGTTGGTGCGATGCCCTGCCGCGTGGCCTCCACGCGCCTGCCACGTGGCCACCACGCGCCTGCCACGTGGCCCAACGCGGGAAGGTGCGCCGGTTGGTACGATGGCGGTGCCACGTGGCCTCCCCGCGCCTGCCACGTGGCCCAACCGCGTGAAGGGGCCCCGCGGGTTGCCCTCTGCTTCTGCCATGTGGCGCCCCCCCCCCTCCACGCGCCTGATGCTCCCCGTGACTCTGTCCTTCCCTCCCCGTGACTGTCCTTTTGCAGAGCCTTTTTTTTCGCGCCAATTTTTTTTTTCTGCAGAGACCACTCACGGGTTTTTTCTGCAGAGACCCTCTTTTTTCTTCTCTCTTCCTTTTTCTTCTCTATTTATAATCCCCTCCCCCCAACCATTCTTCTCCACATTTCTGCTCTGCTCCGCACTTTTTCTCCACAAACCAAAAAATTTTAGCGCTAGAAGAAGATCGGTGGATAATCGCTAGAAGATCGGTAGATTTTTCTTCAAATACATCAAGTCACAACAAGTAAGTATTTTGAATTTCCTTATAATTCAATGTTAGGTTTATACAAATCAGCGTATTACACTTAGCGTATTACATTTATAGCGATTCAAAATAGCGTATTACATTACATTTATAGACAGCTTTTTCACGGATTTATAAAAAATAGCTAGAGCGAGATTTTGCCAAAGTACAAAAAAGAGACCCTAGTTATTCTGAAAGGATCTGTATCAGGTAAAAATTTCAGATTTTTCCAAGGACTGTAGAGGGGCTAACTGATACGGGGAACCGTGTACCTTCGCAATCTAATTTAAAATACCAAGCTAGCGCGATTTCGCGCGAAACTTTTACGAGAACCCTAGGATGTTGGGAAGTTCCATTCCCCAGGATTTCGCGCCATTCCGGAGCCGTTTGCTATTTTTTTAAAAAGAACGGTCCTTTCAGCGCTCGCCCTTTAATTAGACAGCTTTTTCACGGATTTATAAAATATAGCTAGAGCGTGATTTGGCCAAAGTGCAAAACAGGGACCCTAGTTATTCTGAAAGGATCTGTATCAGGTAAAAATTTCAGATTTTTCCAAGGACTGTAGAGGGGCTAACTGATACGGGGAACCGTGTACCTTCGCAGTCTAATTTAAAATACCAAGCTAGCGCGATTTCGCGCGAAACTTTTACGAGAACCCTAGGATGTTGGGAAGTTCCATTCCCCAGGATTTCGCGCCATTCCGGAGCCGTTTGCTATTTTTTTGCCCGAACGGCCCTTTCAGCGCTCGCCCTTTAATTAGACAGCTTTTTCACGGATTTATAAAAAATAGCTAGAGCGTGATTTGGCCAAAGTGCAAAACAGGGACCCTAGTTATTCTGAAAGGATCTGTATCAGGTAAAAATTTCAGATTTTTCCAACGACTGTAGAGGGGCTAACTGATACGGGGAACCGTGTACCTTCGCACTCTAATTTAAAATACCAAGCTAGCGCGATTTCGCGCGAAACTTTTACGAGAACCCTAGGATGTTGGGAAGTTCCATTCCCCAGGATTTCGCGCCATTCCGGAGCCGTTTGCTATTTTTTTGCCCGAACGGCCCTTTCAGCGCTCGTCCTTTAATTAGACAGCTTTTTCACGGATTTATAAAAAATAGCTAGAGCGAGATTTTGCCAAAGTACAAAAAAAAGACCCTAGTTATTCTGAAAGGATCTGTATCAGGTAAAAATTTCAGATTTTTCCAAGGACTGTAGAGGGGCTAACTGATACGGGGAACCGTGTACCTTCGCAATCTAATTTAAAATACCAAGCTAGCGCGATTTCGCGCGAAACTTTTACGAGAACCCTAGGATGTTGGGAAGTTCCATTCCCCAGGATTTCGCGCCATTCCAGAGCCGTTTACTATTTTTTTGCCCGAACGGCCCTTTCAGCGCTCGCCCTTTAATTAGACAGCTTTTTCACGGATTTATAAAAAATAGCTAGAGCGAGATTTTGCCAAAGTACAAAAAAGAGACCCTAGTTATTCTGAAAGGATCTGTATCAGGCAACAATTTCAGCTTTTTCCAAGGACTGTAGAGGGGCTAACTGGTACGGGGAACCGTGTACCTTCGCAATCTAATTTAAAATACCAAGCTAGCGCGATTTCGTGCGAAACTTCTACGAGAACCCTAGGATGTTGGGAAGTTCCATTCCCCAGGATTTCGCGCCATTCCGGAGCCGTTTGCTATTTTTTTGAACAGAACGCTCCTTTCAGTGCTCGCCCTTTTCTTATACAGCTTTTTCACGGATTTATAAAAAATAGCTAGAGCGTGATTTGGCCAAAGTGCAAAACAGGGACCCTAGTTATTCTGAAAGGATCTGTATCAGGTAAAAATTTCAGATTTTTCCAAGAACTGTAGAGGGGCTAACTGATACGGGGAACCGTGTACCTTCGCAGTCTAATTTAAAATACCAAGCTAGCGCGATTTCGCGTGAAAATTTTACGAGAACCCTAGGATGTTGGGAAGTTCCATTCCCCAGGATTTCGCGCCATTCCGGAGCCGTTTGCTATTTTTTTGCCCGAACGGCCCTTTCAGCGCTCGCCCTTTAATTAGACAGCTTTTTCACGGATTTATAAAAAATAGCTAGATCGTGATTTGGCCAAATTGCAAAACAGGGACCCTAGTTATTCTGAAAGGATCTGTATCAGGTAAAAATTTCAGATTTTTCCAAGGACTGTAGAGGGGCTAACTGATACGGGGAACCGTGTACCTTCGCAGTCTAATTTAAAATACCAAGCTAGCGCGATTTCGCGCGAAACTTTTACGAGAACCCTAGGATGTTGGGAAGTTCCATTCCCCAGGATTTCGCGCCATTCCAGAGCCGTTTGCTATTTTTTTGCCCGAACGGCCCTTTCAGCGCTCGCCCTTTAATTAGACAGCTTTTTCACGGATTTATAAAAAATAGCTAGAGCGAGATTTTTCCAAAGTACAAAAAAGAGACCCTAGTTATTCTGAAAGGATCTGTATCAGGTAAAAATTTCAGATTTTTCCAAGGACTGTAGAGGGGCTAACTGATACGGGGAACCGTGTACCTTCGCAATCTAATTTAAAATACCAAGCTAGCGCGATTTCGCGCGAAACTTTTATGAGAATCCTAGGATGTTGGGAAGTTCCATTCCCCAGGATTTCGCGCCATTCCGGAGCCGTTTGCTATTTTTTTGCCCGAACGGCCCTTTCAGCGCTCGCCCTTTAATTAGATAGCTTTTTCACGGATTTATAAAAAATAGCTAGAGCGTGATTTGGCCAAAGTGCAAAACAGGGACCCTAGTTATTCTGAAAGGATCTGTATCAGGTAAAAATTTCAGATTTTTCCAAGGACCGTAGAGGGGCTAACTGATACGGGGAACCGTGTACCTTCGCAGTCTAATTTAAAATACCAAGCTAGCGCGATTTCGCGCGAAAATTTTACGAGAACCCTAGGATGTTGGGAAGTTCCATTCCCCAGGATTTCGCGCCATTCCGGAGCCGTTTGCTATTTTTTTTTTTTTTTTTCCCTTTCAGCGCTCGCCCTTTAATTAGACAGCTTTTTCACGGATTTATAAAAAATAGCTAGAGCGTGATTTGGCCAAAGTGCAAAACAGGGACCCTAGTTATTCTGAAAGGATCTGTATCAGGTAAAAATTTCAGATTTTTCCAAGGACTGTAGAGGGGCTAACTGATACGGGGAACCGTGTACCTTCGCAGTCTAATTTAAAATACCAAGCTAGCGCGATTTCGCGCGAAACTTTTACGAGAACCCTAGGATGTTGGGAAGTTCCATTCCCCAGGATTTCGCGCCATTCCGGAGCCGTTTGCTATTTTTTTGCCCGAACGGCCCTTTCAGCGCTCGCCCTTTAATTAGACAGCTTTTTCACGGATTTATAAAAAATAGCTAGAGCGAGATTTTGCCAAAGTACAAAAAAGAGACCCTAGTTATTCTGAAAGGATCTGTATCAGGTAAAAATTTCAGATTTTTCCAAGGACTGTAGAGGGGCTAACTGATACGGGGAACCGTGTACCTTCGCAGTCTAATTTAAAATATCAAGCTAGCGCGATTTCGCGCGAAACTTTTACGAGAACCCTAGGATGTTGGGAAGTTCCATTCCCCAGGATTTCGCGCCATTCCGGAGCCGTTTGCTATTTTTTTGCCCGAACGGCCCTTTCAGCGCTCGCCCCGGACACCGGTTCGCGATTTTTGCGCGAAAAATCCGTAAAGTACTTTTTAGGCCAATGATGAACTCACGAAGCGTAAAGTAGCATTTCGAGGCACCTTTGAGATTTTTCCTGATGCCAGGGGCATTTCGGTAATTTGCCACCCCGCGAGGGGTGTTTCGGTAATTTTCCCGCGCCAAGTTTTTAATTACACAGTTTTAGTCCAGGAATGTAATCACAGAACCTGAAATGTTGTTTTGAAGCTGGTTCGGGGGCGTTGGGGTGATAGTGAACCCCCGGGGGCATTTCGATAATTTGCCGCTCATCGGTGACTATTTTGCTAGGAAGGATCCAGCCTCATGATACATACCTTAAAATAACTTTTAGTTCAGCAAAGGGTGTCAGACACCCGAAAACTTTTATTGTCCCGGGTGAATTCAGGAACTCGCTACGCACCGGCGATGACTGCCAGGGGGTATTTTGCACAAGTAGCGGGTGTTTTGGTAACTTTCCCCCTTTAAAATTTTTCCTGATATATTGGGTATATAATTGACGTAATACATTTAAAAACTTGACTTCAAAGCGGTTTTGAGGTCTTGGGGGTGTAGGGGCCATCGGGGGGTATATTGCTATATAACCACGTTTGCGCTAAATTCAGTGAGAACTAGCGTAATTAACCGTTCGGAGTGGTGGGAAGTGAGGATTTGTTTTAATACATTGAAATAATGACTATTGCTAATGTGTTGGTAAGCTAGGTTAAAGATCCAGATATGTAGTTTTGGAATGTAAATATTATAACCTGATATGTTGGTTTACGATTATATTTTGTTCTTATAGATATGGATTTCAACCCCGGACCTCATGATACATCAATCCTATACGATGACGATGACCACGTCGCGAGGCACGTATTTGACGGTGTCGATAGGGGTGTTTTGGAAACAATTCAAACCACAAGAGGAATTGAAGAGTGGGTACTAAACGACGAACAAAAAGCCCTTATACACGGTCAAAATTTAAGCATGTTCACCGATTGCGGGAAATGGTATCGCCACGACGATTGCCTTATATCCGCTCTAGTTGAACGATGGAGGAGCGAGACGAACTCATTTCATTTCCGGTTTGGTGAAATGACTGTTACGTTAGAGGACGTCGGATATATACTTGGAATCCCATGTCACGGCAGACCCGTTACTCTGAGCGTGCCGTCTGCATCCGTAGCGAATATGGCTAGGCATTATTTTTCGGGAATTCCAAGGGCAGCTCTTACAACAAACGGCGTCAAGCTTAAATGGCTGAGAGAGCAGTATGGCGTGCTACCGGATGAATACACTCGTCAGGATTTCGTGACGTATACGAGGGCATACCTTCTGTATATTATTGGAGCCATATTACTTCCGACGCATTCGAAAAACACAGTGCATCCGAAGTATATGGTGTTATTGGAGGATCTTGACGAGGTATACTCGTACTCGTGGGGTTCAGCTGTCCTTGCGCACCTATATCGAGCACTGCATAAGGCTACGAGATTCGGTGCCAAGTCCATTGCCGCCTGCCTGACTCTATTACAGGTATGAGCATTTATTTTCTTATCCGGATCCTTAGTCAATATATTCGGGATTCATTACTAATTCCATATAATGTTTGCGTTCACAGGTTTGATCTTACGAGAGGCTACCCACGGGTCGTCCACAACCGTTGGTAGATTCCGATGAGACGTGGCCTAGGGTGTGGGCCTGGGGGCCTCCGACCAACCGGAGGAGGAGACGGGTAGACCCTCACAACCATCTACAGTTCTATCGGGGGGAACTAGAGATGCTGGATGCATACCAGGTGGCGTGGCAGCCATATGACAAGGTGATGCATCTGTTGGATGAGTTGTGGTGGCAACTTCCGGTGTCGTACGTGCTTGCAGGTTTGGTTCGGGTGCCGCTCATTCACTTCGAAGAATGTGAGTTTCAGATGCCCGATCGAGTTATGAAGCAAGCTGGCTGTCCACAAGGGATTCCGAAACCCGCTGTAGGCATGCGGCCATACAGGGGTGGTCGAGGGCCGAACTTCGAGGTGGCTAATGCCTTGACTGTGTTGGGTGACGAGGTGCAACAATGGAATACCTGGCAGGAAACGTATGACAGCCTTGTATCGATGAAGCACGACGGCATCAGTACTGAGGACTACTTAAAGTGGTTTCTCAGGGTGACGCGCACGAGGGTGACTCGCCCTGCCCAAGTGAGGACCAAATCGTATGCGCCCCGTGAGGTCTATGACCAGTTCTGGGCATTGGCCATTGTAAGTCATGCTAGTTCCTGAATTCACCCGGGACAATAAAAGTTTTCGGGTGTCTGACACCCTTTGCTGAATTAAAAGTTATTTTAAGGTATGTATCATGAGGCTGGATCCTTCCTAGCAAAATAGTCACCGATGAGCGGCAAATTACTGAAATGCCCCCGGGGGTTCACTATCACCCCAACGCCCCCGAACCAGCTTCAAAACAACATTTCAGGTTCTGTGATTACATTCCTGGACTAAAACTGTGTAATTAAAAACTTGGCGCGGGAAAATTACCGAAACACCCCTCGCGAGGTGGCAAATTACCGAAATGCCCCTGGCATCAGGAAAAATCTCAAAGGTGCCTCGAAATGCTACTTTACGCTTTGTGAGTTCATCATTGGCCTAAAAAGTACTTTAAGGATTTTTCGCACAAAAATCGCGAACCGGTGTCCGGGGCGAGCGCTGAAAGGGCCGTTCGGGCAAAAAAATAGCAAACGGCTCCGGAATGGTGCGAAATCCTGGGGAATGGAACTTCCCAACATCCTAGGGTTCTCGTAAAAGTTTCGCGCGAAATCGCGCTAGCTTGGTATTTTAAATTAGACTGCGAAGGTACACGGTTCCCCGTATCAGTTAGCCCCTCTACAGTCCTTGGAAAAATCTGAAATTTTTACCTGATACAGATCCTTTCAGAATAACTAGGGTCTCGTTTTTGTACTTTGGCAAAATCTCGCTCTAGCTATTTTTTATAAATCCGTGAAAAAGCTGTCTAATTAAAGGACGAGCGCTGAAAGGGCCGTTCGGGCAAAAAAATAGCAAACGGCTCCGGAATGGCGCGAAATCCTGGGGAATGGAACTTCCCAACATCCTAGGGTTCTCGTAAAAGTTTCGCGCGAAATCGCGCTAGCTTGGTATTTTAAATTAGACTGCGAAGGTACACGGTTCCCCGTATCAGTTAGCCCCTCTACAGTCCTTGGAAAAATCTGAAATTTTTACCTGATACAGATCCTTTCAGAATAACTAGGGTCCCTGTTTTTCACTTTGGCCAAATCACGCTCTAGCTATTTTTTATAAATCCGTGAAAAAGCTGTCTAATTAAAGGGCGAGCGCTGAAAGGGCCGTTCGGGCAAAAAAATAGCAAACGGCTCCGGAATGGCGCGAAATCCTGGGGAATGGAACTTCCCAACATCCTAGGGTTCTCGTAAAAGTTTCGCGTGAAATCGCGCTAGCTTGGTATTTTAAATTAGACTGCGAAGGTACACGGTTCCCAGTAGCAGTTAGCCCCTCTACAGTGCTTGGAAAAATCTGAAATTTTTACCTGATATAGATCCTTTCAGAATAACTAGGGTCCCTGTTTTGCACTTTGGCCAAATCACGCTCTAGATATTTTTTATAAATCCGTGAAAAAGCTGTCTAATTAAAGGGCGAGCGCTGAAAGGGCCGTTCGGGCAAAAAAATAGCAAACGGCTCCGGAATGGCGCGAAATCCTGGGGAATGGAACTTCCCAACATCCTAGGGTTCTCGTAAAAGTTTCGCGCGAAATCGCGCTAGCTTGGTATTTTAAATTAGACTGCGAAGGTACACGGTTCCCCGTATCAGTTAGCCCCTCTACAGTCCTTGGAAAAATCTGAAATTTTTACCTGATACAGATCCTTTCAGAATAACTAGGGTCTCTTTTTTGTACTTTGGCAAAATCTCGCTCTAGCTATTTTTTATAAATCCGTGAAAAAGCTGTCTATAAATGTAATGTAATACGCTATTTTGAATCGCTATAAATGTAATACGCTAAGTGTAATACGCTGATTTGTATAAACCTAACATTGAATTATAAGGAAATTCAAAATACTTACTTGTTGTGACTTGATGTTTTTGAAGAAAAATCTACCGATCTTCTAGCGATTATCCACCGATCTTCTTCTAGCGCTAAAATTTTTTGGTTTGTGGAGAAAAAGTGCGGAGCAGAGCAGAAATGTGGAGAAGAATGGTTGGGGGAGGGGATTATAAATAGAGAAGAAAAAGGAAGAGAGAAGAAAAAAGAGGGTCTCTGCAGAAAAAACCCGTGAGTGGTCTCTGCAGAAAAAAAAATTGGCGCGAAAAAAAAGACTCTGCAAAAGGACAGTCACGGGGAGGGAAGGACAGAGTCACGGGGAGCATCAGGCACGTGTGGGGGGGGGGGGCGCCACGTGGCAGAAGGAGAGGGCAACCCGCGGGGCCCCTTCACGCGGTTGGGCCACGTGGCAGGCGCGGGGGAGGCCACGTGGCACCGCCATCGTACCAACCGGCGCACCTTCCCGCGTTGGGCCACGTGGCAGGCGCGTGGTGGCCACGTGGAGGCCACGCGGCAGGGCATCGCACCAACCGGCGTCCCTTCACGCGGTTGGGCCACGTGGCAGGCGCGGGGGTGGCCACGTGGCACCAACCGGCGTCCCTTCACGCGGTTGGGCCACGTGGCAGGCGCGGAGGAGGCCACGTGGCAGGGCCATCGCCCAACCGGCGCCCCTTCACGCGGTTTTGCCACGTGGCAGTCGCGGGGGAGGCCACGTGGCGGCCCTGCCCCGAATTCTTTTTTTTCTGTGTCAGCCAACCAAAAAATTTGAAAACTTGTGTGTGGGAGCCACCCAAAAAAAAAGCCACCAACCGCTTCTAAGAGAAGCGGTTGGGCAAAAAAAAATTTGTCCCAACCGCGTATAAGAGAAGCGGTTGGGTGGAGTGGTTTTTTGTGGTGGGCCCATGTCAAAAAAATAATCATGCCCAACCGCTTCTCTTACATGCGGTTGGGATCAAAAAAAAAATGAGTGCTTTTTGTGGTGGGGCCCACGAGAAAATGATACAGTACCCAACCGCATGTAAGAGAAGCGGGTGGGTGGAGAAATTTTTTTAATCCACCGATGGGTGTGGATCGGGCCCCTATATATATATATATATATATATATATATATATATATATATATATATATATATATCAACGCAATTATCCAAATGCAGTTATACATTTCAAAGCTATTTCCGAAACTATCATTTGTTTCTCTATTGCATCCACTTCTTATATGCAACTAATGGTCACTAGAATTTTTCACTAATAACATTGCTCACGCTAATCGTCACTGAGGCTCCAAGAAATAAATTATCGCATTGTATGTTTTAGGTCGCTAAAGAAATAAACATATTGTTATAATTCACCATAAAACCAGTTTCATCATCGTAACTTATAATTGTAAAAAAATTGTCGCTAAAGGTCCTAAATGATACCGTTATAATAATTGTCGCTAAAGATTCTAAAATAATCACTTAGAAAAACTATTACTAAAGTAGAAAGCTAATTTATGGGAACAAACATAACCCTAAGTTCGGGGTGTTACAATACCATTGTAGTTTCTTTTTATATTACTTTTAGATGTTATCAGTAACTTTTTAACCACGGTTTATTCACCTTTTCATTCCTCCAAATCTTTTTATGCTTCTTCAACATTCTTAAGAAATTTATGTAATGCTACTTATATGTCTTTGTTGTTAGGATAGAGAATAAAAATCAATATTAGAATGAAATCTTTTTCAATTCTTAGTGAAAACACTATACACTCTTTTCGTGGGTACAGAAGAATAAAAGTGATTGTACACACAAATTTTGAGTCTCCAATTAGTGAGTTTACTAATTTAAAGGAAAAAAGAGCATGATCTTTAGCAAATTTTGAAACAATGATGATATCTTCTAGTTTCTCTCTCTTGAAAACTTCAAATCGAGGACTAGCAGTGTGAGTTGAATAGAACGACACGATCGTCTCTACACTTAAACGAAAAAGAAGCGACTTTGTAGATCTTGGAGAAGTCAATTCGAGGGCTTGTAGCTTGATTTCAGATTGAGCAGAATGATCATTTCTATAAAAGATGACAATTGACTTTGAACTTAGGCTTCGTTTGACAAATTTTTTTTTTTGATTTTCAGTTTTTAAAGAGCAGTTTTTTAAAGAGCAGCTTAATTTTTTTTTTATTAAAAACAAGTGGGTGTTTTTTTTTTTTTTTTTTTTTTGGGTGTTTGGTATCCCTTTTTATTTTGTTTTTTTTTTTTTGGTGGTTTGCGGTGGCGGTGGTGGGGTGTTGTGTTGGTGGCCGGTGGTGGTGGTGGTGGCCGGCGGCCGGAGGTGGCTGCCGGCAGTCGCCGGCGGTGGTCGCCGGCGGCCGGAGGTGGCTGCCGGCAGTCGCCGGCGGTGGTCGCCGGCGGCCGGAGGTGGCAGCCGGCAGTCTCCGGCGGTGGTCGCCGACGGCCGGAGGTGGCTGCCGGCAGTCTCCGGCGGTGGTCGCCGGCGGCCGGCGGTGGTCGCCTGAGGTGGCTGCCGGCGGTGGGAGGGTGGTGGTGGTGGTCTAAGAAAAAAAAACCAAAAGTGAAAAAAAAAACCAGTTTCTGGAGTTTTTTTTTTTACTCTTTTTTACTCTTGAGTTTAAAAACTGGTTTTTAAACTGAAAAAAAAAGTGGTTACCAAACGCTCCTTTTTTTTTCAGTTTTTAAAAACTGAAAAAAAAAAGAGGAAAATTTTTTTGTCAAACCTAGCCTTAATAAAAAAATATACTTTTGGATTTGGAGCTTAGCGCTTTGAGTCGAGCAGTACTCTCTTGTCTTACTTGTTACAAGGAAGCAATATAATTGGTATTGTCGAATAAGTCGTTCAACTCGTTTTCGTGCATTGCTCATTGCTATCGTAGAGAAGAGCTGATTTTTTTTCTTCGGGACTAAGGAATAAAGTAAAATGAGGAGACGGGGATGATAAGATGAGAGTGCCACCTAATCCTCTCGAGAAGAAAATTATCAGCGGCATTAGGAAGTTGTTAAAGGAACAAAATCCACTTTGTACCAGGTGTTAGAATTAACACTTTTGTTAAGCCTACTGGTTTATTCCTAGTTCTTATAGGCTTTTTTCTGTCTTGGTCTTTACTTCTTTTTCTTTAATTTTCCTTTGGTATTTTATGCGAAATATATCTCAAAAAAAAGAAAATAAAAAGAAAAACTAACCAATAATATGACAAATTTTGGGCATATTAAAAAAAATAGAAAGATTAGACAATACCTAACCAAAGTATCATTTATTCCGGTCAACAAATTTTAAATACTTCGTTTAGGTCTTCTTTACAAACTTATCTACCGAAAAAGTTTGATCTCACCGTCTTGTTTCTGTTGAGATGCCGAAAAAAAGTAAAGTCAAGTTCAGAGTAATGGGGTCACAAGCTAACCGATAAAAGGGCCAAGTTTGATCTCAAATTGGGCATAGTGATTCTTTCTAGATAAGATGATGATCTTTGAAGGCAAGTATAGTTTGGCTGTGAATCTTTGTAGAGAATATATTTTTCGAAGCTTAGAGTTTTGAATCCAACTGATGACATATTTTTCGGACTATTGATTAGCACAAAACTTATATCACTAACCCGTCATACATATATGATGACGTTTGTATTTTTTTATTTTATGTATAAAGTGAATTCATATTCTAATTGATCAAAAAGTCAATTATTAATTACGTCCACAAAATAAGAAGACGAACTCCGGTTAAAGAAACATGCAAACTAAACGCAAAGAGTATATAGATAATTTCATTCCTCATTGTAGTGGGACGTAACACTCCACATTTTTACAATGAAACATTAAAAGAAAGAAAAATGAGTAGAGACAGCGACCACCTAGAAACCTCCTTATCTGAGCCTCGAAGATAATTAGAGTTTTTCTCTCTCTCTCTCTTCTTTTACTTTTTTTTTTTTTGCTTTTGACGAGATGACCTCAATTTTTTGTTTTGCCGATCCTCCTCTTTTTTTGTTACTCCCGAGACTCTCATTTCTCTCTTTTTTTTTTTTCATTTCTCCTTATTTTTCTAATTGTTGTGAAAGACTTCCTTTGACAATGAAATCCAAGCCTCCGAGGCTTGTGCACCACTTCATAGATAATTACCACATGCCAGCATATGTATGATCATGAGCTTTATTATACCTAATGAATATTTATCCCTTTAATTTTCATGAAATATCTCCAAAAGTCTTCTATTTCACCACAAATATTATAGCCCAATTACAATACTACTGGACTTCTGAATACATGGGTCCACTCGAAAAGCCCGAACATTTGTGCTTCCTTTAGCAAAAGCTACCATCAAAGATATTCGGTTTGCTAGTTAATACAATATTCTTCAATATTCGATATTATTTCTTTTGTCAAATTTTTGGTGCCAACGTATGCCCGTCGTGGTTCTGGCTTTTCTTTTGCTAAAAGACCGGATCACAACTAATTTGACAGCACAACAACAAATATTTTCCTTTTTCTCGTGATGAGCTTGACCAACTCGTATATCCATTTGATCTTTCTTTAGCAAATAGCTTGAGTAGTTGCAATATTTTAAAGAAAGTCCTGAGGTCCTCCCTGGAAGTAAGTGTCAAGGTACCTTGAATATTTGGTACAAATTGTCCACGTACTCAAAGGATGAAGTCATTTAGCTTAACTTGAAAACTTTTTCTTATGAAGTTTCATTTTTTCTGTTCAAATTTCTTTTTGCTAGGGCTGCACTTGGGAATATGCCCAAGATGCCTATGTATTCAACAGCAAGCTATCACGTAGTTCAAACAAAACCTTTTTTTTTTCTTTTTTGAAAATTTCTTTTTGTAGTTGTGACTGAAATTAGAGATATGCCAAAGTTGCCTACATTTTCTCAAGGATTTCTTTTGTGGTTGTGACTAAAGTTATGGATACGGTAAGCTGTCTATTTACCTTTAAAGGATTAAGTCATCGCGTCGTTCACAAACTTTTTTTATTTTTGAAAAGATTATTTTTTGGAAAAGAAATTTTCTTTGGTTATTGTGACTGAACTTGAGAAATATGCTTCAGGCTGCCTACGTGCCCGAAGGATCAAGTCATGACGTAATATAAGTAACATTAGAAGAAATGTTCTCTCTTTTTTTTTTCCTGTCAATTTTTTTGAAAACATATGTATGTGTGTGCGTGTGAACTTAAAGAATATGCCTTATAGGCTGCTTACATACACGAAGGATCAAGCGATTACATAATTCAACAATTCTTTTGTGTGCCTTAACTTTTGCGTAAACCGTCCTTTGCAGGGTTTTCTAACGGGCTTTCTTTTGTGTGCCATAACTTTTGGCTAGATAGGCAATTGGAGAAATGGTGGCTTAAGGTGGCTGCTGTGGAAATTGATGGTTATCGTCAAAATAGGATGTTGAAGAGACTTTTTACTCCTGATAAGAATAAATGAAATGGATGTGATTGGACGAGGAAGAAAAGACACAAAAAAAACCCTACATGGTGTAATTAACATAAAATGAGAAAGCTCCGGGATAAGTGGAACAACTTTGGTTATGTCTTTAAAATTTTCATTTACATTACTCTATTCTTTTTCTTTGTTGGTTACGATGTTAGTTTACTAATTTTGATGTTCTAAGTAAAGGTGAGCACAGTTCGATTTGGAGATCAAACAACAAACAAAACGAAACGAAACGAACCAAACACTACCGGTTTAGTTGGTTTAAACGGTTCAGTTTGGTCGGTTTTGATCGTTTGTGCCCATTAAAAAAAGTTGTCCCTCTGCAAATGTTATTCGAAATTAAATTTATAGATTTTCTAAATTGCACATAACCTTATTACAAGGAAACAACCCGGGTGGTCCCTGTACTAAACGCGTTTTGCCACATTAGTCCCTAAACAAAAATTTTATCTATTTTGCTCCTTAAACATTGCGCCGTTTGCCATATTGATCCTTCTCTCAACTTCCGTCCAAAAAAGTCCGTTTGTGGACCCCACACGAGGGGCACAAAGGACACTTCCTCATCTTCATCAGCATCATCGTCTTCAACCCCATCTTCCTCATCCTCACTGTCATCGATCTCATGAACCTCAGGTCCTCAACCACATCCTCATCATCGACATCATCCTCATCGATCTCCTCAACCAAATCATTATCCTCATCCTCCTCCACATCTACAGCTGCCACACGAAACCATTCGAGTGGTGATGTGACGATGGCCGACTGAACCCATTTGCCCCCCCACCCTCGACTTCTCCGTCTCCGTCTCCTCCTCATCCGCGTCGCTTTCTTCGTCCTCATCCACATCAATAATCCCGTCACTTTATCAATCCAAAAATTCAAGCCCGCTTGTGAAGCGATTGTCAGATAAAATCAATTTCTGGAGGTTCTGAAGGTGAGGGAACTGCTCGAGGGACGAGATGCCTATATTTGCGACGGAAAGGTGTTGGAGGTTGTTAAATTTCTCTAAAAGCGCAGGAGGAGGGAGGCGGCCATGGATGCACTTCACAGCTCCGTCTAGGGTTAGGGTTCTTACCGAAGCAACGTCGGTTTGGTCGTCCAACGCTGTCTCCACCGCTCTCTCCCAGATCTCATCCATCAATTGAAACGCATATACTCAAATCGATTAAACGACAATACCTTACCTGGGCAGTTCTTTGACCCGCCACCGCTGGAATTTTCATTGGAATACCTGCAACTACAATGGGAAAAATAGAAGAAGGAAAATGTCATTTGTGCCCCTCGTGTGGGGTCCACAAACGGACTTTTTTGGACGGAAGTTGAGAAAAGGATCAATATAGCAAACGGCGCAATGTTTAAGGACCAAAATGGATAAAATTTTTGTTTAGGGACTAATATGGTAAAACGCGTATAGTACAGGGACCACCCGGGTTTTTTCCTCTACATTCTTTTAAGTGTTCGTATTAATACATGATTTAAGTATTGTTCAAGACATAAGTTACAATGAAACTCAATTATGCATTTGTCATTGATGTACGAGAAAGAATGAAGATATATACAAGACATATCAATTACTAGACTTTTATGTTGTAACTGCTTTCATCATATTCTATTCGTTAACTTTCAAGGCTCTGTTTATTTAGATTTGCTTAGTACGATGTATGTGAAAATTATTAATGAATGTTACTATAAATAAATTAGTATATCATAGGTCGATTTGGTTCGGTTTCAAAAAAGTTAATCGTGAACCGAACCGATGTTGGTTTGAGAAATGTGAAACCGAACCATGAAAATCTTTGGACGGTTCATATTAGATTGGTTCGATTTAAGCGGTTCGAATCGGTTTGAACAGTTTGGTGCTCACCCCTAGTTCTAAGTGAATATGCTCTTCTTTTTTGCCACAATGATACTGGCTTTTTGTTTAGAGAGAGATAGAGAATGGGTGTTATGCATTTGATTGTTCAATGCGTATATAGAGATATTGATATGTATCATTTTATGAGAAAACCGATATCATCACCGATGCGGTAATTATAGTTATGGATCCCTCTAAGATGCATGCGGGGAAAGTCTGTTAAACATAAATCGAACATAACTCAGACAAATTTGCCCTTCTTATTTAGCAAAATATCCAGATCGTTTAAAATTACCCATAATATCATATTAGTGTTGACCATCCCAAAATCAACTCAAACACCCTATAACTGAAAGTATTTATAGTCCAATCAGATTGCTGACCAAGCTTCCCTAAGGAAATGTTTATTATTCTGTTAAAACACCAGCATGTTCCTCTCAATCCAAATGCAATATAAAAGGATAGAGTCCAGGGTCTCAATATTCCTTTGGTTTTTTTTTTTTTTTGGCCCTTTCATTGCTTATAAGTCACATAACTTGTAACAAAAGGGAGGAAACTGGTAGAGAAGCAATTTATATATGTTGTTATAAATAAACCTCACGATTTGACTATTGTGATAAAACTCATTTGTTATTGGATGCAGAAAATGGGGATGCAATTTGATCTACACCCGCCAAATATCATACTTGACTTGATCCTATAGAATTTTTTCAACTTTTATCGGGTCATGGGACGAGTATGGTTGTAAAATTCTATACCTGCAGGTGTGGGTTAATTTTGGTATATAATATAGGGTTAATTACAAAACTGTCCCCTGAGGTTTACACGTTTTTGCACTTTGCCCCCCGTGTTTACAACTTTTGCTTGTTAGTCATCTCTGACTTAAGCATCGGAGCGTTCCCCCGCCGGAACCCTACCCGGCGGTCACTCCGTGTTCTCTTTTGCAGGCCTATTTTCTGGTGTGGTTCCCAATCCAGTTTTTAGCTGCAACAGATTGGCGCCATCCGTGGGACCCTCAAGAAACATGGCCAATCATTCTTCTTCTAGTGACTCTTCACATAGTCATTCTCAAAACCGTCGCGCGCGAACTAGCAACTCTCATCGACCTGGTCGTTCTCATGACCAACACTCGACCCCTTTACGCCATCGTTGCGCCAGTTCTTCTGAAGATGTTTACATCAACATAACATCTGCTACTCCCGAATCAGAAACTAGATCTCGGAGAAACTGATCTCCAACGTCTACTCTGAAGAACGGTGACCTTCATCATCGTATAAATCGTCAGCTGTTCAAAACACCCCATGCCGACCTCACAAGAGAAATTCATGAGCTGAAAGATGTTGTGAACACTCTTCAACAAAAGCTCGACATGGCAGTGGCTCCACCATCTAACCATCATTCTCATCTCGACCCTAGCGACCTTCATCTCCGTCTCACCTCTAAATCAAGCTACGGCTGCAAATACAGGTCAGCGGCCGATCTGACTTTCGATCCCAAAGAGAAGAGCGGAGAACACATGACCAGGAGTGAATCATGCTACCATCGCAATCCATCAGTCGAAGACAGTTCCAATTCCTCTCCAGAGCAGGTCACCAGAACTGAGACCCCTCGGAGATCTATCCACAGAAAGAAGACGCCTGAGTATCGTTCCTGAGAACGAGACTCCTGGAAGGTTGTCCCTAAATATCATTCTCCAGAATGATCTCCCTCGAGGGAAGAATCTGGATATCCGTTATCAGAAGCCATCGAGAAAGCAAAGCTACCTCCCAATTTTCGAATGCCTCAATGTGACCTCTATGACGGAACTAGAGATCCAGGAGAACATGTTTACCAATTTGAAACAAACATGCTACTCCTCCAGGTCTCAGATGCTGTCATTTGCAGAGCCTTTCCTACCACCTTGAGGAAGGCTGCGCATGCATGGTTCAAGTCTCTACATCGAGATCCATCCACTCATTCGGCCAATTATCGGATCTCTTTCAGAAGCACTTTGTAAGTAGTCACTCCCGAAGGAAAAACTCGGTGAGTCTGCTTAACATTATGCAAGAGAAAAATGAGTTTTGGCATGCTATCTCGGACGATTCAATGCAGCCACTTTGGAAATCGATAAATTGGACGAGTCCGTGAAGTATACTGCATTCCTCCGAGGGCTCTGACCAACATCCAAGTTTGCATTCTCTGTTAACAAAAGTCCTCCAGGTAATATGAAAGCCCTTCTCGAGAAGACTAAAAAATATATTCAAGCTAAAGAATACCTGGAGATCCACAGAGGACGACGCGGAGAAGGGAGGGAAGAACAGAAGAAACGATCTCGGGAGTTAACTCCCTAAGGGGGAAAGTCAGCAAAATGTTCTAAGCGTGACGAACGGCGTCCCAAAGACCCATTTAACTTGGACAATATGACACCCCTCAATGCCAAACCATCACACATACTTCACGAGATCAAAGACAATAAAGTTCTCCAGTGGCCAGAAAAGATGAGATCTCAGCCGAATAAAAGGAACAAAGATTTATGGTGTCACTTTCACAACGATCATGGCCATACAACTGACAACTGCGGGTCACTTAAACGAGCAATCGAAGCCCTTATCAAGCGTGACCAGTTTAGAAAATTCGTGGCACACAAGGAAGGACGACAACAGACACATCCGACCATGGAAGAAAGAGAAGATCAGGAAAAGAATGCGGGTACAATCAACATTATATCTGGGGGATTAGCCGCAGAAGGTTCATCAGGACAGGCTCGAAAAACATATGCCAGGGAAGTATGCATAACGAGCCAACCCTCAAGTAAGAAAAGGAAGACTGTGCCTGTAGCTACAATCTCTTTTTCTGATGAAGATTTAAAAGATGTGAAGACTACTCATGATAATACATTAGTCATCACCATCAAAGCGGGAAACTTTGATGTGAAATGTGTTTTAATCGATAACGGGAGTTCCGCATAAGTTTTATTTTACGATGCGTTCAAGAAGATGAACATTCCGATGGACCGTCTTCGAAAGATGGGTACACCATTGTATGGATTCTCCAACCATACGGTTACTGTCGAAGGTATTATCGTACTCTCAGTTGCGATCGGTATACCTCCGACCCAAGCCAACCTGATGCTTGATTTTGTGGTAGTAAAAGTCCCCTCTATATACAACGTAATACTTAGACGACCAACACTTAATTAGTTACAGGCTGTGGTATCGACCTACCACCTCAAGATGAAGTTCCCCACGGAGCACGGGATTGGAGAGGTGAAAGGAGACCAGACTACAGCTCGTCAATGCTACATGACTTTATGTCAATCGAAGGACAAGGAAGTACTTATAATCGAAGACCTTCGGGAAGATACAAAGATGCAAAGGGGTGAACCAGTTGAAGATCTCGTGAGCATTGAAATATATCCCGGAGAGGAAAATAAGACAGTTCGGATAAGTTTGAATCTCAAGGAAGACACTAAGCTCGAGCTAGTGAACCTATTGAGAACCTATGTAAATATCTTTGCATGGACGGCCACCGACATGCCGGGGATTGATCCCGAGGTCATTATCCACAGGCTAAATGTTGATCCATCTAAGAAACCTGTCAAGCAGAAGAAAAGAACCTTTGCGCCAGAAAGATAGGGGAAGACTGAAGAAGAGGTAGATAAACTCTTGACTGTCAACTTTATCGAAGAAATCTAATACCCTGATTGGATCGCCAATGTTGTCATGGTTCCTAAACAGGCCGGTAGATGGTGAATTTGTATCGATTACACGGATCTCAACAAAGCATGCCCGAAGGACAGCTACCTGCTTCCGAGGATTGATCTTCTTATCGATGCCACTTCGGGCCATGAATTGCTCAGTTTTATGGATGCATATTCTGGGTATAACCAGATTATGATGCACGAGGACAATGTCTCCAAAACGTCATTTATCACAGAGAGAGGCCTATACTGTTACAAAGTTATGCCATTCGGACTCAAGAACGCTGGGGCAACTTACCAAGGCCTAGTGAACATGATCTTTCGAGACTTGATTGGAAAGAACATAGAGGTTTACATTGATGATATGCTCGTCAAGAGTATAAGGTTTGAATTCCATGTCAAGGACTTGAAGGAAACTTTCGATATACTTCGAAAGTATAAGATGAAGCTGAACCCACTCAAGTGCGCTTTCGGGGTTGCATCGGGGAAATTTTTGGGATTTATGGTTTCTCAACGAGGAATTGAGGCAAACCCAAAGAATATCAAGGCCATCCAAACCATGACATCCCTAAAAACCATCAAACAAGTGCAAGAGTTGACAGGAAGATCGCAGCCTTGGGAAGATTCATGGCTTGATCAGTTAAACGATGTCTGTCATTCTTCAAAGCCATCAGGAAAGCGAATGATTTTGTTTGGACGGACGATTGTCAGAAATCATTCAAAGAACTCAAAACTTACTTGAGCTCTCTGCCCCTACTTTCAAAACCACTTCCCGGAGAAGACTTGTTTCTGTACGTCTCGGTCACCGAGGTTACAGTTAGCACTGTTTTGGTCAGAGAGGAGGATGGAGTCCAGAAACCTATTTACTATGTCAGCAAAGTCCTACAAGATGTAAAGACAAGATTGCACTAGCCCTTATCATATCAGCTAGGCGTCTTCGGCCATATTTCCAGTCTCATACCATTGTCGTTCTAATGGACCAACCACTTAGAAAGGTTTTACTGAGCCCCGAGGCCTCAGGAAGATTGGTAAATTGGTCCGTCGAGTTGGGGGAGTTCGATATCCAATATAAATCTCGCACTGCAATTAAGGCTCAAGACTTAACAGATTTCATCGTTGAGTTTACATTACCTGAGACCCCCCCTCAGTTGGTAATTTCTGAGGTTCCAGACCCTTGGAATCTTTATGTAGACGGCTCTTCAGCTGTTGGTAGCAGTGGAGCCGGAATCATTCTCATCAGTCCAGAAGGTTTTATTGTTGAGTATGCACTTCGCTTTGGATTTCAAGCCTCAAATAACGAAGCGGAATATGAGGCTCTTCTCGCAGGGATAAAGCTAGCACATGCTTTGAAGGTAGATTCGCCGTCAGTACACGGTGATTTCCAATTGGTGGTCAACCATGTTTTAGGAGAATATGAGGCCAGAGACGAAAGAATGGCTCAATATCTTCAGTTAGTCAAGGCTTTGGCTTCAAAATTTAAAGACTTCACCATTCGTCAAATTCCCCGAGATCTGAATACTCAAGCCCATAGATTGTCGAGGCTCGCTTCCGCCGAAGCCACAGACGTTCGGCGATCGATCTATCTTGAATTCCTCAAGGAGTGTAGTATCAGTACCCAGACTGATATTAGAGTCGTAGATCAAGAACCTTGTTGGATGTACCTGATAGTCAAATATTTGTCTACGGGCGAATTACCAAATGGAAGACATGAAGCACAAAATCTTCATGTCAAAGCTACTCGATATGCATTAGTATAAGGAATATTGTACAAGAAATCCTTCAGCCTTCCTTACCTCAGATGCTTACGCCCATCGGAATCCTTATATGCGTTACAAGAAGTACATGAAGGGATATGCGGACAACATCTTGGAGGTAGAACATTAGCTCAGAAAATCATAAGGCAAGGATATTATTGGCCTACGATACAGAAGGACGCAATCGAATTCACACGAAGGTGCGACAAGTGTTAGAAGTTTACTTCAATATCTCATACACCAGCCGCTCCTTTAACTTCGGTCGTTTCTCCGATTCCTTTTGCCATATGGGGAATGGATCTGCTAGGCCTATTTCCACTGGCATCTGGTCAATGACGATTTGTGATCGTGGCGATAGACTACTTCACGAAATGGACCAACGCAGAATCTCTGGCGACCATTACTTCGGCCAAATGTGAAGACTTCTTTTGGAAGAATGTAGTCTACCATTTTGGAGTACCAAAAGCTCTGGTTGTCGACAACGGAAAGTAGTTCAACAACAGCAACTTTCGAACCTTCTGCACAAATCTATCGATTGATTTGAGATTCACTTCTGTTGCCCATCCGCAGTCTAATGGCTAGACTAAGAACATGAATCGAAGCATCTTACAAGGATTGAAGAAGAGATTGGACGAGGCCAAGGCGCGTGGGTTGACGAACTCCCCAAGGTATTGTAGGCTTACCGAACAACTCCATATTCAGTCACAGGAGAAACACCTTTCTTACTCTGCTATGGTACATAAGTAATATTGCCTGGTGAGGTAGGAGTCCCAATAATACGGGCTTTACACCGAAGAAAACAACGAAGTTGGACTCCGAGCGAATCTTGATCTACTAGAAGAAGCTCGAACTCAAGCCTATGAACGATCAATTTATTATAAAACAATAAGTCACACATTATTACAATCAGAGAGTTTGGTCCAAGCAGTTTAAAGAAGGAGATTTAGTTCTTCACAAGTTAGAAGTGTCAGATCCAAAGGCAGCGACGGGAAAGAGTTCTCCGAATTGGAAGGACCTTATCGTGTTATAAAGGTACTCAAACCAGGTACCTATACACTGGGAACACTTTCTAGAGATCCAATCCTCGTACTTGGAATGCTGAGAACTTGCAAAAATATTATCAGTAGCATCTTGCCCCGAGGCAAGACACTTCTTTTTCGGGGCAAGGAGGGGGGGGGATAAAGGGCTCAAACCTTGTCAAATCCCAAATTTCTAGATTATTCTTTAGCAGTTTTTTTGAATAAATAGGTTGTTAAGCAATCCAGTGTAAACTTTATCTTTTGCTCGAGCAATAAAGTTATTTTTCTAAGCATTATTGTAATGTGGTACAAACTTAGCCAAGTATTCTGCCCGAGCAGAATACTCGCCGGACACTCTGCCTGAGCAGAGTGCCGAACTTAGACAAAATATTCTGCCCGAGCAGAATGATGGCCGAACACTTTGCCCGAGCAGAGTGTCAAACTCTTGCTTCTTTACAAAAACACAAGTGTGAATAAGCCAAACGATTTAGCTATATAACTAAACTCGTGAATAGACAAAAGATAATGGGGGCATCGTCACTCCAATTCAATTTTGTCTTTTCGAAACTTAGCCGAGCGAGGGTGCTCGACTTCTTTACCAAAGAGTTTAAGGCAAAGTAAAAGTAAATAATGATGTGTGAATGGTAACATAAACCACAAGAAACACATAGTGAAATAAAGTGCCATAAAAAAGATAGAGTTTTACAAAAGCCCTTGAAAGGGCATCAAAATACTCAGTCTAAACAAAAGAGAGAGCCCAGATACAAAGACCAAATCTAAGGCTTGGGGGCATCGCCAGAAGGACCTTCCCCTAGAGGATGGGAAGCTGCAGCATCTCCTACCTCTGAAGGCATGTCAGTCTCTCCAGATGGAGACACCACCGCAGGCAGGACAAAATCACCTAAGAGGATGTCAGGAAAGCGCTCAGCGAACATCTCCTTGGCCTTCACAAAGCCCAGCTCATAAATTTCCATGCCGTCATCTGTTCGCTTCTTCAGCCATTCATCCCCAGTATTTCCATTAAAGAAGTCACGGATGCCTTGGTCTCGAGCCTTTTCCACCTTCTTCGCCTCTTCTGCTAGCTTCATCTTCATTTGTTCCAATCTCCTCTCAATCTGAGGAATATAGTCAGCATCTTGCTTGCTTAGCTATTCAGCACGATGGGTGGCCTCCTTTGCCTCTTTGATGGCATCCATCTTCTGTTGAGCTTCGTCAGCTGCCACCTGCCTCGCCATCTGAAAACGAGACAACATTGAAGACCCGCTAACGTACATCTGGAATAAAGATTGGAACAATCAGCTAAGTGAATGTTGAATGCGAAAATAAAAATTAGTTGGAAGAAAGAATATTACCGTGTATACAGCCTGAGCAAAAGAACATGCAAAGGTCTCATGAGTCTGGTTCTGGAAAACCTCTTTGTCTCGAGGAAGAACTCCATGAAGAAGGTGTTGCTATGAGATTTGGCTGTCTGGCATCCCGATGTCGTCACGCCTGAGGGTCCATCTAGGTCGGAAGATGAGATCCTCATCAATGGACACTCCTTCAACAATTTATGGAGAACAGTCATGAGAAGTAACCTTTGCCTTCTTTGGAACGAGAGGCAGCTCCACACTTGGCTTCTTTTCCTTTCTCTTTCCCTTGGCTTTTTGAAGAACGCCAAGAAAGCCTCCTTGTGGTGATTTCCCACTTTTGCTGGCCATTTCTGCATGAAGAAAAGAATCAACATAGGAATAAACATTGAAACCAAATTGAAACCAAGAACCTATATGAAGCACACCTAGAGGAACAGTCTCAACAGATGACATGCTAGGGACATCAAGAGGAGGAGAAGGAACCGAAAGACCCACTGGAGTAGGCCAGCGAGGGATAATCTTCACATACTCTAATTGCTCATCCGAAAGAGGCTCATCAATAGAAAGACCGCCTCGAAGCTTAATGTGGCTAATAATATGCTTAGTAAGGTTGTTGAGAGTAGGCTTGTCAGTATTTTCGAAATCCTTACAGAAAGGATTCCAGTCTTTATCAAAGGGTAACTCTCATTTATCTTGAAGGCCAATGAAGAAATATCTGGAGTGCCAACCCTTGTTGGATTTCGAGCCGCCCTTCAGAAATCGTTGCCTGTTATGAATATAGTACCATCCAGGGCAGTTGGCAACTCCCTTGACAAAGCAAATCTTGAAAAAGACTCTCATGAAATCTGTAGGATCTGGTTTATAGCCTGAAGTCTCGACCAAATATATAAGCCCGACCAGCTTCCTTCAACCATTCGGAACAAGCTGCCCGGGAGCCATGTGATAATGCTTAAAGAAACTAAGTGCGAAAGGGTGAAGGGGAAGTATATATCCAGACTTCACTTGCTCATCATAGATTCCCGTTTCAAACTTAGTTTCGTAGTTTGATGGCTCTTGCAGACTTGGGACTCGAGCATACCAACCTTCAAGGATGTGATATTCCCGAATCAATGCCGTCAAATCCTCGATAGACATCTTATTTGACTTCTTATCTGTAGTATACCAAGGCTTAAGATTAGCCTTATCCTCGGCTTGGTCCTTCACATCTCCTAAGGCGTTCTTGGCGGGTAAAGAATGTGAAGGTTGAGAAGTTGAAGGCTGTGGAGGTTGTGAAGTTGAAGGCTGTGGTGGTTGTGAAGTTGAAGGCTGCGGAGGTTGAGGATTTGAAGTTCCAACTTCACTCCCTAAAGTTGGAACTCATTTTGAACTTGAAGATGAACTACTACTAAAATGTTATTCGGAAGAAGAAAAACTTTCTGAAGACTCTGACATAGCTGCTACTACAATATTTGAAACTATGAAAGTAGAAGTGCTGAACAGAAAGAGGAGTGAACAAAGAGACTTACTTGAAGAGAAGAATGCTTCCAAATGATTCGAGTGAGGTAAAAATGAAGTGAAGATCTCATTTTATAGGAAAATTCTGAGTAGCCGTCTCTTGGGGAGCCCAACGGTTCATTTACCCCCTCATGTGTCACAACCTAAGAAAGGAGAAGTTTGAAAATTGAAAATTTCTCGCTCAAAGGCATGAATAGCAAAGAAGACACGTGGAGATGAACCGAACAGAATTTTGTCCGAACACTCTGCCCGAGCAGAGTGACTTTGGCCGAACAGAATTCTGCCAGAGCAAAATCATGTCCGAACACTCTGTCAAAATATAGTGATTTCGGCCGAACAGAATTCTGCCCGAGCAGAATCCTGTCCGAGAACTCTGTCAAAATATAGTGACTTCGGCCGAACAGATTTCTGCCCAAGCAGAATCCTGTCCGAGCACTCTGCCCGAACATAGTGCCTTTTGGCAGAACAGAATTCTGCCCGAGCAGAATCCTGTCTGAACACTTTGTCAAAATAGTAATTTTGGCCGAACAGAATTTTGCCCGAGCAGAATTCTGTCCGAGCATAATGCCCTTTGGCCGAGTAGAATCCTGCCGGAGTAGAATTCTGTCCGAGCACTCTGCCCGAGTAGAATGCCTTTTTGCCGAGCAGAATTCTGTCCAAGCAGAACTCTGCCCGAGCAGAACTCCCTTCAAGCACTTGGAATGCCGAAAAATAGTTTCCGTCATGTTTTGGCATATTTTGCTATCTCCAGTGGGAAAAGTGTGCTTCCACCCCCTTCGTCAACGTTGGTAGAAGCATGGGGAATATGATATAGCTAAAAATACGCCTCAAATCTATGGATGACACGTAATATTTGTGACACGTAGCCCATGCCAGTTTATTGCTGATTTGGCATTTGCCATACTGATCATCAAGAAGAATCCTAGAAAGACTCTAACTCTATCATCTGAGATAGAGATGTGATCCTCTAGGATCCTAATACAATCCTAATTGGACTTGCTCATATCCCAGTCCTACTAGGGCTCCTCTTCCTATTACTATATAAGGGGGTCAGATCCCTCAGGTAACAACAACTACATACACAAATATACACTGTGTATTACTGCTTTCTCAGAGTTCCACTTTGTTAGTCATCTCTGACTTAAGCATCGGAGCGTTCTCCCACCGGAACTCCACCCGGCAGTCACTCTGTATTCTCTTTTGCAGGCCTATTTTCTGGTGTGGTTCCCGAACCAGTTTTTAGCTGCAACACTACCCATTAAAACTTTGACCAGGAATCAACTACACTTTTGAGGAATCTAAATCTGAAAATTAGATATAGATATAACAAAAAGCTTTCTTGAAAGAAGCGGCAACACCGGTGGTTGTTAAATGAGGTGGAGGGATGCTGGTGGTGGTCGAATACAACGCTGGTAATGGCCAACTCAAATTTTGAAGTGATGATACTGGTGATTGCAGAAGGATGTAATGGGGCAGTCTTGGGTCGAAGGGAAAACGTGGTTGGTCGTGGTCATCATGAATAAGAAAGACAGTGTGTATAGTGGAAGGACGAGGGACTAGGTAGATATGGAGGGAGAGGAGATAGAGGAATATAGAGTATGAGGAGAGATATAAGGCATTGTTGGACAGGGAAAATAAAGAAAGAAAAGAAAATTAGAGGAAGGGAGAAAGTGAAAAAAAACACCATAAAAAACTTATTTTAATATGAAAAGTGAGCAACAATTTTGGACCATTCAAAAAGGAAAACTGATGAATGGTTTTGTGATGGTGGAAGGGTAGATATATATAAATAGGTAACTCCTGTGTTTATTTAGAAACAGTCGGTACCAAGCCCGGATCAAAGGAGGGGATCATAAAACTAAATTTAAGTGAAAAATTAAAAGGCTCAAACAAAATAATAAAATTAATCAGATAACATGGGCCATCGCAAGCTCGGGCCTACATTCTGGGCCAAAACCTGGGACTTGGCTCGTTTCACCTTTGGGCCAGATAACCGGGCCGCCGGGAACATCATCAGTCTTTGGTCTTAGTAGGTCGGCCGGCCTGCTCTTGTTGATAGAAGAAATATCAGGCTTTGCAAAAAAAGGGGGGGGGGGGGAGGGGGCGGCAAGAACAAATAAACTTGACAAAATTGACAAACATAATGATGTCGAAATGAATGGCATGCAGTTTTTCATTAGAGATGCACTGCTCGATTTTATGATCCTCGACTGATACAAAAAAGGTTAGCGATGTAGAAAGCGTTACTACGGTAGCAGGTTGCTTTAGTCGCCGCTTTTGCAAAGATTGTTAACTTCACGTACAATCTCAGTTGACAAAAATCTTAAGCATTTCGAAAAGTTTATAAGCGTATCGGGGGACGGGAATATTGACGAGGGGTACAGTTCAGCTGAGTATATCAATTCTTCCTAGACCAAGCAATAACGAAAGCCTTGAAAACCGCCCATTAAAATTAGTAAACTCATAATTAAACATTGTTTGCATGTGAAGTCCTTTTCATTACTTAACAACAAATTAACTACATAGGACTGATACGGCCTTACGAGTTTGAAGGAGAGAGATAGAGGGGGAGAGGCAGCAACTCGAGTTGGAGAGGAGGAGAAGCTAGGTGTCTTTTCTTGTCTTCACAAAGTGCCAAGTTGCCTTGATTGCCATGCATGACCCTAATTTCATGCCAACATGTGTGTTCGTGAAGAGGTGGAGTGTTTCCACAATAATCATGCCAATAGCTAGCGAGGCAATAGGGCTGAGAAGCTTTCTTGGAGTGAGGGTGCCCCAAATTGTAATCTAGAAAGAGAGCCTAGAAATACATAACTCTTTCTTATATTCATCATTGTGAATAAAAAGTATTTTTTTTCCTATTACATACAATGTTAGTCATCCTTCGTGTTTAAGAGAATACGGTAATAGCCGGAAGAAGAAAAGAGATAAAAGAGAAATCTCTGATAGTATATAGTTTACAAAGCTTAAAGAAAGACTGTCTTTGAACTCTTTTGATTATTCACTGATTTTTTACCTTGTAAAGATGCATCGGTGGCAAATTATAAACTGAAAATACATACAACGATTTTTCTTAACAGTAAAGCAAAGTACAATTTTGCTGATACTGTTCGTACAACATTTCTTGTTTGCCTTTATACAAAAAGAAACAATCAATGGTTGCCTAAGGAAATAAGACCTCAGAGATGGCAAAACCCTTATAATTATGGTATTACGCTCAAATGTTATTATGGAAAGTAGTTAGAAAGTATGTTTGCTTTTATAATAGAGAAAGGGCCAACATGCCAAACCAAAAAATCAAGTAACAAGGCCAATATGGCCCCACTTGTGCTAAAGAAAGTCTTTTTGGTGTGAGAAAAACATGGGTGTCCCTTTGTCCCCAGCCTTTTTAATCAAAAGAGTAGATTAGTCATACATGCTCTTGCTTTCTCTGCATGAGACTACTGAATGGAACTTAAAATAACAAGTGGATACAAAAGATAAAGCCATGGAAGCAGAGCTACCTTTTGACCCTCTTTCTCATTCTTAGTGTAGGGAGAGGGAGAGGGAGTCCTAGGATCTGGTGATGAAAGAAGAAAACCAAGTGAAGTGAAATGGTTTAAGGCGTGAAGGAATCTGTTTAGGTAATGGCACGCGAACTTATCGCCCAAAATCATGATACTAGGGAGAGGAGAGGATTTGTTTAATATAGTGAGTGCTTCTTTGAGTATTCCAATGTGGAAACTTGCTTCAAACCTGTTTTTTGATAGTATTTAGAAAACTTTAGCGACATATTTAGTGACTTTGGATCGTTACGGTTAAAGTTTTACATTGATTGTACATGGCGATTGGAATCGATTCTTGTATTTGATGGAGTTCGTCTCCTCGATCTGGAACATGTAGTTGGACATCAAGTTTTAATATAATATTAGAGGTAGATTTTGCCCATGCCTAATGGTCTTTAGGTCGCTGTCTCATACATCACGCTGTGCGTGAGAGTCCTGTTTACTGGGATCGAGACTTGATATCACCTCGATCATATTCCACGCTTTGTGTGAAGGATTGAGATCCGTTCTTATATTTGGTAGACTTCTTGAATAATTAAAGTGCCATTAAATATGGAATATAAGACAATAGGTTCTACAACCATAAGCGAGAATTCGTGTGGAGGTACTTTAGTCGTGCTCAAATCAGAGCAACGTTTTGCAACTCTTGGTATCTATTATGTAAAAACAAAAATTCATTAAACTTCATTGGCAGAACTTCTATCAGCGGTCGCTGATTTTTGAAAGTGGTCGCTAAGGATACCGTAATGCTAAGCTTTCATTGAGATTTACCATCGTGCCACTAGCAGAAACCTTCTCCCAAAAAAAAGGGAAAGAAAATGAACTTCCTCCCTAAGTCCCTCCCCCACCACCCCAATGAGAAAAAAGGAAAACTTGGGAGAAACCCAAGATGGTGTTCCCCAGTGCAGGCCCAAGGCAGGGATCCTTTAACGCCGGTGTCCCCAACTTTTTTGTTAGCTTAGACTTGTAACACAAGTGTACATGTGCGTGTGTGACTACTGTGTGTTATGTGCTTCTGTCTTCCACGCACACACACAGAGCAAAGTTTGTACGTACAACTTCCAAAACTTCTTTCTAGACAATCCTTCGCTGACATTCTGCACTCCTGTTCCCAATACTCTCTCTCTCTCTCTCTCTCTCTCATCACCTGACTTGCAGAGTTTAGTTTCATTTTAAGTTTATTATATAGATTCTTACATGGCTACTGGTATAAACAGTTATAACACCACCAGGTTTAGATCTACTGATCACTTTTCTTCCCTACTATAAATAGGCTGTACTTAATTCTTATTTGGTGACTCATAGATTGTGTTACAGAAACTTTGCTAGTATGATAGTGTACCAAATGCAT
Source organism: Escallonia rubra (assembly GCA_033065855.1). NCBI lineage: Eukaryota > Viridiplantae > Streptophyta > Magnoliopsida > Escalloniales > Escalloniaceae > Escallonia > Escallonia rubra. The sequence goes on from JAVXUO010003032.1 coordinate 63,570, forward strand.
GCCCAATTTGTCATGCAGCAGGATTGAGTCCTAACAGAGAAATGATCTGATTTAGGAGAAAATTTTCACTCTAACAGTAATAAAGATGGCGTTGCGTATTTGACGGGCAGAAGCTACGAGATAAAAAAAATAGAAAACGAATCAAGCCCGTTATTGTTTTTGATAGCCTTAACCAACCTTAAGTTAATTATCTATCATGTAGAAAATCAATGCATTCCCTTCATCAACAGGAGGATAATTTAATTAGTTTGCCCACGGCGACTTTGCTAATCTTTTTAAGCGCAGTTAATTTTTGACGCAATGCAGTATCTGCTTAGATGTTTGAGAGCGTGCTTAGCAAAAAAGAAATACGTGTAATGTTTACCTCTAATTAAAAGAAAGGAGAGATAATGCAAGAACTCAATGATGATCGAGAGCTTAATTAGCTAGGCAAAGAATAACCTTTCCCTAGTCTTTTCTTTTTCGTTTGAACATCGTAACACTTCTATAATACGGAGGAGACATATTAGCCATCATTCTCTTGTGCCCTTTCAAATAAGCCAACAAAACTATCTTATTCTCTGATAAGGGGATTAATTAAATGCAAGCATGAGGGTTATAATAATGATAAGGAAGAAAGAGAGGTACAATCAAAAGGGGTTGTTTTGGGGGTTTCTTTGGTGGAGAATATTTCAGGTGCATGCGCAAGAGAAAGAAGAAGAGAGAAGGGGGAGGTATGTTTGATTTTATTTGAGTACAAACTAAGCATGGCAAACCCTAAAGTAAGCTTTGCTCCCTCTTGACATCATTCCCCTCACCTTCTTCTCCTTAATTCCCATCCCGAGGCAAAACCCTACCATTATACATTCTCCCTTCTTCTCCTCCCCACCTCACCTCCTCACTTCCATCCCTACATGAGTGCGTGTGTGTGTGTTTGTGTGTTTGTGAGTGCGTGTGTTTCTTTCTCTCTTGACACATATTCTTGTAGCATCATCTTTTCATCTTCTCATTGATTGAAAATCACAAGCATGCATGTAGATTTTCTTGTAAGACATACTATGATACCTGTCAATTATGATGCATACCAAGAGAAACTTTATATCCTCTCTGTCTCCTGTGTCAAGTTAATTGTTCACTAAACGCACACATCTTGCTCTCTTATGGTTAACGAGATTGCCATTTGCCCCACCAAATGCAGTTGTCATAGCAGATACAGCAGTGGATATAGTTGTAACAGGTGCATCAATGTTTGTACATGTAGGTGGCAACATCTTTTTGGGTGTTGCAGTAACATTTTCCTTCACTGGATTTTCGGAGGTAGGGCGTTTATGATCGAGTACTTTTCTAGCTCTTTCTTTTCCCTCCCTTTATATGCCATACAAAAGGAAAATGAATTCAGTGATTGCACCATAGAGGCCTTGATATTTGCTAGAACCATGGAATATAAATCATGATTTAGAGATCCCACTTCAGCATTGCTACCCCCCCAACCACCAACAAATACCTTCTCTTCCACCTCTTACTCCACGAAGCTATAGTGTCTCAGTCCCCACCCAATATACCCTAAATGATATTGTTTACCTTGTGGTGAAACATGGGACCATGTATGTTGGTTCTTTATTCATTTGCCTTCCTCTTTTGAGTTTATAAGTGGTACCAAGCTCCAAGTTGAAGGCAAAAACATGTACGAATTGATTCGGAAGTGATCACTGCATTTTATAAATGCGCGATTTCATCGCAGAGAAAGAAATCTTTTGAGGAAAATTTTGTTGGGTGTTGGGGAAGCAATGAAAGCGATGTTGGTGAGGTTCAATCCGAAGACGGATTTACGCGTGTTCTGTTAGTCGTAAAAGACGATCTCAGATTGAGCCGCGCCAATATCACTTATGCATTTCGGTTGCCTTTCCTATCATCTCTTATATACTCTATTGAGACCATATGAGCTCTCTCACATGCCACTTTTGGCATGGAAGGTCTGCACAAATTTAAGCTAGCTAGTATTCTGAGAAAAGCACACTTTTGTTTTTAGCATAATCAAGCTGGTTCTTTAGGAATGTCAATGTTGTATCAACAGATATCTCCAGCTAGGTAGGCGTGCAGGTATAGCGTCCCCTTCCTCTACATGTATACACACACCCAAAGATTTTTTTAATATGTCAACTAAGTCATCTACAGTGGCATCTAGAACGTTGTACTTTATGCTTTGCATGTTATACTCCCACCAAAGTACAATTACGTCAGTGGTGAGTGGCTCATTTACACACACGTGTGTGTGTGTGTATCTTTTGCAAACCATGTACCAATACTTTATGCCTTGCATATTGCTAAGGCAACTCAAATATTGGGGACATATTTTCTGTTAATGAAAGTAATGAAGGCGAGATAGAGGTTGGTTTTGTTCCCACTTGCATGCAAGAGGTTAAGGGTTCTTCTTTGTTGTTTACCCCTTCTTCAATTCTTCTGAAAAGGACTGTGAACATGCTGCATAGTTGCCTTTAATGGCACATTTGGCTGGGAAGGCATGATCATCTCTTTGTAGGCTTGTCAAGTTCCATCTAAGCATTGTTATGCAAGCATTCAACAGAGGATATGTAGCCCTAGTATTCTGTGCCAATATGGAATCTAAGGTTGTCCATCTAGTCTTCATTGCATTGAGAAGTACATATCCAACATCTGGAGCGCAGCTGCTACAGAACAATATGAAGAAGGATCTGTGTTAGTAAGTACTTTTTGCCTTCATAACAGGTTTGCTTTTCTTGCTTTTGTGGTTTTAGCTGACGGGTTCAACGGTTTCTAATGCTACTGAACAAACCTAGAGATTCTTTATAATTAGATTGCCTAGCCAAAATTTAAGGGAAGGTTTATCTATTGACTAGTGTAATAGTTAACTACACAAGCACATTGGGCTCACCTTGTTCATCAAATGCCAGCATTGGGCACACCTTCTTCACCAAATGCCTTTCCCGGATGATTCGAAAGAAGAAACTGCTAAATGGCTTTTACACTGTTCGGGGCAATTCTACTGTCAATTCTGCCTGGAATGCCTTAAGCAATATGCGCCCAAGTCGTGTCCTGTTATTCTTTGGATGGTTTGTGGAAAGTGCATTTGCTTTAAGGATTTTAAACTTGGAATTTAAATGCTGATGATGTCTGCCCTTTATGCTTGTGAATCAGGAACGCTTGGATCATCTTTTATGTAAACTGCCCTTTTGTTCTTCCTCTTTGGTCTCAGGTGCTCACCAAGTGCTCCATATCTACTCAGATCGGTGACTTGCCTACCCTTGTACATTTTTCCTATACTCAATTCGGGGTAAAAGCTTTCGAGACAAGTTCTGCAAGCTAGCCTTTGCTGTCACCGTTTACATGATTTGGATGGAGCAAAATAAGAGTACTCAAGGCGTACCCAACACCTATCAATGGTGTTCTTCTGTTGATTGAGCAATGGGTGCGATATATAGAGACCTTAGAATTCGGCCTAATTCGCTGCTATGCCATACTTCACTAGGCTTAGTGCAATTATTTGTACATAGTGTAGATGCCGAGATTCTTAATAGGGTTGGGATATGCTTAAGTTTACATAATATGGTTTCAAGCAACAAGACATTAGTAGTTGCATTTGCTTTTTATGAATTATCTTATCATATTTGAAGAAGTCATATTGGGGTATACATGACAAACGTGATATATTCAGTTTTAGCATACATATGAATTAACATTTCTGGATTCAATATAAGGTTAATTCGATCGAGACGTTTGCTTGATCAGATGACGGGACATGAAGAGATTTGTGTTACAATTAGATCTATTCTCTGTGATATTTGTCATATTAGTACCGCCTTGAATTCTGCAGGATAGTGTATGAACGTAACAGACTACTGACTGAAGCAAGATTACTGATATCTATGATCTGGGAACCAATTTTTGATATGTAAATCTAGCTTAGCAATTGATGTGGTCTTTTAATCATATGTTCTAAAACTTCAGGTTAGGATTGAAAACCCATGTAAATGATATGTGGCTTGAAAATCCGTGTGAGTGACTTGTCTCTACTATTAATTAAAACCAAATAAAAATTATAAGGTTAAGTACATGCAATCCCCATGAGGTGTGGAACTATTCACTTAGCTATGTGAGATATTGAAAATTACACTTATACCGTATAATTTGATCTACTTTACAATATATAACCCGTCTAATTAAGTGACGACTAAGTTACTTTGGCTTGCCCTCGTTTTTCAAGAATCACCATATTTTGTTCCAAAAGTTCCCTTGCCTCTATTGGCAACGGATTTTTGGCCCATTAGCTTATGCACTGTCATCTATAAAATTATCTCTAAGGTCCTCGTAAATCGAATGAAGCCCCTTCTGGAGAATCTTATCTATCTCTCTATCAAAATGCTTTTGTTGCGGGGCGTTGTTTGGCTGATACTATTCTATTTGCGCAAGAACTAACGAAATGTGTGCGATGCAAGTGTAAGGGCAAGACTGTGCTCATTGGCCTCAAACTAGATACGAGTAATGCCTTTGATCGCTTGCGTTGAGATTTTATCGGAACGTACTCCTTAGTATGGCATCTCCTAGTCAGTGGGTCCACTTGATTATGCAATGCATCACTGCAGTGTCCTACTCTGTTTTGGTTAATGGCTCTATCACTCCTCATTTTTTTTTCTTTCTTGTGGTACACGGCAAGGAGACCCCCTCTCGCCTTTCATGTTTATCCTTGGTTCGGAGGTATTGGCGGCAGCCTTAGTCCAAGCTGAAGCTCTTGGGAAGATTTTGAGTATCTAGGCAGGTCTACCATCTCCAACAATTACACACCGATGTATGCATATGGTATTATATTGTTTCTTTCCCTTAAGGACAATGTTGACCTGCTTATGACTGAACTGCATCATATTTTAGACTTCTACTGTCATGCGTCGGGACAGAAGATCAATTGGACCAAATCTAGTCTCTCAATCAGCCTTAATGTTTCTCTGTGCATTCACGCACAAATCAAACATCGACTGAATTTTACAAGTCATTCTAGTTTTGGGAAGTATTTAGGAGTGCAATTGGATATCTCTACAACCACAAAGAAATCTTCCGGGGGGTTATTCAACGTGTTCACTGCCCTGTTACGAAATCGACATCCTTGTTCTTTCACTTCTCTAATTGACTGGCTCCAGCATTGGTTTGCTCAACCAGTTTTTCGCTAACTAGACGCCCTCTTTTGTATTGTTTGGATATCTCTGGTTCTCTGGAACATTTGGAAAGTGCGTAATGATCTTGTGTTTCCCAATATTCCTTTCTCTTTACCAGGACTTAGATCCACAATTCGTAGTGACTTTAATATGATCTGGGGGACTCGTTCCTTTTGGTATGCTCTTTGGAAAGTACGGGCTAACGATAGGCAAGCTGAGCAGATTACAGATTTTGGTTTCGTGCACTTCTTTCCTCTTCTTTATCTCCTACTCATCTCTGATACATGTTGTTGTCCTATACCTTCCATTCCTCTTTTTTTCCTGTGTTCGTGACAGCTTCTGCGTGTGCGTTTGGGTTTGGCATCGACTTTTTGCTTTTTGATGATTGCTGGTTACCAATTAATGCCCACACTGGTTTTCTTTTTATGAATAGCTTGCATTCTGCTACTGTGGGGTCTCTAATTATATAGCTCTTATCTGGCTCCATTCTCTTAATTACTTACGTTTGTTTTCCTTTTCCCTCATTCTGATTTAGTATCACAGATGATGACTCGAAGTCCACATGACATCTGTAGTTCTGGTCTTTTGTCAGTTTTGCTTGATAGCTGCAGGACGTTTCATTTTGTACATATTGCCCTGTCGAAAAATGATTGCATTTTGAACCTCACATCAGCACTAGCTTCTTTTGCATCATCTTCAAACATTGGTTCTCGGTAGACATGACTAGCTACTATATAGGGCTCAACTGGACTGCTTGTGTTGGGTTGATATTTTCTAGTGCTTGTGGTTTTTACTTTTTTGTAGCTATCTTGTAGCCATTTCTGGATGGGCTTGTCATCCAATTTTTCGGTTACTTACTCTTATTTTGTATAACTCTTGTTCTGCTGATGGTATATATATATATTTATCTTCAACCAAAAAAAGAGTCACCATATTTTCTACATTTCCCAAAGAACGTTTACTACATTTTTTTTACAGATTCTCAACCTTTCTTGAAGATTGTTAGTTAGATCATGTCAAGATTATTGATGTGGCAATATGTTTGTATTTTCAGTTATTCCAATTTGAATTTTTGTTGTACTTAAACGAACATCACGAACCATATGATAATCTTAAATGAGAATTTGAAATTGTCTTCTCTCTCAAACTTTCATCTATTTAGCAAACTCTCTGCCATTATTATCGCACTTCCATTGAATCTCGTAGTTTTCTGTTGTATGTGGAGCCTGATTTCAATCCAGAGACATTGTTACAATGAGGTAGTAACCCGAAAGCAAGTTTTTGTGAGGTTGTCCCACATTGCTTATTGAAAGAAGGTCACAACTTAGCCCAAGTATATAAGTGTCTTGTCCCACATTGGTTATTTAGAGAAAGATCACCTCTTAGCTCTAAATAAATATACATGGCCTTGTATTGTTTTGGGTCAAGAGAGAAAACCACAACATAAAGTGGGGGTTAAAATTTTGATTATAACGCTGCTGAATAGTGAAATCGAAATCTGGTCATACTCTGGGGACGTAGCCATATTGGTGAACCTCGTAATTCTTGTGTTGTGCGTTTGGTTTATTTTTTATTTAAATTTCTCGTTTCTTTGTTCTTCAATATATTGCTTCGTAGTTGCTGCGTTTTGTAACAACTGGTACCAGAGCTTGGGTTCGAGTTTTACTCACGTAGGTACTACGTTTGAGTGGGAGCAATGGCCGAAGAAGGTAAAGGACAGATCGAGAAGTTTAATGGTATGAACTTCCAGTGGTGGAAGATGCAAGTTGAAGACTACTTGTATCAGAAGGATCTGTATCTACCGCTAGTGGGAGAGAAACCTGAAGCGATGAATGAGAGTGAGTGGACGATTTTGGACAGAAATGCGCTGGCTACAGTAAGACTTAGCCTAACCCCACAAGTTGCATTCAATATCTTCAAGAAAAAAACTACTGCTGCTGTGATGAAAGCATTGGAGAAATTATATGAAAAACCTCATGCTTCGAATAAGGTATTTCTCATGAAGAAACTGTTTAATATGAGAATGTCTGAAAATGGTTCTGTTGTTGATCATTTAAATGATTTTAACGGTGTTACAAATCAATTAAAATCTATCGGCATTAATTTCGATGATGAAATTAGGGCTTTGTTATTTATGTATTCACTGCCTGATAGTTGGAATAAATTGGTGACGACAGTGAGTAATTCTACTATTTCTGGAACGCTAACACTTAATGATGTTGTGAGTTCTGTGATGAATGATGAAATGCGGAGAAAGACAACTGGTGATGGTATATCATTTAGTACTGCTTTGTCCGTGGAATCCAGAGGTAGACATAATAACAAGCAGAATAACAGGGGAAGTAGTCCTACAAGAGGAAGATCAAGATCAAGAAGCAAGTCGAAGTCCAAAGGCAAAACCATAGTGTGCTGGAATTGTAACAAGGAAGGTCATAAGAAGAATGATTGTACATAACCAAATAAGAAAAAGGGAGCAGGGGAAGACAAGGTGATGACGAAGGGGCAAACATGGTAAGTTCAAACGAACGGACATATGACAATTTATGTCTTTCTGCTACAGTGGATGATAATTCCAAAGTGTGGTATGTAGACTCAGGAGCCTTGATTCATTGTACACCTCATAGGGATTGTTTCAGTGATTATGTTGATGGTGATTATGGACATGTGACTGTTGGGAATGGATATCGGTGCAGCATTGTTGGAAAGGAAAAAGTCAAAATTAAACTGTCAAATGGAGGAACCCTAATTTTGAATGATGTTAGACATATTCCAGAACTGCAGAAGAACCTTATATACGTCAGCGGGCTGGATCGTGAAGGCTATTTTATGGCATTTGGTGAAAAATAGTGGAAGGTGACCAAAGGGTCGATGGTGGTAGCAAGAGGAGAAAGAGTAGGAACCCTATATGCTCTTTCAGGTACCCATAACCACTCTATCTCTTTGGCTTTTATAGAAAATCAGAGAACCACATTATGGCATCACAGGTTGGGACATTTGAGTGAGAGTGGTATGAAAATTTTGCACTCAAAGAATGCATTGCCAGGGATGAAGAACATTAATTTGGATTTCTGCGAGGGTTGTGTCTATGGAAAGCAAAAGTGGGTCAGTTTTCAGAAGGATGGTAAAGAGAGGAAGACTGAAAGACTAGAGTTAGTTCATATAGATGTTTGTGAACCTACTACAGTAAAATCTCTTGGAGGTAATTTCTACTTTGTTTCTTTTATAGATGGTGCTAGTAGAAAGACCTGGATATATGCCATCAAACAAAAATCTGATGTTTATCACACTTTTAAGAAGTGGAAAGCTCTTGTTGAGAATGAAACAGGGAACAAGGTAAAATGCCTAAAATCTGACAATGGGGGTGAGTATCGTGATGGAGGGTTCCAAGAATATTGTTCCAATAACGGTATCAGGTTAATAAGAACTGTTAAGAGGACACCTCAAGAAAATGGCTTGGCAGAGAGGATGAATCGAACCATCATGGAACGAGCAAGGTGCATGAGGATACATGCTGATTTACCTCTACAGTTCTGGGCAGCAGCTGTTGATAATGCCGTATATTTAATTAACAGAAGTCCAGCCAGTGCTCTCAATGGTGGTATTCCTGAAGAAGAATGGTCAGGTAAACCAGTAAATTATTATTTTCTGAAAGTTTTTGGATGTATTGCTTATGCTCATATTGATAAAGAGGAGAGGAAGAAACTTGACTCTAAATCTCAGAAATGTGCATTTATTGGATATGAAGGTGATGAATATGGTTATCATTTGTGGGACTACGAACATAACAAAATCATCAGGAGTAGGGTTGTCATATTCGATGAATCACAGTTGTATAAGCATAGGTTACAAGAACATGGAATTGAAAAAGAAGACAAGGAATACATGGAACTTGATGAGCCAGAAGATGGACAGATACCCAGGATAGAAAGTCCAGAAGTCCTTGATGAGACAACTGATACTGAAATTGGAGCTGGTGATCAACAACAAGTGCCTGAAACTCTTAACCTCAGAAGAAGCAGTCGGGTAAGGAAAGCTCCTGACAGACTTTGCCTTCCACTCGATTATATTTTGTATACTGATTCTGGAGAGCCAGAATGTTATCAAGAAGCGATACAGGATGAATCCAGGTTACAGTGGGAGCAAGCCATGAAAGATGAGATGCCTTCACTTGAGCAAAACCAAACTTGGGATTTGGTAAAGCTCCCTGCAGATAAAAATGTTGTGTACAATAAATAGGTATACAGGATTAAAAATGAAGCTGGAGGAAGAAAGAGATACAAGGCAAGATTAGTTGTGAAAGGGTATCGACAGAGGAAATGTATTGATTTCCAAGAAATCTTCTCTCTTGTTGTGAAGATGACTTCAATTCGTATGATATTAAGCATTGTAGCTATAGACGACTTACATCTGGAGCAGCTGGATGTTAAGACAGCATTTCTCCATGGGGATTTGGAGGAAGAAATCTACATGCATCAGCCAGAGGGGTTTGAAGTCAAGGGTAAGGAGGGAATGGTTTGCAGGTTGAAGAGGAACTTGTATGGCCTAAAGTAAGCTCCTAGACAGTGGTATTTGAAGTTTGACAGTTTCATGAAGCAGACAAACTTCACTAGATGTGACTCTTATCACTGTGTTTATTTTCAGAAGTTTAATAGTGAGGACTTCATTATTTTAACTCTGTATGTAGATGATATGCTTGTAGTAGGTTCAAGCATGGGAAGGATTAATGAACTCAAGAAGAAGTTAGCAAGTACTTTCTCTATGAAGGACTTGGGAGAGGCAAAACAACTTCTTGGCATGAGGATAACCAGGGACAGAAAATAGAAAAAGTTATGGTTGTCACAGGAAGAGTACATTGAGAAGGTTTTGAGGAGATTTAACTTGCATGCCTCTAAACCTGTGACGACTCCTTTAGCAGCCCACTTCAAGCTTTCAAATGAGTTGAGTCCCAAGAATAGGGAGGATGAAGAATACATGGCACATGTACCGTGCACCTATGCTGTGGGAAGTCTCATGTATGCCATGGTCAGTACAAGGCCGAATATTGCACATGCAGTTGGAGTTATGAGCAGATTCATGACAAACCCAGGAAATGAACATTGGCAAGCAGTGAAGTGGATTCTCAGGTATTTGAGAGAAACATCCAGGTTCTGCTTATGTTTTGAGGGTAATAACATAGATGTGCGAGGCTATGTAGATGCAGACCATGTCGGTGATAGAGACAACGGGAGAAGCACCACGAGATATTTTTTTTCTGTAGGAGGGACTGCGGTAAGCTGAATCTCTAAGTTACAGAAGATTGTTGCATTGTCTACAACAGAAGCAGAATATATTGCTGTGACATAAGCAAGCAAGGAAAATATTTGGCTTCAGAGGTTGTTGACAGAGTTGGGATATGGACAAGTAGATTGTAAGCTATGGACTGATAGTCAGAGTGCGATACATCTTGCCAAGAACTCAAGCATATTCAGTTGAGGTATCACTTTATACGGTCTCTGTTAGAGGATGGACAACTGAACTTGGAGAAGATTGAAGGCAACAAGAATCCCGCGGACATGTTAACGAAGGTGGTTGACAGGCAAAAGTTGAGCTTATGCTCAACTTTGATTAGTCTTCGTTGATGCTTCTTGGATGAGTATGACCAGCATTTGTGTGGAGTTTCAGCATTGGAGTTGTATCAGTCTCCAAGTGGGAGATTGTTGTATGTGGAGCCTGATTTCAATCCAGAGACATTGTTACAATGAGGTAGTAACCCGAAAGCAAGTTTTTGTGAGGTTGTCTCATATTGCTTATTGAAAGAAGGTCACAACTTAGTCCAAGTACATAAGTGTCTTGTCCCACATTGGTTATTTAGAGAAAGATCACCTCTTAGCTCTAAATAAATATACATGGTCTTGTATTGTTTTGGGTCAAGAGAGAAAACCACAACATAAAATGGGGGTTAAGATTTTGATTGTAACGCTGCTGAATAGTGAAATCGAAATCTGGTTATATTCTGGGGACGTAGCCATATTGGTGAACCTCGTAATTCTTGTGTTGTGCGTTTGGTTTATTTTTTATTTAAATTTCTCGTTTCTTTGTTCTTCAATATATTGCTTCGTAGTTGCTGCGTTTTGTAACATTTTCATAGCATATCACTTGTGATACATTACTTCTTGCTGCCAATGCCCTCAATAACTTTGACCCTTAGCGCCTTACATGGTGAAAAAATTTAATGAAACAGTGATAATGATGACATGATGTAATCAACGGATGAGACGAGAGAATAACAATACATTGATCTCCAATTGTCTAAAAATTCTTTCACCTTATTAGATCTCATCTATTTATTATACCACGCCAAATTGATCACTCTTACACTCAAAAATTTGTTTTGTCGAGTGGTCGACGGTTTTCACCCAAGTGAGGATTAAGATTTCAACAAGGAGGAGTTTTGGGGTGAAGATCGGGAATACATATACCACATGAAGACCTATGTAATTACGTGCGGCGACGAGATTGACGGTAAATGTGAATTAAAAGCGGTATTATTAAAAGTGCGCCTAGTTTTAAATAATAGCCTTGGACTAGGCTTGGCGCATCCAAAGTGGCGCAAATGTGCCCAAGGTCTTGAAAATGGAGGATGCGCATGTAAAAGCTAGCAAATCAAAAGCTTGGATTGTTGTGATATGATGGCATCATCTCAACAATTGATTTTTCTTTATTTCCATTCTAAATCAACTTCTAAACCAAAAGTACCTAAAACTCCATTCCCGATCCATCTATTGCGTTGCCGCTGTTCATTGTGCCATCATCGCCTGCTGCTGCTTTCATCGGCGCTGCTGCTGCTCCCATTGTCGTCGGCGCCTGCTCCTGGTCTCACTGCTGCCGGCTTCTCCTCTTTCTGCAGAGCACCTAGGTTCATCTCTCTATCTCTCTGTGTAATGTGAACCCCTGTGACTGTGCTAAGATTGTGGAATCTATTAATAGTAATTTTGCATTGTTATCATCTACAAAAACGCACATACTTCGAAGTTTGTTAAATTGCCCTGGAATTTTTTCACATTAATTTATCAGTTTTATGCACTAATTAATATCTATTTATTTTTATTTTTTGTCTTGTTTCAAATTGACGCACCTCCAGCAGGCTACTCTTATTTTGCGAAGGTAGGGAAGATTGTTTCCATTACTGATTAGAAAGATACCATATTCTTCTTTAGGTGCTTTAACAGCGGGATAGGTAGAAGGAGCTGGTACGCGAAAACCTTCAGTATAAGGTTTAAAATGGTGAAGTGAGGTAGAGTAGACAGATGGATCCTGTAGTCATTTGGCCAGCTATTGAAAGAAAATGCTTCCATCTGCTCCCCCCATTAGATCACCGTTTTCATCTGTCTCCAAACCTAATGTGGTAGTTTCTCATCATCGGCCTTTGTATCTATAGACTGAGCCATTACCAAGGAGTTAATTGACTTAATTCATTCAGAACTCAGATCACTGCTTCTATAAACAAGCGGAGCATCCTTGGCTTACATTATAGCACATAAGGCTTCAGCACTACTACACACTTCGCTAACTCGAAGCGCCTCACTATGAGAATCTAGCTGAGCATAAGTCTTGAACCTTCGCAGTGGCTTTTCACTCTCCAAGGACCCTTTGTGCCTTAAGTGCGCCTACACTTTCGATACTAATGGTTATAAGTAGTTACTAGTGGCGAAGAAGAATCAATGGCGGCCATATATTGTGGTGACCTTAATCACGATGATAGATTATGATTTGGCGCAAATTTTGATGGTCGATCAAATGATGTGAAGGCCGGCAATCTAGCGTGAGAAAATTAAGGTTGGTGGATGAATCTTAATTAGCCAATAAATCTCCAAGGTCAATATGGTAATTTTTGTTATTTATTAGACTGTGAGTTGACTTGGGATCGTTATAACTTTTGATACATCGTAAAGCTGAATGTAATAACTCTAAACTTCAAGGGTCTATGTGTAATTAAACTTAAAATGCAGATTTTTCTTTATACGTAAAAAAAACATTTATTAATTACTAAAGAAAATTAGTATCTGTACTCGACATACTTTTTGATGCCAAGGAAGTGGGTTCGCAGTAGACGTAGAGGTGCCAGAAGGAATACAGTCCAAGTTAGATGTGAAGTATGCTGATGTGGGACAGAGTAAGGATAGAGAAAGGGCAAAGACCAAGGGCTTCCCAAACAGAGCCTGAGGAGTGGCAGTACTGCGAGGGCGATGACGTGGGGCGAATACACAATAACAGTCACAGTCCGATGCTTAGGTCCCGAGTCAATGTCCTGTATATTTCTCTCTCTAGAAGTCTAGACTGAGAAAATGAATGTGAGAACAAGTTCTGTTCTTTTGTCCTGTAAATGAATTCTTAAGCCCCCTACTTATAGGGGTTGAGATGATGATGTCATCAGCGACACATGGCACTCCCCGGGATGGACACGTCACCAATGGGGCCACTGGTGACGGTGCTCCCCTGACTATCAGATTGCATATTCACACGGCCTACCCTGCACAACGTCATTCTGTTTATCTGGAAAGACTAGCTCACATAGCACCAGTGTAGGCAGAGAACCCCCTTGATCTAGCCACCAGTCCAAAGCCCTTGCAGAGTCCCACGGGGGTTGAGAGATGCCGAGGACCTAATAGCAGTGGAGAAGGCCCGACGCCCAACTGCTAGGCGGACTAGGCGCGATGCCCTCCGGAGACTTGCTCCCATCTCGGAGTGACCCGGGGGCCATAGTCCCTAGGGGTGCCGATGGAAAGCCCCCGGTGCCAGAGCATGTAGAATACTCAGGCAGTTATCCTGGCGGATATAGTGTCTTAAAGAGCGAGCCTATCGCACGGGTGAGTCTTCGTGTCGAAGCACTTGGAGCGCACCAAGGTAGTGTCCCGGAGGAGTCACTTACCTGACAGGCCGAGGTAGTGTTCGGAACTGTTTGGAAGGAGTCGCCTACCTGACACGCTGAGGTAGTGTCTCGGAAGAATTGCCTACCCGACAGGTCGAGTCAGTGTCTCAAAGGAGTAGCCTACCTGGCAGAAGGGGAGTTGGATCTCCCTGACGGAGATAGTGGCATAGAGAGCGAGCCTCTCCCGCAGGTGAGTCCTTGTGCCGGAGCACTCGGGGCGCGCTAAGGTTAGTGTCCCAGAGGAGTCGCCTACCTGACGGGTCGAGGTAGTTTGTCGGAGGAGTCACATACCTGGCAGAAGGGGAGTTGGAGCTCTATGGCAGAAATAGTATCGTAGAGAGCGAGCCTATCCTACGGGTGAGTCCTTGTGCCGGAGCACTCGGAACACGCCAAAGTAGTGTCCCAGAGGAGTCGCCTACCTGACAGGTCGTGATAGCGTCCCAGAGGAGCCGTCTACGTGACGAAATAAGAGTCTTCATGCCGGAGCACTTGGAGCTCCCTGGCGGGGATAGTGTCTCGAAGGAGTCGCCTATCCCCGCAGGATGCTGCACACTCTAGAGAGTGGGTCGAAGCATGTTCCACGACCAAGGCAAGGGTGCGCATGGTGCGGTGAAAGGATGGACCAATGCAGGGGCGTGGTAGTGTGATAGAGAGTCGGGGGGCGCGTCTGTATAAGCAGCGTGGCGAATAGGCACGGCGCATGTGTGTGGTGTTGGGGGCACGTCACATGAAAACAGCGAACGGGTGTTGCGACGGGTGTCGCAGAGTCGGGCGTTGTGCCGGGGGCACTTGACTTGGAGATGGCGCTCGGGCGGGAGGTCCAAATATGCATAGCCGGGTTGAGATAGCAAGGTCCAAATGTGCGCAGCCAGATTGGGGTAGTAGGGGCTCAAATGTACGCAACCGAATTGGGATAGTCGGGGTCCAAATGTGCATAGGCAGGATGGGATAGCAACACTTCTTTTGTTAGCCAATAATGGTGAGTTTTCTATTGTTGCCCAACGCCTAAAAACTTTATTTAACCTAGATCGAATCTAGTTTGACCATCTCATAGTCACCTCCAAACAACCTATGAGGGCAAGTGATCAGTAACATATTATGCTACATGTATTTACATGGTGGGTCTAGATCCACACAATTCTTGCTAAGTTCACACTATTTTTGTCGCTGAAAGAGATGTTACTAAAACGCTTTCAATTCTTTAGCGACACAAAAGGCATGGATTTAGCCTCACCTTATGAATCTTTTTACTTTAATACCACAACTTTTGATGGGCATCTAGCTTCTGCGGATGAGATCACATTGAGTCCTGTGTTGGTGGTGTGTTTGAAGTTATCATGTATGATTGATGCCTACCGAAAAATGGTCACTTCAATCTCCAAAATCAACAGAATCTGGATGTTCCAAGTTAGCTTGGTGTGTCCTTATGTTGATGTAGAGGTTGCCCAGTTTTCACATAGTGGTGATCTTCACCAAGATGCTTATGCCTCATCAGCTGTATACCCGGCCATTATGTTACACTAATCTGCCGATCTGCTTTTTTTCTTTTTTTCTTTCTAGTAGACGAGAGAATAAAATTAATAAAGTAAAGATTATAAGGTTTTTTCATTGGTTGCCTTTTCGGCTTTACATCTGTAAGAAGAAATAAGAAAAAAAAGCCATGACAATCATGACTATTACAATAATATTAGCAAAGACAATTATGATTAAGAAATTCCACAAGCCGCTGCAAAAACAAGATGAAACCAGTCAACCTATCAACCAATGGATGCGGCCGTCCGTCCATCCAACAAGGTAGTGCTCATCACTGCAAATCCACTTTGTCTTACCGCCACCTCCACACCGGCCGCAACCAGGAAAACACAACCAATTACGACCAGAATTTAACGTCACCTAGTCTCCCCACCCCACCCTTGAAGTTGTACCCACAGCAGACCGAAAAGCTCATTTCCCACCCCCTGTCCCCGGGCCGATCTGCGTGTTGAGTGGAAGTTGTACGGGATTCCCTAGATAGTTGTTAGCAGCTTACATAGTAACCCCAAGGGGTTGGCCTGATGCTCAAGGAGCTATGCTCCGTAACTTGACTTCCTAGGTTCAAACCTTCGGGCCAGCACCTGGAGGAAAATATTCTTCTGAATGCACTAGGCCGATGTAGGGTGTGGGCTCTTACGATCGCCCGGAGAGGGGACTTAGTCTCGGTTGACCCTAAAACTGGTCCGAGGATAACCCTTACCGTCCAACCAAAAAAAAGCTTACATAGTGATTTCTTTTGCAAGTTCTATTTTTGGATGGATTTTTTTTGTTTAAAATTGGAAATATATACCATCATTAAAGAAATAGTACCAAGGTTCAAAACACATAGATGCCAGAAAATGCAAAGATGGGATACATCCTTGTCAGATAAGAGTCCATACTACTAATATACAAGCAAAAAGCTACCATTTTTTAAAGCACTGTCAACGACCAAGGACTTAGTAGGTCGTTCTCGGGAAGGAGTGCAACCCCTTAATAGTTTGGCCAACCCTCACTTATACCTCGGTGTGCCCCGTACATCAGCGACCAATGACATAATTTTGGACAGGGTAGCAGTTGGATTAAACTTCCCTGCAAGAAAGATGACCACATTCTGGTCACACCATATAGCCTAAAGAGCTAGAGCAATCCAAAGGATGGCCTGGAAAAACTGACTTGCAGATATATTGGTTAAGCTAACCAGAAGGAAAACCACGTCAAGCACAATATTAACCACCCAGTAAGGGCCTGCAATCCTATGAAGGAACGTCTCCAAACAGGCTGAAAAATGAACAATCAAGAAAGAGTTGATCATGTGTCTTTGACACAGCTAAGCACAGAGGACAAACATCAGAAGTGGGGCACTGTCGCTTAATTAGTTCGGATCCTGAGGGAAGCCATTGGCGATCATTTGCCAAAGAAAGGTGATAATCTTTGCCGGCAACGATATCCGCTATGAGTTTCACTTTTATACTTAAGTGACTATAGACTAACACTTATAAAGCTTTTAGCAACAAAAGTGATACTCAAATGGTGAACTGTGAAGCTAAAATATCACTTCCCATTAGTAAGGTAAAAGAAATACACTTATTCTTCTAACAATGAAGATGGTATACAGACAAGTTATTACATGTTTCAGTGTTTTCAAAATGAAAATCTTCTTCATCGTTCCTGATATGGCTAAATATATCCACCCAACCGGCTAATGACATGTGGCATGTTTGACTCTGAGTGGACTAACGAACCTGTAACGGGATAGAACCTAAGAGAGGTAATAGAAGCCGTGAAGGATTCAAATGCTAAAGGAAGAGTCCTAACATAACACTTCTACAAGAAGATCAGTCAGAAGAGAGTTCTAAAGAAGAAAGGAGTCTAGAACTCACCTATATATTGGGCAGATCTTCAGGTACACAGACAAGTTCACACACTAGCACCCAGTGCATTTTCGATTATTCACAATCCTACCCTAGTAGCATTGTTCTGACTTCAGCATCGGAGCCGCCTCCACCGGAACATCCCCGGTGGTCACTCTGTGTTTCTATTTTGCAGGCTCATTTCCTAGCTGTGGTTCCAATCAAGATTTAAGTAGTAACATTTTGGCGCCATCCGTGGCACCAACAAGGAATATGGCTAGGCAATCACCTTCAAACACTCCTCCAGTCAGTCGCTCTGTCCAAAGTCGACGAGCGAAATCAAGCGGCTCCCGCCGAAGAAGTCGGCAACCAACACCATCCCAACAACATTCTAGTAATGACTGGATTAATATAACTTCAGTCACCCCGAAGACGACTGACAGCACCGAGGGAACTCGTTCCCCGACCCCACTTCTAAAAAGGGGAGACTTGCGCCATCGCCTAACCAAAAAGCTGTTTGACACTCCGAATGCGGATCTGACCAGAGAAGTCCACGAGCTTAAGGGTGTGGTAACCACCTTACAGAAAAAGCTTGAAGAGGTGGCCCCGACAATTTCCCAGACACGCCTTGACCCCAGTGACCTTCGTCTTAGACTGACCTCAAGGTCCAGCTATGGTCGAAAGTATAAATCAGAGACTGATCCCAGCTATCAGCCAGAAGAAGAAGCCGAAAAATATGTCACCAGAAGTGCTTCGTGTTGTCGACACGGGATGTCAGTAGAGAACAGCACGAATTCGCCTCCTGTTGTAGGCAGCGAAATTCGGGGTCAACGCTTTGCGAACCAAAGGAATTGTCCCCAAGGACGAATTCATGGCTCCATACGAAAAGTGCGTCCCCAAGGGCGAACTTCTCGCAAAACTATCTCTGGGCCTTGCCCGGAGGCATTCACTCCCTCAAGGGAAGACTCAGGATACCCTCTGTCCAAAACAATTGAGAAGGCGAAACTCCCCCCGAATTTTCGAATGCCGCAGTGCGATTTATATGATGGGAGCGGAGACCCTGGAGAGCACGTCTACCAGTTTCAAACAAATATGCTGCTCCTCCAGGTCTCAGATGCCGTCATGTGCCGGGCGTTCCCAACCACTTTGAGGAAGGCGGCGCATGCATGGTTTAAGTCTCTGCGACCTAGGACCATCCATTCTTTTGCACAGCTGTCTGACTTGTTTCAGAAACATTTTGTGAGCAGCCGAACTCGGAGGAAGAATTCAGCAAGTCTTCTCAACGTGGTCCAAGAAAGGAACGAGTCCTTGTCGCGGTATTTGGGACGCTTTAATGCGGCGACGTTAGAAATAGATAACCTTGATGAATCGGTAAAGTACACGGCTTTTATGCGCGGGCTACGTCCTACAACCAAATTTGCATTTGCGGTAAATAAGAGCCCACCCGGAAGTATGAGCGCCTTGTTGGATAAAGCCAACAAGTACATCCAGGCCGAAGAGTACTTAGAAACCCACAAAGGACAAGAGCAAGAAAAGAGAGCTCGAGAAAATAGTCCAAGAGGTGGACCGGGTTCTAAGCGTTCAAGAAGGGACGAAAGGCGCCCCAAAGAGATGTTCGACATGAATAATCTGACGCCATTGACTGCAAGACCATCGCAGATTCTTCATGAGATAAAGGATAAAGAGATACTGGAAAGACCAGACATGATGAGATCGGCGCCCAATCAAAGAGATAAGAGTTTGTGGTGCCGTTATCACAACGACCATGGCCACACCACCGACATGTGTGAATCGCTCAAGCGTGCTATAGAGGCTCTTATCAAACGCGGACACTTGCGAGGGTATGTCAATCGAAGGAATGAAAAGAGGGAAGCCACTCCTTTAGCAAGAAGAGAAGAAGCGCAAGAAAATGCGGGAGTCATCCATACTATCTCAGGAGGAATTGCTGCAGGAGGTTCTTCCGGACACGGACGAAAAGCTTACGCAAGAGAAGTCCTCACAACTATGGGGCCGTCAGTTAAGAAGCAGAAGATAGAACCCGCCCCAACAATATCCTTCTCTGATGATGATGTGGGAGACACGAGAACACCTCATGACGACCCCCTAGTCGTTACACTCCGGGTAGGGAACTTTGACATGAAGAGAATCCTTGTAGACAATGGGAGCTCGGCGGAAGTACTTTTTTATGAAGCATTTCAAAAAATGAACATCCCATCCGACCGCTTACGGAAGATAGATACGCCCCTATACGATTTTTCTAATCATCCTGTTGCTTGCGAGGGAATCATTACATTACCCGTAGCCGTGGGTGCCCCTCCGGCCCAAGCTAAGCTGATGTTAGACTTCGTGGTGGTACGCATTCCTTCGGCCTATAATGCAATTCTGGGGCGAACAGCGTTGAACCAACTAAAGGCGGTGGTATCAACATACCACATGAAAATGAAATTCCCCACGGAGAATGGAGTTGGAGAAGTTAAGGGAGACCAGATGGTGGCTCGGCAGTGCTACATGGCATCATGCCGAAGCAAATTCAAAGAAACCCTCATGATAGAGGATTTGAGGGATGAAACCAAAATCGAGAGAGGCAAGCCCGCTGAAGACCTCATCCATATCGAATTATATCCGGGAAATCAAGAGAAGACAGTAAGGGTGGGAACCGGTCTGTCAGACAACCTCAAGCTCAAGCTTGTGGATTTATTAAGGGGCTATTCAGATATCTTCGCCTGGACGGCATCCGATATGCCTGGGATTGATCCCGAAGTGATCACCCATAAATTGAATGTTGACCCACTCAAGAAGCCGGTCAAGCAAAAGAAGAGGACATTCGCCCCTGAAAGACAAGTGAAAATTGAAGAAGAAGTTGACAAGTTATTGACAGCAGAATTCATTGAGGAGATATCGTATCCTGATTGGATCGCCAATGTCGTGATGGTACCCAAGTCGAGCGACCGTTGGAGGATATGCATCGACTTCACTGACCTCAACAAGGCTTGCCCAAAAGACAGCTACCCGCTACCTCGAATTGACATTTTGATTGATGCAACTTCGGGTCATGAGCTCTTAAGTTTCATGGATGCGTATTCTGGGTACAACCAGATAAAGATGTGCGTAGATGATATCCCCAAGACCTCCTTTATTACAGAACGGGGATTATATTGTTATAAAGTCATGCCTTTCGGACTTAAAAATGCGGGGGCAACTTATCAGCGCCTCGTTAACATGATCTTCCACGACTCAATTGGGCGAAACATGGAGGTATACGTGGATGACCACCTGGGCAAAAGTCTGGAAGCCGAGGCTCATGTGGAAGACCTCAAGGAAACCTTCGACATCCTGAGAGCTTATAACATGAAACTAAACCCGCTCAAGTGTGCGTTTGGTGTAGCATCAGGGAAGTTCTTAGGATTCGTGGTATCTCAACGAGGTATAGAAGCAAACCCAGAAAAGATAGGCGCTATTCATGCCATGAAGTCGCCTAAGACAATCAAGCAGGTTCAGGAGCTTACAGGACGAGTGGCGGCTTTGGGAAGGTTCATGTCCAAGTCAGCCGAAAAATGTCTCCCATTTTTCAAGGCTATCAGGAAGGCGAAAGATTTCGAGTGGACCGAAGAATGCCAGAGATCATTCAAAGAATTGAAGCAGTACTTGTCGTCCCCGCCACTCCTTACAAAACCGGTTACTGGTGAAGACTTGTTCTTATACCTATCGGTCAGTGAAGTAGCGGTAAGCACGGTTTTAATCCGAGAGGAAGAGGGCAAGCAAAGACCTGTTTATTACATGAGCAAGGTCTTACAAGACGTGGAAACAAGGTACCCCCGAATAGACAAGGTGGCCCTAGCCCTTGTCACATCGGCGAGGAAATTGAGACCATATTTCCAGTCGCACACTATAGTTGTGTTGACTGATCAACCCTTGGGTAAAGTTCTCCAAAATCCTGATGCGTCGGGGAGATTGGTAAACTGGTCGGTAGAACTGGGCGAGTTTGATATTCGGTATCAACCCCGTACAGCAATTAAGGCTCAAGCCTTATCAGACTTTGTTGTTGAGTGCACAATACCGGAGAACCCCCCGCAGTTGATTCTTTCAGAAGTTTCGGATCCTTGGCTCCTTTATGTTGACGGCTCTTCCAAGGTAGGAAGTAGCGGAGCCGGGCTTATACTTATTAGCCCTGAAAAGTTTGTGATTGAGTACGCCATCCGCTTCAATTTCCAAGCATCAAACAATGAAGCTGAGTACGAGGCGCTACTAGCAGGAATAAGGTTGGCACACTCTCTCAAAGTTGACTCTCTTTCCGTCCACAGCGACTCTCAATTAGTTGTGAATCATATCTTGGGAGAATATGGGGCGAAAGACGATAGAATGGCCCAATACCTTCAAGCCGTGAAAACGGAAGCTGCAGAGTTCAAAAATTTCGCCATTCGCCACATACCGAGAGACCAAAATGCCCAAGCAGACTCACTGTCAAGACTGACTTGCGAGGACATTTCGGAGTTAAACCGGGCGGTATACATTGAGTTCCTCCAAGAAAGAAGTATCCAGCTCTCAAAGGAGGTGGACGTAATAGAACGTAAACCTTACTGGATGGACCTAATTATTCAGTACCTCGTCTCGGGAATGTTACCATTAGAGAAAAGTGAAGCGCGGAATTTACGTGCTAAAGCTGCTCGGTTTGCACTTGTAGATGGGATGCTATATAAGAAGTCTTTTAGCCTGCCATACCTAAAGTGTCTGAGCCCTAGAGAGGCAGAATATGCGTTACAGGAGGTCCATGAAGGGATTTGCGGACAACACCTGGGGGGCAGAAACCTGGCGCACAAAATCTTGCGCCAAGGTTATTATTGGCCAGGTATGCAGAGAGAGGCGATCAAGTTCACAAAAAGATGTGAACGCTGTCAAAAATTTGCCCCGCTCACGCACACGCCATCGGCACCCCTTAGTATCTTGACTTCCCCAATTTCGTTTGCAATGTGGGGGATGGATATTTTGGGCCCATTTCCGATGGCTACCGGGCAAAGGCGTTTTGTGATAGTCGCCATCGACTACTTCACAAAATGGACTGAAGCCGAATCATTGGCCACCATAACGGCGTCGAAATGCGAAGAGTTTTTCTGGAAGAACGTTGTCTGCCGTTTTGGGGTTCCAAAGATCCTGATCACAGATAATGGGAAGCAATTCGACAATTCAAACTTTCGAAGGTTTTGTGAAGGTCTCTCTATTGATCTCCGTTTTACGTCGGTCGCTCATCCCCAGTCTAATGGACAGACAGAGAACATGAATCGCTCAATCCTTCAAGGGTTGAAAAGAAAGTTGGACGATGCGAAGGGGGCATGGGTTGATGAGCTTCCTAAGGTACTTTGGGCATACCGCACAACACCCCATTCTGTGACAGGCGAGACACCATTTCTCCTATCTTTCGGTACAGAGGCGCTGTTACCCGTGGAAGTGGGTCTCCCCACGGTCCGAGTGTTGCGATTTTCGGAGGCAGAAAACGAAGAGAATCTCAGAGGGAATCTGGATCTATTAGATGATGTGCGAGCCCAAGCCTTAGATCGGATGATTTCAACAAAACAACGAGTTGCAAGATTCTACAATCGAAAGGTCCGAATGAGGATATTTAGAGTCGGCGATCTAGTCCTCCGAAAATTGGAAGTCTCGAACCCTAAGGCAGCTGTGGGGAAGTTGTCGCCAAATTGGGAAGGACCTTACAAGATATCGAAGGTGCTTAGGCCAGGCGCTTATTCACTGGAAACACTTTCAGGAGAGGCGATCCCGCGAACATGGAATGCTGACAACTTGAGGAAATATTACCAGTAGAATTTTGAAGAAAAGCGAAGACGTTCTCTTTTCTTTTTTGTTATGGGGGGAAAGTAGCATAGAACATAGTTGAAGAGTAGAGATGAAGTGTTTCCGTTATAATAAAATTCAACTGCAGTTTGAAGTATATCGTTTCGTCTACCCAATATTGTCATCTTCATTATTGTGTGAAAGAGGTATTGCTTACATTAGCATATCGATCATTGGTTAATTCAGTTGACAATATTCATGTTCCCAAGAACGACGTACATCCAATATCCGAGCAAGCTGCCCGAACAGACTGCTCGATTAACTGAAACAACGAATGTTGCTCAAGCAAAATATCACCCAATGTGATAGGGTAAGACACAAGTCTTACCTAACACGGTCTAGCTTTAGTTCTAGCCCGAGAAACGGCAAAACCATGTGGGAAATCGTCGCCCTACCCTGTTTTGTTAATTCGAAACATGGCCAAGCGTGAGTGCGAGGCTTCTTTGCCAGCCCTTAGCTGACGATAAGGGTTCGCGTCAAAGTAAAAAACAAAATATCACCCAATGTGATAGGGTAAGACACAAGTCTTACCTAACACGGTCTAGACTTAGTTCTAGCCCGAGAAACGGCAAAACCATGTGATTGCGAGGTTTCTTTACCAGCCCTTAGCTGACGATAAGGGTTCGCGTCAAAGTAAAAACAAAGCAAAAGGTGAAAGATTCAAAACATGAATGCAAAAACAAAACCCCTCCAGGGGTAAAAAGAAATGTTTCCATTTGCAAGCCTCTGAGGCAATAAAAGTACTGAGGAAACATCGAATGGGAATTACAAAACTGACAGAAGAATAATCATAGATTGCCCTAAGAAGGAGGAACATCCCCGGATCGGACACTTTTCTCCCCAGGAGAAATAGCATCTCCAGCTTCAGCAGGTGCAGCAGTTTCACCCGATGGCGAGTCAAAACTGGGCACCACAATGTCTTCCAAGAAAAGGCTCGGATATTTGGCCACCGTTAACTCCTTGGCTTTCTGGAAGCCCTCTTGAAAGATGGAAAGCCCATCTTCTGTCCGCTTCCGGAGCCATTCATCGCCAGCAGTACCATCAAGGAATGACTGGATTGCCTTATTCCCAATCTCGGCCTTTTCATGCCTCAGTTTCTCACATCTTTTTTTCGAAACGACCGAGTTTAGCAAGCAGTTCATCATTCTCCGCCTTCAGGTTCGTAACCTCCTTGTCAAGTTTGTTAGCCTTGCCTTCAGCTGCTCTCTTATCAGTTTCGGCGTTGCGAGCCACATCCATCGCCATAGAGAACCTGTCCTGCATTTGGCT
This sequence comes from Escallonia rubra, assembly GCA_033065855.1. Lineage (NCBI taxonomy): Eukaryota > Viridiplantae > Streptophyta > Magnoliopsida > Escalloniales > Escalloniaceae > Escallonia > Escallonia rubra. The sequence goes on from JAVXUO010003032.1 coordinate 88,118, forward strand.
GCTATAGCAGTAAGCCTGAAAACAAGAGAAAGAGGAAGACGATGCGAAGTGTCAGAAGGAAGGGGAGAGTTTAAGTAACAACTCAGAAAAGACTTGGGGGTTAAGAAACTTGACATTACGTTGTAAGCAGCTTGGACGTGTGCCATAGCAAAGGCCTCATGAGGCTGGTTTTCCAAGATGAGTTTATCACTTGGCAACACCCCATGAGCTAAGTGTTGAGCGGAGACGTGCGAGTGGGGCATTCCCGAATCCCCTCTATTAATGGTCCATCGGGGACGAAAGATTGGATCCTTGTCGATCGAAATATCCTCAACCACAAGCAGAGCAACTGGAGGAATAGGAGCGCGAAGCCGTTTTACAAGAGGGGAAGAACCTTCCCCCGTGCTCTCCTTCCTTTTCCCCTTCGAAGCCTTTTGCATCAATCCCATAAAGTCACCTTTAGCACCGCCTCCTCTGCCAGCCATTTCTGTAAGAAAACAAAAGAAACCAAGTTAGATAACTTGTTCACAAAAAGAATGGACATAAATATATAAACATGGCCTCAGACTCTACCTAGACTTGGAGTACTAGAAGACGATATTCCTATCGCCAGTTCTCGGGTCTTAGGCTTTGAAACAATTCGAGGTTCTAAAACAGGAGTTGGAGGAACAGGCATAGCGGGGGCAGGAGGAATGAGCCCCGCATGCTGCATCTCTTGATCTGTAAGGGGTTCATCAATATTGAGAACACCCCTCCTCTTTATGTGATCTAGCAGTTTCTTTGTCATAGCATTGGGAGCCAGAAAGCCCTTCTTTTCGTAATCCTTACAGAAACCGTTCCACTTTCTTGGGAACTCTCATTTACCGCTTGGCCGCTAAATGAAGAAGTATCGGGAGTGCCAACCTTTGTTAGATTTGGGACCCCCCTTTATCACTCTGATTCTGTTGTGAATATAATACCAGCCAACGCATTTGGCCACATTCTTTACAAAGCATACCTCAAGGTATAACCTCATGAAGTCATGGACCGTCACTGGATACCCTGAGGTCTGCACAAGGTAAATCAAGCCAACTAGCTTCCTCCACCCGTTGGGCACAAGTTGACCTGGCGCCATTTTATAGTGGTTGAAAAAGGCGACTGCAAAGGGGTGCATTGGGATTCTATAGCCAGACTTAATCTGGCCCTCGTAGACACTGGTTTCCAAGTCCGTACCATAGTTGGCAGGCTCTTGGAGTGCAGGAACCCGAGCAGAGAAAGGAGGAGGCAAAGGATATTCTTCCAAAAGAGAGACTATGCTTTCTTTTGACATCTTGTTCCTCTTCTCATCTGCGGCGAACCAAGTGTCTTCGTCAAACATATCTTCAGCTTCATCTTTGATTTCCCCAAGAGCATCATCTATATGGGGGAACGAAGTGCTGGTTTGGGGAGCAGAAGTTCCTACTTGACTGTTATGAGTCGAAGTACCTACTTGTGAGGATCTGCTTTCTGAATCACTTTCTAAATCGTTTTCTGTCGAACTACTCGAAGAAGACGAAGAACTACTTGAAGTTGATGAAGACATATTCTAAACAGACTCTACGATATTTAGAGCTACTAAAGGGTTATAGATATGTCCGAACAGGAAAATGAGAAGGAGAACTTACTTGTTAGAGATGAGCCGAACAGAGATAGAGTGAGTAGCAGGGGGCAAATGAGGAGAGGAGCTCCAATTATTTATAAAAAGGAGTTGCAGTAACCGCCACTGTAAAGGCGGCAACATTCAATTCACGACTGGCGCGTTTCCCGGAGTACTTAAATTTGAAATTCAAATTTAAACCGTCACAATTTTGGTGGCTAAAGGAACGTTACAATCGTTTCGATTCCCGCCACGTGGCAGAACACGTGCATAATGCCACGTGCAGAGTGCCCATGCAGAGTGCCCGTGCAGAGTGCCCCAGCAGAGTGCCCGTGCAGAGTGCCCGAGCAGCGTGCCCCAGCAGCGTGCCCGAGCAGACTGCCCGTGCAGCGTGCCCGAGCAGACTGCCCGTGCAGCGTGCCCGAGCAGACTGCCCGTGCAGCGTGCCCAAACAGAATGCCCGTGCAGCATGCCCGTGCAGAATGCCCGAACAGGATGTCCGAGCAGAGTGCCCGTGCAGAGTGCCCGAGCATAGTGCCCGTGTAGAGTGCCCGAGCAGAGTACCCGTGCGGCGAGCCCGAGCAGAGTGCCCGTGCAGCGTGCCCGAGCAGAGTGCCCGTGCAGCGTGCCCGAGCAGAGTGCCCGTGCAGCGAGCCCGAGCTGAGTGCCCGTGCAGCGTGCCCGAGCAGCGTGCCCGAGCAGCGTGCCCGAGCAGCGTGCCCGAGCAGAATGCCCGAGCAGAATGCCCTTGCAGCATGCCCGTGCAGATTGCCTGAACAGGATGTCCGAGCAGAGTGCCCGAGCAGATTGCCTGTGCAGAGTGTTCAGGCATATTCTACCCAGCCAGACCATGATGATTAACCACAGGTCTTCTGAGAAGGATGCCCGACCAGGCCTCCTGAGCAGGATGCCCGACCAGGCCTCCCGACAAGGATTTCTGACCAGGTTTCCCGACCAGGCCTTCCGAGCATGATGGGATACCAGGATGGGATTCCCGAGCAGGATGCCTGACCAGGATGGGATTCCCGACCAGGATGCCGACTAGGATTCCGGAGGATGGGATGCCCGACCAGGATTCCCGAGCAGGATGGGATTCCCGACCAGGCTTCCCGAGCAGGATGGGATTCCCGACCAGGCTTCCCGAGCAGGATGCCGACCAGGCCTCCCGAGCAGGATGCCCGACCAGGCTTCCCGAGCAGGATGCCCGACCAGGCTTCCCGAGCAGGATGCCCGACCAGGTTTCCCGAGCAGGATGCCCGACCAGAATGTCTAAGCATGCCTCCCGAGTAGGATGCCCGACCAGGCCTCCCGAGCAGGATGCCCGACCAAGCCTCCCGAGCAGGATGCCCCGACCAGGCTTCCCGAGCAGTATGCCCGACCAGAATGTCTAAGCAGGACTCCCGAGCAGGATGTCCAAGCGGAGCGTCCAAACATGAAATTTTGAGTGTTGAGACAGTCAAAATCTATGAATTGCCACGAATGGAAAATTCGTGGCTGAATGGTTTTTAGTCGATTTTCTACATTAGATGCCTTTAACTGTTCACTTGAGGGAACGGTCAAAGACAGGGGGCATTATGATATGGCTAAATATATCCACCCAACCGGCTAATGACATGTGGCATGTTTGACTCTGAGTGGACTAACGAACCTGTAACGGGATAGAACCTAAGAGAGGTAATAGAAGCCGTGAAGGATTCAAATGCTAAAGGAATAGTCCTAACATAACACTTCTACAAGAAGATCAGTCAGAAGAGAGTTCTAAAGAAGAAAGGAGTCTAGAACTCACCTATATATTGGGCAGATCTTCAGGTACACAGACAAGTTCACACACTAGCACCCAGTGCATTTTCGATTATTCACAATCCTACCCTAGTAGCATTGTTCTGACTTCAGCATCGGAGCCGCCTCCACCGGAACATCCCCGGTGGTCACTCTGTGTTTCTATTTTGCAGGCTCATTTCCTAGCTGTGGTTCCAATCAAGATTTAAGTAGTAACAGTTCCAATAACCTTAAAATGAAAAATGACAAAAATGGTAATCAAAAGGTAGCTTCAATTTCTTTTGGGCTTCACTTTTACCCCCAAAGACTGTTAAGTTACCATTTGCTCTAAAAATTTAAGCTGTTAGACAATGAGTTCAACAATATTATCATGTGAACACATTATACGTGTTGCTACATGGCCATTTTAGCGACATATAGATGGTTTATTAGTTTTTTTCGTGCTTTCCATTATGCCTAGATATGTCAATGGGACGGGCTTGGGCCGGCCCAGAAGAAAAAATGGGCCGGGGCCAGGCTTCGGGGGTGGGGAACTAGGTCGGGCCCACTTTGAGGATACCAAGGGCCGGTCCAAGCCCAAGCCCTAGGCCCTAACTTTAGGGCCGGGCTAGGGCCAGACCTGAAAAAAAATTATTATTTTTTAAAAATCTTTCTATTCATGTTTTATGTTGCAAAAAAAATTAAATTTTAGATAAATTTGTTCATAGGCCCTCTTCCTTTTATCCGGGCTTGGTACCACTTTGACGCGTTTGATGCTGCTAGGGATCATGGGAGATGTCATTCTGAATGTTGATGGATGATAACTAGAAAAGGCTTGTTATTTGGTTATGTTTCACAAGATGGCCTCTAGGATATGTTTCCCATGACACCAACATGATTTGAACTACATAGGTAGTCACATACAATCTATGAAGCACGGGTGCTTCAAAAGGGGAGGAGTATCGGGGTCGGGTGCGCATCGGACACGGGTGCGCCTCGGGTGCGTGTCAGGTGCGCACCCATTATTTTCCATTTATTTTTTCATTTTCCGAAATTCGGGTGCGGATCCGACACTTCGGGGGCTGAAACATAATTTGTATAAGATATTTCGGGGCTTGAAACATAAAACTTACTTTTTGTGGGGGGTGAAAACATAAAATAACTTAACTAACCAAATTAGGGCACTCGACTCAGAGAGAAAGAGAGATCGCAGCAGCCGCGACCTCCCTCGACACCGGCGATCTCCCTCGACGTCGGCGACCTCCCTCGACACCGGCGACGTCCCGCGACACCCATCGAACAGCCGCGACCACCCACGACCTCACCACCGAACAGCCGCGACCACCAAAAAGCATCGGGGACCTCCGGCGACCATCGGGGACCTCCGGCGACCACCCTTCTCACCTCCGGCGACCACCCTTCTCACCTCCGGCAGCATTGCTTCGAAGGTATGTCTCTGACTTCCTTCTGTCTTCGTTTCCGTCAATTTTTTTTTATTTTGGTTTCTTGCTGAGTCTCGAATGTGGATTGTTTGGTGGTTTTAAGTAATTATAGTTTCACTTCTCACATGTTTTTTGATTTTGCTGTGACTTTTTTTTTCATTGTGACAGTGTCTTTTTTTGTGTGTTAATGGTTTAAAGGCTTAAATTAAAGCCAAATATGTCAAGTTTTTTTTTATTGTGACTTCCTTATGTATTTGATGGTATTGTACTACCTTTGAATGGTTAAGTTAAATTGCATCATGTCTTTTTATGCACTTTATTAAGACACAACTTGTTTGGAAATTAAATGCTAGGTGTACATAGTAAAAAAAATTATATATATATATATATAATATTTGCTGTATCCCCGCCGCACCCGTATCCTAAAATTTTCAAAAATGCCGTATCCGCGTATCCGCACCCGTGTCGTATCCGCACCCACACCCGTACCCGTGCTTCTTAGCATACAATCAAGCAGATCAGTAGATTGTCTTGGAAAACATTTTTAAGCCACTGCTTGCTTCTATGGATACACTAATCTGGTAAAACAACTTTGACAATGAAACCACATTTTAATATACATGTACGCGTAACTAAAAACATTGAAACTCCTATATATGTTATAGATCTCTTGGACTAAATTTTGCTTAATTATCAAGTCCATTTAAAAATTCCTTGCCTTTGTTCTGGTAAAATGCATGTTTCTTGTAACCAACTGACCCTCTCAGATTCATCTCTGTCATGGTTTTCATGTTCTAGTTTGCTGTGGTGAACTTCGGAGTTAAGAAGCTTGAAATAACACTGACAAAAAATTGTTATCGTAAGATGGATACACGCATAATAGCCTGTATCCAGAACTTTATGAGGACGATAGAAGTTTATTTAAGAATAACTTACGGTCGGGTTTGACCAATTAAACTTCCATATTATCCTAATTAATTACACAGACATTTAACATATGCTATTTGAATGCTAAATTATTGGTCATTTTGTCACATTAAAATTGCTTTTAGTACTTAAACGAGAGCATGAACGTATAAAAGTGTTCATAAAGATGCTCGCGAACGGCTCGTTAAGCATGAGATTTTTACATAGATTTTTTAAGTTAAAGTTGGACTATTTGCATAATTGTCAAGAAAATTAGAAGGCCTAAACCTAGATAACTTCAAAAGCCAAGCCCAAATAACCTAAGCCCAAGATATTAATCACAAAAGCCAAGCCCAAAAAATTAAATTTTCGGGCCAAAAAAGGGCCGGGCCCAGGGAAAACAGGCCTGACCCGGGCCAAAAATGGGCCGGGTCGGCTTTTTCCTCCGATTCTTTGGCCTGGCCCTTGGGCTTATGGACCAGAACCGTCATTATTCATGTTTAGGGCCGGATTGGCCCGCGTGCGGCCCGGCCCTTTTGACATCTCTTATGCCCCTAATAAAGCCAACAACGATTGTTACAGGTGGAAAGTAGCAGCATCAGCTGTCACTAAAATGTACCAGAAATAGAAGGGACACAGTGGTCGTTGCTCTTCTCCGCCTGTCACCGCCGCTGTCACGCCATTATTGGTCTCTTGCTCAATCTTCTCACCTCCGGTACTCACTTACCCTTCCTATCTCTCACGCACACACTCTCTCTTCCGCATATATTCAAAGTTTCCTTCGAAACTTTTCCCTTTCTTTGTAGTTCTACTAAGGATTAGTAGCTGTAGTTGACAAGGTGCGAGTGGAGATGGAGAAATTCCTTATATAATTGGTCGACTTCAGTTTGAATCTGCTGATGATGAGAAAAAAACATAACTTTCGATGGTTTTATACACTTCAATTGTTAAACTGGTCTTTGCATACAATTTAAAATGCTCCAATCAAAGAGGAGTATTTTCTTTTGAATTGCGTGAAATGCACTCTCTCGATTTCATAATCTCTGTCCCCATTAACTTTTCTGTGAGCTTCTAGGATGGAATTCCAATGTATAAGCATTGAATTAAGTTGGATAGTTGCTACGGATCAGATTAAGTCAAATTAGGGCATGAAGAGTGAGTCAAGTCGAGGTTTGCATGTCCAAACTCTATTCTAGGTAGTGGAACTTTTGCGTTGATGTGTAGTTTAAATCATTGTGGTGTTGTTAATCAGGTGGGTTGTATGGACTATGGAGAGCTCATGATGGACATTGAGCTTTGCGAAGCTGAGGGGTTGCCCTTCGCAATTTTATCCTAGACACAACTGTAATTTGGTCAATGAAGGTTGATTGATTTAGAGCTTGAGGAATATGTGTTTGTGCAATTTTTTTGGGAGCTTGGTTGAGGTGAAGTATATATTCCAAGAAAGGGGCCAATTTCCTCTACATATTTTGGTGGATAGCTTGAGTGAGTAAGGTACATTAGCAAGATCGAGTACCGAGTCTCTTATAAAATAGTTGTGTTGGGTTGTAAACTTTGAAAGCCATTGGTAATGTACCTTGTGCATTAACATCTAGTGTTTTCAAGGGGGGCTACTCATGTTCTTTGTAATGTGGAACTCTGACATTTATCGCTCTTTGTATGAGACACTTTGCTTGGTCTTTTCAAATAGATTTACATCTTTTGGGTGGTTTTTTGACTTTTAGAGCTCTTTTTTTTCTTGTGGAAGACTTAATGGGGCCGAGATGGAAAAGAAAGGGGGCAGAAGCTAAAGCTCTTGCAGATCCCATGTCAAAGACAGTTTCCGATCTTCAGTCCTCTCTGATGCTGTCGAATTCTCAAGGAATACTCTCAGGCCGTAGTGTACTTCTTGGAGCAGATGCAGCACAAACTGAGCTTCTCAGCCGTGCATGTTTTGGTCAACCCATTATCACTGCCGAGAAGGATATACAGTGGTTTGAGTTAAGCATGGAGGAAGGTTTCTACCTTTGCTACTCTCTGAGATGTATTAAGATTGTCGGTGAAGATAAATGTGTGAAAGATGAGCAACAGGTATGGAAGTACATGACGTCCAAGTGGGTTGCTTTTCCTGTTTTCTTCAAGGCTTATTCTCATCTTCGAATGAAGAATTGGGTGGTGAGGTCAGGATCTCAGTATGGTGTAGACTTTGTTGCATACCGTCACCATCCGTCTTTGGTGCATTCTGAGTATGCCGTGCTTGTTTTATCTAAAGAAAGTGGTGATGCAAATGGTCGGTTGAGAGTGTGGTCTGACTTTCATTGCACCCTACGGCTTTGTGGCAGTGTTGCAAAGACATTGTTAGCTATTAACATTGATAGCACTGGAAAGGGTGTTACTTCTCCATCATGTTTAGATAGTTACGAGATTGAAGAGAGAACGGTCACTAGATGGACTCCAGAGGAATGCCGTGAGAATCAAATAGTAGTTGAAAACAGAACCAAGTAAGAGACAGCTGCGAATTGTGTCCAATTTTTTCAGTTTTCCTATCTTTGGCACTGCATAAGCTCATTAATGATGTCTCTTTCTGATCATCTGATGTCAATTACTAGAAATTGTGCTATTTAAGTGCTGCCCAATGTTTTTGAGAAGCATTATCTGTGATTTCCTCTTTGTTCTCCCTCTTGTATAACCCGATTGGAAGAGGTCTGGATTTTAAAGTATTCTGCAAATTAATTTTGTTAAGGCAATTGCTAAAAAGTTATCAGATTGTTCAATTGCTAAATTAGTTTTCTTTATGTATTGACATACTGAAAGATTTTGGGTTGGAGAAACCTTTGAGCTCTTCCATTTTGTTCGTGTACATGAAGTGTTGTGGCTAGTGAATGACAGTGAAGTTGGGTAAGAAAGAGAGAGAGGTAATGAGAGTCTAATGTGAAAAATCTCATATAGTTTTGAGTGAATGAGGCTATATCTCAAGATTTAGCCAAAAATATAAAACAAGAAGGCGAGGGATGAAGTATTTGCAACAATTTAAGGCTAGTTTAAGAATTTCAGCAAGTAATTGTACCTGCTCTGGTAAAAAGCTGTTACAGATAAAGAGGGTGACTCCGTCAAAGGATGGACTAGCATTCATCACAGGGGGAAGAGCTAGCCCACTCACTAACTACATTCTTTACTATAAGGATACTGCTGAATTAACTACTTAATAATAGTGTCCATAAGATACACAAAATTACTACTACTATAGGTATGTATAACTTTCTTGTATGGATCACACAAGAAGTCACTAGAGCAGAGTGCATTGTGTTAGTCTGTATGTTGTTGTAGGCGAGTATTGCTGGAATATAATGACATAAGCTACAGCAGAATGTTGCCTTCAATCGTAAACTTCAATCTGGTCAAAAACACGTGGCAATCCATGGAATCCCATAAAGGAGGCCACCTCACCAGGTCAATGAATCATAAAGTGTCGGCCAACATGACACGCCAGGCGCCCACAGTTATTTTGTCTGGGCATCCGTTGGTAAGTCACCTCCAATGGACAGACTACGCCCAACTTCCCATTGGAATGCCAACAAGTTGTGCAGATGCCTGCGTGTCACACAGCAGGCACATCCCGCAGGGTGCACTGTTACTTGGACATCCTGTTACAGGGGGGCAATTTTACCTACCTGCTATGCAGGAATGGCCCAGCACAAGGTGCAAGCTTGATGCTAGGAATGTATGGTCATGTAATATCCACACCAATGTTGCCAACACTGATTAATACCTTCAAGGGAGATGACCCAACGGGTCACCGCAGCATGGGAGCAGGCCTGAGAGGGCTTTCAGGCCTAGTCTGGCTTGGCTGCATGATGGTCATAGGGCCCTACTCCAGTTTCATTCAAACCATTGGTGTCTCATGCGGGACATCTGGCTGAGACGAGCTAACATGACTTTCACAGCCTTTTTGTTTGTTGGTCTTCCTGGAGGGACGAGGGAAAGCTGTAGAGTTGTGCGCCACGATGAGTAAAGTAGTGCACTGTAGCCGGCTATCCCGTAATGGAGTGGTTGATCTGAGACGCACCAGTTGTCCTGAAGGTACGAGTGCATCTACATGCTTCACCTACCAACTGGACCTCTAGAGGACCTCGGACCTCATTTATGCAAGAGATAAGGGAGCTCAAAATAAACTGGTAGTGGTAGGGACCAGACACGTAAACATATTCAGTCGTATTTCACAGTATCGTACTCACTGCACGCCCCAGCTCACAATCCTAGTTGCTATTGTTGCATTTTAGATTATAAAAGTTGGCAAAAAAGGCTCATCTAGAGACTTTAGACTTAAGGGCTATTATTCATCTCTACCTTTTACATAGAAGGTTCAGAATGATGCTATGAGGTCATTTCCCTTATCTCAATTTTCAGTGTTTGTCTCGTTGTATTATGTATATGCCCTATGAATACCTGCTTTGATATATATGGGCAATTTGTCAGCCATAATAACCAATTTTGGTGGTTTAGGTTTCTTCTGTACGCTTCTGTCATGGTATACTGAATGTGCCTTCTAATTTACTTTCCTATTATCATTTTTCTTTATCTTCGACGAATGGTTTTCTCTCTCCTGGCGGCCTTTGTATATTATTCGTGTCTGCATTCTTTGATGAAACATTTCAGTTACAAGTTATACATGAACACAGTCTGTGCCTGTTTGTGTCTTGACTCTTGAAAGTACATGAGTAGTCCCAATGTTTCACTAAAGAGAAAGAGGTTCAAGTAACCCACTGGAGGATAAGAGCGGCCTAGTGCACAGCTCCCGTCTTTGTGGGGTCTCCCGAGGCCGCCATTTCAGTTTAATACAAAAGAAATAAGGTCAATTTCTTTTGTATGATTAAGATGATCCTCTTATGGAGCATATGATGACAAATTAAATTATGTATCTGGAAAAAGTATGTTGACATGGTTCATACTGGAATTATGATGGAAAAAGTAAGGAAAAATTTGCTTGTCTTGCCTTGAGCACTGTATCATATCAAATCCTTGTCTTGTATAATGTGTTTATACAAAGCGTAATTTGTTGTAAACATCTAGCGTTTTTGAAAATAGGTTCACTGGATGTTGCTCGTAAGAAGAAATTTTTGCTGTTTACGGTTTTTTCTATGAGATACTTCGATGTGCAGTAGCATTAACATAACTACATTGGTCGGCCTTCGTCCGACTTCTAGGGCTTCTTGTGAAGAATCTAACGAAGCCGGGATGGAAAGGAAAGATGGCAGAAGCTAAAGCTGTAGGAATCCCATGTCAAATTCCCGCCTTTAGTCTTCTCCAATCCTGTCAAATTCTCAAGGAATATTCTTGGGGTGTAACATTTTCTTGGATCCGATGTGGAACAAACCACCCTTCTCAGTCATGCGTGTTATTGTCAACCCATTAGCACTGAAGAGATGGGAACGGTGATTTAGGTTATGTATGAAGCAGGCTTTTTATCAAGAATTTTGGCATAGACATTTCATGAAAAGATGATGAAGAGTAATGGGACGACATGACTTCCATGTGACGGTTTTCCTGATTTCTTCAAGGCGTATTCTCATCTCGGGACGAACAATTGGGTGGTGAGGTCAGGTCTCAATCGGGTTCAGAATTTTTGTTACTTACCATCACCATCTATATCCTGTTCATCCTGAATGTACCATGCTTGTTTTTGGTGCTTTCCCAGATGGTAGATTGAGAGTTTGGTCTTATATTTAATGCACACACGACTTTGTGGCGGTGTTAAAAATACTGTAAGTTCTTAACAGCAATGGAAATTGTAGAGCTGCTACTTCTCCATCATGTTTAGAGAGCTACAAAGCTTAAGAAAGAGTGATCACTCAATTGTAGTAAAGCCAATGCTGCGAGTATCAAAAGAATAATTGAAGATGGAGCTAAGGGATTGTGACGATCTTGAGTAAGCCAAACTCATGCTTTTTCAATTTTGCATCAGTTAAGGTTTGGTATTTGTAGCAAGTTACTGCATTCCATTTTCACATATGATGGCAAATTTGTTGGTCACCTATGACCTCTTTTACTAGGAATGGCTTCTATGAATACATGTAGTAGAAGTGTTAGTTTCATGCTACGACAATGGTAAATTAAAGATTGTTCTAGTAGAATTTACAACAGCAATGTAATTATGTTAAAAGCCGATAATGCAGGTTATTACCAACTTGATAAAAATGCTAGCGAACATTTTATAGTTTCTTAGCACTGTATGTACACACTATTTGGCCTCTCTTCTCGTTGGCCTTTTCAGTTCTGGCAAATATAGTATTGGCATCAATGCGAAGTAGAAGATAATGAAGGGTCTTTTCCTTCGCATAAGCAACTGCAGAAAATGTGGTTTGCCAAAAGACTAGGTTCACTGTATTCTGAAGGGTTTTAGTTGCTACTTCATCTGTCAAAAGGGTAAGACCAGGAAGATTCCTAGTTGGGCTTGTATGCTATTACCTTTTAGTCCTTTTAGGACCAAGAAATTAAGGTAGTGTTTGGCAATTTTTTGAAAGTGTCATATTTTCTCTTTAAGTACTCTGCCTTTTACTTTTACAGGCAAAAAATGAAAAAAAGTGGTACTCTATGTTAAACAGGTTAGGAAAACATGAACGACTTTCTGAGTTAGTATTGGAAGGTAAAATTTCTCTCCCCTTGTAAGCCAAAAAGAGTTCAGAGCTGTACTTGGTTGCAGAGCTGATAGCCAAAAAACTCTCTTTCTTTCTTCTTTCTTTCTGTGTTATTGTTCTGAGGTCCGTACTTGCTCTTGCCACAAACATAACCACACTACACAAAACTGCACGCAAATACACACCTAAGCATTCATATTTGCATTGTATGTTCATGACTTGACCCATGCAGCTTGCACTCATTTGTGGTTATTGTGTGTTTTGTTTAAGCTAAAGTAGAACATGAATGTTGTTCTTTTTGCTATTTGGTGGAAGTACTTTAAAAAAGAGATAAAGCTATCTAAACTTTCCATTAAAAAAGGAAATTAAAATTTTATGATCAGTTAATTACGAGGATTCTCATGTTGATGGCAAGTTCTTGAACATCAAGATACCCTTAAATGTATTACTTGGCAGTTGCGAACAAGCTTGGATACATTGCCTGCGTACAGTTCAATTTAAAGACTGGCATATTCAAGAATCATTACAAACGAAAGGTCAGATTTCTGTTCTACTACAAGGATCTGGAATCATTGATTTACTCTTACATTTTCCTCGTAGCTTTGTCAGAACACCCAAAAGTTACACCACAAACTCAAACCAGTCTCATCCAACAAATCATTTCCATCTTCTGCTTTCAGCTGAATGCACAACTACCCTCTATTTAAATGCTGCTTACCAGAATTCAGTGGAGAATTTCTAATGGTCTTGGATTGGTTGTAGGTGTGTTGGTGAGCTCCATCTTGTTTCTTCTTGCGCCTAGCCTGTTGAGATGAACGAGAGTGGTAAGACAAAATTGCAAGGTCGTTGAGATCTTGCAATGGAGTGAGAACCTTTACAACTTCATCCATCGAAGGACGTGACTTTGGATCTCTACTTAGGCAGCTGTAAGCTAGCTGAGAGGCTTTCTGCACCCCTTTAAGAGAGTAATTCAGTTCCAATCGAGGGTCGACTAGTTGGTAGACCTTCCGTTTGTCGGCTAAATATGGCCGAGCCCACGCAACAAGATTTTGTTCTCCACTGGGGCGTTTCTTGTCCATCGACCTCCTACCGGTTAAAATCTCTAATAGCACTACTCCAAAGCTGAATACGTCACTTTTAGAAGTCAAGTGCCCTGGGAGAGTTGGGAGACAAAATAGTACTAGTTAGATAAAAAAGTTGCAATCTACATGGAACAAAACTTTCAAATAATTTGAGGAATAGGCTCTCAAACATTCAATTTGAGTACTTTATGAATGGATGCCTAATGCCAACACGAAACTTTAGCTATATGCCTAGTCTGAAACAACTTTGTTGCAACCCTTATTTTTTCATTTTGATTTTTTTGCTTTACTTTTGTGAAGTTTCAATCTCTTTTTAACATCAACTCCCATACTTAAAATGTCTACTTGACCAGTGGATGTGAGTACCTGTCATCACGTATTCTGGAGCGGCATACCCATATGTTCCAACCACCCGGGTAGAAACATGAGTTTTATCTCCTTGAGGTCCTGCTTTTGCCAGACCAAAGTCTGAGAGCTTTGCATTATATTCCTGTGACATGAAGCTGATCACTAGAAGAACAAATAAAGCAAGAGACTTGGCTTGAATAATTTGTTAGTTGTGAAGTCCATACTGTATCAAGCAAAATATTTGATGTCTTGAAATCTCTGTAAATGACAGGTTCAGGGCCTCCATGGAGAAAGGCCAAGCCCTTAGCTGCACCAACTGCAATTTTAATCCGGTTTGACCATGGAAGAGGTATTGTCCCTTCAAAAAGTTCAATAATATCACTTATTGTTGCTAGATAAAATAGAAGCCAATTTTTTTGACACTAGTACTGCACTTCCACTATGTTTAGAGTCATGGAGTCAAGAATTTGATGCGCTGAGACCAAGTACAGCTCTGAACTCTTCTAGAACATTTTCAGGTATAAAGAAGATGCCAGTGAGGGAATGAACTGTTGATTACTTTGCCCATCATAAATTTCGTATTTTTGCAAATTGGGATAGCAATGTGGAGTATCGCAATATGTTTACATTTTTTTTTGTTCATACTAATTGTGTTTTCAGGTATTTAAATAAGATGATGACGAATAACAAAGCAAAAGTGTGTTAACACTCACTCCTGAAAAGATGGTTTTCAAGGCTTCCACGGGTCATGAATTCGTAAACAAGCAGCCTCTGATCATCTTCGATGCAGTATCCAATTAGCTTAACAAGATTAGGATGATGAAGCTGTCCGAGGAAATCTACCTCCGCCTGCAAAAAGCAAGATGTCATTTGTTACACATGTGCCATTTCATCATCTCACTGACTTCTTCTGTTCGACATCAATTCACTAACCACGAGCAGGTAATCTACTAACCACCCATTCTCTATGGCCTTGAAGACCATCCGGCTTCAAACTTTTGACAGCAACCGTAGTGCCTGATCCGGGTTTAGCAGGAGCTGTGCCATTCTCTTCTATCCATCCTTTAAAGACATACCCAAATCCCCCTTCCCCAAGAATACTATCTGGTCTAAAATTTCCTGTTGCTGATTTTAGCTCCTGAAAACTGAACTGAAGAAGCTGGCGGGGTGCTTTCTTTTCTGGTAGTGGTATATCTGACTCGGGATTATCAGAGGAGTTTTGAGCTTCATTTGGAGCACACATCTCCCGGTTGCTGGCATTTAGGTATCTTGTCTCTGTAACTGCATTTACAAATCTTGGTTACTTAACATCTTCCTTGTGATCATATAACTATTCCATATAGAATAGCAAAGCATCGACTAGATGTCAACTATACAGGAATGTGGAGATATATTTCTAGTGTAGGTGCAATTTGGAGGAGAGAACTTGTCGCGAGATTGAATTGTGATCTCTTGATTATGCATGTGAAGATCTTGAATATAAAAAATGTTTGTCAGTGTAGCCTTTAAACTCTCAATTAGGTCTCAAGCATAAGAAACAACTGAATGCTCACTTGTTTAGAGAGAGAGAAATTGCAACTTGTATTCATCAAGAACATGAAGATATACGAGAGAACAAAGGCACATAATATAAAATTCTGACAAAGATATATCATCGGAGTGACAAAATCCAAATACTGATTATCACAAGAAGTGTACACAGAAGTTAATACATCTATGGGCTGTCTGTGTCAACAGTTGTTTTGGGGCGAGACGGGGGGAGGGGGGATGCGTAAAGACAGTGAGATTTCTCAGCCAATAACAGAAATGAATCGACCCGTTCTTACATACGCAAAAATAGAAACATGGATTTCTGACAAACTTAAGAAAGTCCAAGACACTAGCAAAAAGGGATTCTGAAAACCTTAGCTCTATGTAATACCTGCATCATAGACAAGACTGGTTCGAGGGATGGAGTGGGCAGAGTTTTTGGAATCAGACGACTTGTAGGCACTTCTAACTACACTGCGCCTGAGAACTGCCCAGCACCCACACTTCTTATCCATCACCACTTTCAGTAGCTCAGCTTTTCATTGTTGCTGTCATTATAACTGTGGGAGATGGGAGAAAGATGAGAACAATAAGAATATTACCATGATTTTAAGACAGAGAGCAAAAAGGGGAGAGCAGGGGCCAAAGGGCTATGAAGATGAGAGGAAAGAGAGAGGGCGAGAGAGAAATAGAGGGAATTCTTGTTGGTCCTGTGGAAGATTGTAGGCACCATCATCACAGTGTGTACAAAAAGAACTTTTCCACCACCTTTTCTGTGGGGAAATGCCATTCTCTCTCTCTCTCTCTCTCTCTACAGTTTGAGGAATTCCTGAAAAGGGCAGTAATTGGACATCTTTGGTGATTGTGGGGGACATGGTAATATCCTTTATTATTAGAAAATTTAAGGACAAATTTTGTTAACTTTATGTATTTCTTGTTTCATTGAGAATCCATGAGAACTTCTCTTCTGTCTTGCATAACCTGAAAAAGAATGTTATAGTTTAACTGTAACTGGTTTGTGGGTGTTGTGCATTTTCCTCTTTATATGTGGAGAATCTTTAGCGCTTTCTTTAGAGAATCTTAAGGGGAAAAGAGTTCCTCTCTCTCTTCTTTGCTGAATTGAGGAAAAAAAGTTTGCAGCTAGAAAAAGTAGAACTTTACTAAGAAAAAATTGCTAACCACAGGTATTCCCTTCTCACCCCGATATTCATCACCCGTGAAAAAATGTTCCGCATTGGAAGCTATCGCTGCTGTGTTATCATACCTTCCAAGAAATTGTTTGTTTATCGTCGTTTGATCCCTTTCGTTTCATTAGCAGTGAACAGTACTACTCACAGTGTTTACACTGGTATTTTCTAGGGTAAAAAACAGAGGAAGAATTGGCGTTGTTGCTTATCTGAATTTGGGTAACTTTTCCTATTGATCAGGTAGTGAGATGGGTACATAAAGGAGCTGAAGCACAAAAGCACTTTTGACTCCATGGGAGACATATTAGAGGCATATCATGACGTTTTGCGTTAACCAACATAGCATCATGGCCTTCTCAAATACCAACAGTAGAAATTATGCACACCTTGTTCAAATCAAGGTGATCACGACGCAAAGGCGTATCTTTTCATCATTAGACTATCGAGAAGAAAATTTACATTGGCTGTGCATATCTAGGACAAAGAGAGCGTTAATGGGGCGCTCTAACTGAGCTCCCCTGGCCGAATGAGTGACAGTGCCGTCATTAGCTCGAGTGAAAACTCGCGCATTTACAATTAAATGTTTTAGGAATCTATTTTGTTTCATCTTCTATTTGGTGGGAAAGTAGACTTACAAGCTTTCCCTTTTGGAGGTCAATCAAAATCCATTAGATGTATTTTCATTAGTATGATTGTGGTCAAAATTAGGAGAAAGATGGTCAAAGGCATATCTAGTAGCAATCCCATCAATCTCTCTCCCTCTTTCAATAAGCAACAGGAGTTTATTATGCAGATTATACATATTGCCATAATGGATGGGGAAGGGGTGCTTTTAGCATATATAGTTTTCTCTTGAAGCGAGGCAGGAAAGAGGAACATAGTGGGGATGAAGGGGAAGGCTTGGTGAGAGGTCATTTCATCAATAACAACCATAAAAAAAAAATGTATTCCATGATGCTTTGTGTCAAAAAAAGCAGATCCCTATTCTCTTTTCTACACAGTGCCTTGCAAGTTGCACCTTGACTGTGGCCTTGCTGGAAAGGAGTGATAGATACCCTGTTTCCCCACTGTGTAGTAGGTCCTTCTCTAGAGTCCCCCTCCATGCACACAATCTTCATATGCAAACATTTAAATACATACCTGCACCTAAATACAGTGGCGGAGCCAAGAACTTTGCTCCAGGTGGGTGTTTGATAAAATAATTAAAATGGCAGAAATAGTTGTAGCCGGCAATGAATTTAGCAATAGGAATCCGAGATCTTTGCATGTTAGCGAGGTTTTTTCTTTCTTTTTTTTTTTTTTGATAAGAGAGAATAGTATTGATAAAGGGATGGAACACTTTACCATAAAACCTTATGGTGCTTGCACTCAGAGCTTAATAATGCCCAAAGTTTGTCAAGGTAGTAGACATGAGAGGTTGGGGCACTATCATTCAGAGAGTGTAAAATTTGTAAAAAGAAGGGAGCTTCAAGGAGCAGCAGGGGCGCACATGCCCACCTATGCTCCCTGCTCGCGTTATATTTAGGCTAAATATGTTTGTGATATGAGATTTTTTGGTGGTGGTGGTGGTTGAGGGTGGGGGGTGGGGTGGTGGGGGTTGGGAAGGGCACTTACTTGTGTAGCCCACTTAAGGTCATCATATGGCAACAAGATATTCTGTTTTTGGAGGTATAATTAAAGAATAAAGTTACCAAGCCATATAATTGGCGCATGAGAAACAGCGAAAGCTCCAATGACTCGCTCACACGGGAGGATGACGCTAAATATGCTCGCTCCGCCCCCCTTCTTTTTGTTGCTAAATCTGTACGTTCTTGAAGCATGTTCGAGATATTTGTCACTCGCGCGTAAAAACTACATATGTTGTGGCTTTAGTACGTATGTGTGACACCGGAGAGAAATGCAGTGAATTACTCTCGTACTGTTCAGCAATTGAAATTGGCGTACAACACTTCAACCAAAGGAGTTCTAGCTGGGGAATGCTCTGTAACTTTCAGTGTCGAATTCATTGAGTTGACCCAAGAGCCAATTGAATTGGTGTGCCTACACTTCCATGGTGTGTGTGCATGTCTGTGTGAATAAATTTGACATCATTTGCAGCATTATCGCTGCAATCTTGTCTTGCTATTAAAGGCCGCTAAAGGTGCTGCAAGTGTACTTTGACGTGTGTCACTGGGGCGTGGCTAAAAGTCTTTTCAGAAGTGCCACTGTGTATAGGAGCCAATGATTTTCAGTGGCATTCTTCCCACGGCAACTCTCTCTGTGTGGTAATTTAAGAAAAGAATCTGATAAGGGAGAAGCTGTTTCTAACCCCTAATATGTGATTTCATACTCATGTTTATCACAAAAAAGTCTACACTTGTCGCTAACTTACACTTTTAACGGCCAAAAGACGTACTAAATTATATAAGGAAGTGGAAATAGCATTTTTCTATGTTATTATTGAATTCAGTTGTCCTATTGAAGTTTAGATTGGGATCTATGGTGCATTTAGCGTTGGGCTATTACGCTTTCAAATAAATACGAAAACTAAGTTTTCGCTACTATGTGAGATATAAAGTGACAATTAATAGTCGTTAATATTTCAGTGTCTTTTGTTCAATGATGCTTAAAAAAATATTGCTCAGAAGCATCGTTGAACGTGTTGGAAGAAGAGTCATTAAATATCTTTAGTGACTGTTAATTTTTATTATATTGAAGTTTGTAGTTATTTTATTTTTTTTTACCAGCTAGAGGAGTATCAAAAAAAAATTCAATGAAGAATTGGGCTCAGCCCAACTTTGAGTGAAACAATAATTTGTGTTGGGTTAATTTGGATGATTAAGCCCAATGGACTTCTATGGAGTAAGCATCCAATCTGGAGTAGTGTCTTTTTTTTTTTTTTCCTTCTTCTTCATCCTCCTCCTCTTCTTCATTTTATTTCTCAATTGCATTAATAAAGAAAAAAAAAAACGAGAGAGAAACAGGAGGGCAGAGCGTACCCATTGTCCACGAATTATCACTTTAGATCTTCACTGTGAAATGAATATTCTAAAAAAAATACAAACAAAATTATGTAAAATAACACCAGACTACCACTTTGGGAATGTTTAGCGGGCGCGGGTTATTCGAAGAGTTCGATTGGGATTGTATTTTATTTTGTTAGTTAGTGGTCGTTGTGTTATTTATTGTTATGGTGATGTTGAGGTTGTACGCTAGCCTCTCAATTTATGCTTTTATAGTATATATATATTTCTATAACTCTACCAAAAAGTTTCCTTGATTTTTACATGTGTCCACCCCAACTTTATAAAATGTACAATCGATTAAAATGTTTTGAACCAATCTTCGAGCCAACCTTGGGTTGCAGGCACGCACACACTGCCATTTTCAACAATTAAGAACTAGAATGTAGCGGATTTATGTATCGCGTGAGGATGACACCTTATCGTAATTGGAACCTTGTTCACCGGCTATGTACATGATAACATTCATTTATGTATTCAATAGAACAAACAATATTGTCAATCGCAGTTGTTGTTTTTTATTTTTATTTTTTGACATATACCTTTTTTTTATTTTTTGGATAGAATAGTATCAATACATTCCATAAGATAATAAATGAGAGGCCAATATTTTTAACCTCAGAGATTACTTTACAGTGCAGCAAGTTATAAAACTAATGTAAAAAAATAAAATAATAAATAAACAACAAGTTAAAGAGCCAACACCTTTGGGCATATATAGAAATTAAGAAACAAGTACGAAAGTTCAAATTAACAAAAATAACCAGTCTATTTTATTGTTCCTATGGAAACTCTAAAAAAATCCTATCAACACTACCGATTAAACGACGCAATAGAAAGCACATGACAGTGAAGATATCTCCGACGAGCTAGCACCAATTTTACATGATACCTCTTATTTAGCTGCTGATCTACATCTCTGCAGTATTGACAGGGCAACCGTCTTGCAACTAAAAGAGGCCAGATCCCTAACAGTTTTTGCATGTCATGCTCAAATTGATGTTTATCAAGACTGGATCAATAGGAATCTGCTGCAATGAGATATCGCACTCTTTATCTTTTGCTTTTTGTAGTACAAGAACGATACTATATTTGGTGCCACTATGTTCTTATTTCTGTATTTGTATTTATGTTTGTATTTCTTTGACATGGGCGCCTTAGTCAGCCGTAAAGGCTAGCGCCACATCTTTTATAAGCCTTCTTATCAATGCAATTCTCCTTATTATAAAAAATAATTAAAAAAAAAAAACACATGGCCATCAGGCATTTGTCAAACCTACCACACTCCTATCTAAACCTAAAGAGAAGATTTTATATGACTCTCTCCGTTCCACATAAATTGATTAACTTTTTTTTGCACGCAGATGAAAATTTTAAGTGATATAATGTGTGTTTTTATTCTACCCGAGAGAAAATGGGTTAGTTGAGTGTTAAATGTGGAGAGAAAAATGAATAAGAAAGTGTAAGAAAATGAATTAGGAGAGAAAAAATAAGTTGATGGAGATTTAAATGTGAAGAGAGAAATATAATTAAAAAAAGTGTAATAAAGATAAATATATAAAAGTGCAAATAAAATCTTTCTTAATTTAAAATAAATAATTTTTTTTTAATTAAATTATGTGAGACGGATGAAATAATATTTGACGACCGTGAACAAGAGAGTTGCACAAGTGAGTTAAAGCGACTCGCAATGTGTTATGCAGCCCAACAATTGTTCAACAAGGTACAGCAAAAGGGCAAAAGTAAACTCCACCCTAACTCACCAAACACTCCAACAAAATCCCATAACCCTCCAATCTCACCATGACACGTAGCACATCCGAACCCCACCAGCATTTACACTTCCCTTGCGTGTCCGCCTTTAACAAGTCCTTCCAAATCACCACTGGTGCCCATCACCTTATCGCATCCGCCCCCATGAAAATACCGTAAATTACAATTGTGACCCCTTAAGTTTGGACCTTATTATTTAAAGGTACTCGAGTATCACTTTGTTTCATTTTTAATCCTTGAAGCATACGTTCATTACCTGTTTGGTCCATGAGCTCCTGCAGTACAACATTGCATTGAACCCGAAAGTGTAAAAGTAGCATTTTTATCATAGTCCTACAAAATTCTCGCGTAACTCAACCCCTTTCGTTCCTGTATATGCATATAACTCGAATAAAGAGACTGAGACTGAGACGAGGTAAAGGAAAGAAGTTCATATAAAAAAGAAAGATTCTGTAGTTTTTTTTTTTCATATTTACCCTTTATACACTTTCTTTATTTTATTTATCTCTTTACATTTAATTCTTCACTAACTCATTTTCTTTTTCCTAACCCACTTTCTTCCCCCTCCCCCTTCTCTCTCTTGGAGTCAAATGAAAAACTCATATTCCAATTAATGTGTGTTCCCAACCCATTCTGGTCGTACCCAAAGACCCACTACGGTCCCATTTTGCATGACACGTCCGCACAAGCAACAGACTTTTTCAACGCTCACAACCGGTCAAAGCGTGCACACTCAAGTCACGTGCACTTCTTACTTCTTCTACGCGACTTCGTCGCCAAGAAACTCATCATCGTGCGACGCTGCATCGTGCTTTGACCGTCGCACTTCGCCCGTCGCCCGTCGACGCGCCATGACACTTGCCCAAGGAAGTTGGCCTTGGCCTTCCCCTTGGGGTCGGCCTCGGCCTCCCCATGGGGGTCGGCCTCGGCCTCCCCTTGAGGTTGGCCTTGGCCTTCCCCGAAGGGTTGGCCTTTGGTTTCCATACTTATCATTTTCACTTCTCTTCAAGAGGCCTTGCATACTCCGCGACCCCCGTCGCCCGTCGTCCGGACGTCAACCCCGCGACGCCCGTCGCCCGTCGTCCGGACGTCAACTCCGTGACGCCCGTCGCCCGTCGTCCGGACGTCAACTCCGCGACCCCCGTCGCCCGGACACAACTCCGCGACCCCCGTCGCCCGGACACAACTCCGCGACCCCGTCGCCCGGACACAACTCCGCGACCCCCGTCGCCCGGACACAACTCCGCGACCCCGTCGCCAGGACACAACTCCGCGACCCCCGCCGCCAGGACACAACTCCGCGACCCTGTCGCCCAGACACAACTCCACGACACTCATCGTCCGTCGCCCGGACGTCGTCTCCGTGACCCCCGTCACCGACGTTCGGGCGTCACACTCCAACACTTCGTCGCGCCCGTGCGCCGCGCCGCTGATACAGCCGTGTCCCCAGGCTCTCTGTCACACTACCGTGCCCCCGGCACCTTACGCACTATGTCGCGCCCATGCGCCACCATTGACACAAACATGCCCCCGGCACCTTACGCACTTCGTCGCACCCATGCGCCGTGCCATTGACATAGACGTGCTCCCGGCACCTTACTCACTTCATCGCGCCCATGCGCCACAATCATGTCATCATGCCCCCGGGCACCACACTCATTCATCACACCATGCGCACCTTGCCTTGGTCATGGAACATGCTTCAACCCACTCTCTGGAGTGTACATCATCCGCAGGGATAGGCGACTCCTCCGGGACACTATCTCTGCCAGGGAGCTCTTCAACTCCCCTTCCGCCAGGTAGACGGCTCCTCCGGGATGCTACCTCGGCCAGTCGGGTAGACGGCTCTTCCGGGATGCTACCTTGACTCGCTCCGAGTGCTCCGGCACAAGGACTCACCCGCGGGGATAGGCGACTCCTCCGGGACACTATCTCTGCCAGGGAGCTCTTCAACTCCCCTTCCGCCAGGTAGACGGCTCCTCCGGGATGCTACCTCGGCCAGTCGGGTAGACGGCTCCTCCGGGATGCTACCTTGACATGCTCCGAGTGCTCCGGCATAAGGACTCACCCGCGGGGATAGGCGACTCCTCCGGGACACTATCTCTGCCAGGGAGCTCTTCAGCTCCCCTTCCGCCAGGTAGACGGCTCCTCCGGGATGCTACCTCGGCCAGTCGGGTAGACGGCTCCTCCGGGATGCTACCTTGACATGCTCCGAGTGCTCCGGTACAAGGACTCACCCGCGGGGATAGGTGACTCCTCCGGGACACTATCTCTGCCAGGGAGCTCCAAGTGCTCCGGCACGAAGACTCCCCTTCTGCCAGGTAGACGGCTCCTCCGGGATGCTACCTTGGCCGGCCGGGTAGACGGCTCCTCCGGGATGCTACCTCGGCCTGCGGAATAGGCGACTCCTCCGGGACACTATCTCCGTCAGGGTGCCTGCGTGACTGGCCTACGTGCTCCGGCACTGGGGCTTGCGTCGGCACCCCTAGGGACTATGACCCCCGGGTCACTCCGAGACGGGAGCAGGTCTTCGGAGGGCATCGCGCCTAGTTCACCTGGCAGTTGGGCGTCGGGTCTTCCCCACCGCTGCCAGGCCTGTGGGACTCCGCAAGGGCTTGGATTGGAGGCTAGATCAAGGGGGTTCTCTGGCCACACCGATGCGGTGGGAGCCAGTCTTTTCAGACAGACAGAGCGACGCTGTGTGGGGCAGGCCGGATGAATATACGATCTGACAGTCCATGGAGCACCGGCACCCGTGGACCCTCCGGTGACGTGTCACTCCCGGGGAACGCCACGTGTCGGTTAATGACATCATCATCTCAATCTCTATAAATAGAGGTCTTGAGAATTCATTTAGAAGAAGAAGAACATAGAGGTTGGACATTTTCAGAACATATTTCACTTTCTCACTCTAGAATTCTAGAGAGAGAAACATACAGTACCCTGACTCTGGACCTAAGCATCGGATTGTGACTGTCATCGTGTATTCATCTCGCGCTATCGCCCTCGCAGCACTGCCACCCTCGAGTTCTGTCTGGGAAGCCCTTGGTCTCTGCCCTTGTTCCACCCTTGCTGTGTCTCACATCAACATACTTGGAAGCTAACTCGGACTGCAGCCTTTGTGGTACCTCCACGTAAGTACGAACCCACTTTCCTTGGCATCAATGTGGAAGTAAAATCAAATCAAATAATTTAGAACAGAGAGAGTATCGTTTTGACGTACCTAAAATTAACGGAATTTGATGCTTCAGAAACTTAGTATGCACATAAATATATAAACTGATACTTTAAGAACTCTTACAAGTAATCATCAAACTTGAGGGGGAATAGTTGTATTTTACCAAGACGATATTGCCTGCAGAATACAGAAGAAAGAGGAAAAGAGTTTAAAAGATGGATTGCCGTAATCTCTTTCCTTCGTGAGACTAATTATTCGGGCCGAGCGTACACCCATTGATTGGAACCCAACTTCTTCATCTTTCGAGTGCTTGCAAACCCTAGGAATCGACCGAATCGAGACGGGTTGCTGCATGAACGACGCGGGGGCAGGGGTAGCGAACCGATCGTCGTGAGGGGAGAGGGGCGGAGCGGCCGTAGAGCGCGCACAACATGTCTGCCGTAGTGTGCGGGAAAAGATCGTCATTTTTTGAAGATATACCTTCCTCGTCGTCGTCGTCGCCGCCGGTTTCGAAGCGAATCCGCTGTTCTTCATCCTCGCCCGTCCGATTCTCGCCGCCGAGGGCCGCCGCCGCGCCGGTTAATTTGTTGAGCTCTTCGTCGTTGTTGCATCACCTGTCGCCGATCGATCATCTCGCCGCTCTCTTTCCTGATATGGACACACAGGTCTTTTTTCCAAGTTTTCTACTAATTACCCAAATTAAATGTTTGCCCTTTTTTTTTCTCAGAAAAGAAAATTTTCAGTTTCATATACTCCCTACGTTCCATAGGATATTCCCTTTTGACCTTTTTATGAAATCCTAGGATAGATTTTGGTAAATGTAAAGTTTAATTAAACCTAAAATGTAAGCGTGGACAAATTAAGAGTTGTCTGTCAAGTCAAGCTAGCGTAAAAACAATGACCAAAGTCAATATTTACATGTGCTAAATCTCTCCTAGAAATTTGCAAAAAATCAAGCAATGGAGTCTGGTAGGAGTATATTATTGCTTGGATATAATGGAGTTGTGGATTAATTTGAATGCATTTATAGGTAATGAATGCAATCGTGTAAATTTTTTTTTATGTACGACAAAGCTGGATTTGGTTAGCGAATTTATGATTTCTGATATCATGTCTGTTGATAGTTGTGCTTTGTTATACAAATTTACTATCTTTGGACTTCTTTTTATAGGGTTTGGTGTATAAAACCGAAGGGAGTTATTTGTATTGGTACATTAACAGCACAAAACGCTTTTTGTAGAAAATGTTTTTTGTAGGATTACTTAATATACTTCTTTCTAGTGTTTCAGTGCATCTCTTGTTGAATATATATAACTGAAAATGGTTGAAATGGTCTCTTTAATGAGTAAATGTCGGGTTAGTGGTCTTTTTGGAACTTTTCTGCTCCTAATGAGGTTCGCTTATATCTGTAAAGCAAGGTCTGGGAATTGGGTTGATTATTTAGCTCTATCTAGTCTTTTATTGAATTCTGGCACATTCATGTGGCAGGAAAGTTATTTTCATGTTACTCCATATTGCTTAATGATTATTGCTCAATCCAGCACGATTGAAGTAATGAGACTTTGTTGAATGTGAATGGGACTCTCGTTTTTTCTTTACTATTTACGTGCTTGTTAATACCTATATTTATCTTAAATTTGGTGACGGGCATTGTCTGGTAATAGCAAGGCAAACCTTTGCGTTCCATTTCTTGTCATTCCTATATCCCGCTTTGTGAACTGCCGACTGTGGGATGAGGATAGCTAATTTGGCAACATATATTTTACATTTTTGGTATTTTCAAATTAAATATTGTTGTTATTGCATAATTGTCTCAATAGTTAAGCTACTTGTTGATGTAAAACCTGGAGGGCTATATAGCTTTGAACCTGCATGAAGCATTATGACATGTTGTTTCCCCGGGGCGAAAAAAAAATAAAATATAATGGCAGGCATTATGTACTTTTGAGAAAAAAAAAAGTGGCATGCTCTATTTACTGATCCAAGTTTGGTGGAGGGCGCCAGTGGATTTTATTCTTTTAAATGCTAGTTTGTCACAGCTTGCTTGCATTCATCGGCAAAAAGTTGGAAGAACTTTTTTGCCAATCGCAGTGTCAAGTCAATGATGTTTGGTGTCCTATCAGTTGGTGAATCATCCTTGTTTCTTTTCCATGCATTACTTCTTGATCTCTTGCAGACGAGGTACGTGGTGGCACCAAGGGATTTCCCTTAATGTATGACTATGAATTTGGGACCAAAAGAGTGATAAGCACTAAGTCTTTGGTTGGTTCTTCTAGTACAAACTAGAAGTAATTTTCACACAACTCTTGTGAAAAGGTTTGATGGGTTCTTCTAGAAGCTTAATGCGAGTATAGTGTATAGGCAAGCATCCATCTGTTGGGCCTGAAGTGCCTTTTGATATATAACTTTTTCCAACTTCGGCTAGGAGCCTAGGACAATATAACTTTCAGGTTGTGAAGTCGACTTTGTGCCTCGTACAATTGCCAGTGTTCTAATCTGAGCTCAACTACAAGCATTACCTGGATTTCTCAAATTGCAGTATAAGAAATACAATGAACTTATTAGGCTGTAGATATTGGCTACAAATGTTGCCTTCAGATGATATTAAAACTTTTCGGAAACAACATTGCCGGAACTTTTAGTAGAATGGATCTGTTCCTTTTCAGTATGAACCGGAGTTCCTTATACTAAGTGAGCATATGATCATTTTTGTCTACTCTTGGATGGCGATTGCAGATATATGCACTGGATAGATCTTTCAGTATTTAGCCCTTTAGGAAAAGCCACAATAACATGGGTTCTGCAAAGTCGGTCGAATTACGACATTGGGTGAAGTTTAATAATGTCAGTGATTTAGATATGTCCTCGAAGAGATGTGGAATCTTGTAAGGCTATCGTCCTTAAAAGGTTAGGAAGGGGCTTTGCTTAACATAAATGAACCAAAAGTATTAAAGCTTTAGCATTAGTTAAGGTAAAAATTAGACTTTTCCTCACGTGCATTAATGCTTGTAAAATTAGCTAGTCCTTTCAATAAATTTATGAGATTCACTCTGATGGGGTCTGACCATGTGACTAGAAGCATTTACTTCTCATATTCTGCATTATCCACTTTTTCTTCTATTAGTTCTGTGTATTTCACCACCTCTTATTATAAAGATGAAGATTGACGGAATTCATTAGGTAGACGGCAAGGGCAGAAGATTTTGCAATGCTTGAATATGAATTTCTGTTCACATTGATTAGCAGAAAGTAGTTTCTAGATTGTATTCTGAATTTGTGTTTTATTAGTTAAACCACTTCCTTTTGATTGTATTCAAATGGAACTCAATGAAACATGAGTCAAAAATCGAAGATCACTTGTTTCCATAGACAGACTGAAAGGCTGCATTTTGTGTTTATATTTATTATTATTATTATAATAATCAGGGGATCTTGAGGATTTAGACCCTAAGATGAAATGAAACTGCTTGGTTTCTGTTAAAAATAGTGAATAAACGTAGAAGAAAGAACAAGTCACCTATACGAGAAAGAGGAAAAGTAACATGAGAGAGCAGATAGTGAAAAGCTTTACATATCTTACTTTAGGAGGGTCCTTGATTCTACAACCTAACTGGGGCTTGTTAATTATCATGAATAGATCCTAGTCAAGTAGGTAACAGGTATGGAAGTCGTCTTCTTGTGGCAAATCTTATTGAAAAAACTTAAGAATAATCGTTTGTGAGTTTAAATTAGTTGGGAGAGGGACGGATTCTGCCCCTTACATTTGTTGTCTCTGCGTATTAGTTTCTAAATCTCTGATGAGCAATGGCAAAACGGTTACGGAATTTGTCACCGCCACGTATTAGCTGTCAGTTAGGAATTGCAGCAATTGGTAAGCATTTCAAATTGGAAGTTTAACGCATAACAGATTGCTGCAATCCCTAGTTGACCCCTGCTTTTTTGTTTTGTCATTATCTGGTTTTATTCCCTTTTTTCTTCTAGTTGCACTTACTTCTGTGGGTATAATAAGATCGCAGTGCCCATACAGGCTCATTTTTTAATTTTTTTTCTACTTTGAATTAAGGAATCAGTAACTGCAGAATTTATGTAGTTCATATATGGTACCTTGTCTAATGCTACACGAGCATACTTTTAGTTGGGAAAAGGACAGGTTAGATTCTAAGTATCTTCGTTTTGTTGTAAAGTAGTTACAGATTAAGTAGGCAGATTACATAATGCTCAGAAAATTTATTACTACCAAATAGCACTTGCCAATTAGGCATTGAACAACTATTAAGTGTTCGCCCATGCTACTTGGTATTTGCATTTATATGTATTGCTGGTGAATAGAAGACGAATCTCTGAATTGCTGAACAATCCATGAATTGTATGTCATTGGTTCAAATGGTATGTGGTCTTACACCATGGGAAGTTCCTTTGTTGATTATAGTTTCACTGACCTTGAATTTTAATAATCATAGATCTTCTTCTTTTTTCATTTATTTGTTATTATTGGAGCATTCGTAAGGCATCTGTTTCAGGTACTTAGGCAAGTTCTAACCATAAGCATGCTATCAAATTTTAGCTTCTTGAAAGAGCTCTTGAAGAATGTGGCAATGATTTGGATTCAACCATCAGAAGTTTGAATGAGTTACGTTTGGGGTCTACTGAAATTTTGGGCTCTGCGGCAGGCAAATCTGAAGCTGCGCAGGAGGAATTCCAAACTCGAGGTGAATGTTCCTCGGTTTATATGACGGTATTCTTTACCACATTGGTGTGTTTGGCGGATTTAATGTTCTGATAACTTCCCCGTGGTATTTCCTCATAGCAGTGTTCTTTATGTTGAAGGAAAAATTACTGTTGATGTAACAGTGAGAAAATTCTTTGAGAATAGGTTGACGTTCCTACCCTATTAATCGCATGATCTCATGTAGGCGGGCCTTCATAATGTTGAAAGGCACGGATTTTGCTTTTAAATTTTCTTTTAATCGAAGAGACAAGCTACTCCAAGCGCAAGTACTCTTTTGAAGTATTTTGGATATGCTTCGTTTATCTATACTACTTTGGCATAGGCCAATAGTGTGTTTGGCAATTGGCCTATGCTTTATTAACGACGCATCCAATATAGGCTTTTTGTGCTATCTTAAATTGAGTTTCCTCCATTAGCATCTATCCATTGACGGAAAGGATGCTTTTTATTCTTCCAATCTTTCGACATTACCCCTTTATGTCCATCCACGTGTCCGTAGATGATCAAACCGCAATGTAAAGTAGGTGCTTCTCACGCTGGTTCGGGGACATGAAGCCCAGTTTGTTTCGGTTTACTACTTTAACTGTGTCTATGTTTGACTATCTTTCTTCGAGACCTCTGTGGTTATGGTTAAGGTCTTGTTTCTACGATATACTACTGTTGACATCATGCCACCCAGAATCAATGCAAGCATGGACACGGCATGGCCGGCACATTGGTGTCAGGTACAGATCCGTTACGGGTGCGGCTGGGTGTGCACCACGTGTTGCTGTTGAGGTGACCGACCTTATAATTAATTTTATAAATTTTGGATACATCGAGTATATATATTGGATACGTTCCAGGTACGTGTAGGACACTTTTGGGGGTCGATTCAGAATTTCAAGACCTATTCCGGGGGGCCCATATGTGATATACAGTTCTCTTACACTTGGGTCAATATTAAAATTGCCAATGCAGAGGGAGTGAGGGAGGGAGGTCGGAGGCAGAGAGCTTTCTTCTTGTAGTTGGGTCCAAGGCTTTGACTGAGATATGGACTAATACTTTATCCTCTTATATTACGTGATGGTTACTGCTACACATGTGATAGCTGCTATGCAAGCTTGTTATACTAGGTGATTATATATAATCACTACTTTGTGCATGTAAATTTAACAGAAAGAAATAACTACTGCGACCACCGTACAAGTACATGATTTTTATAAAAAAGCTAACTCTTAATTTTATGAGATTTAGTCTGTCGTTGAAAACTATGTAGCTTTCATAAATAACATAATATTTTGACGTACCCAGGCTGCATCCATATCCTACAATTTTCAAAGTTGCAGTATCAGCATATCGCACCCATACCTGAGTCCATGCTTCTTAGAATGCATGCTTTGAGTTGGTGATCACTACTGGAGAAGGCAATAGCATTGGTGATGCAAATATTTTTTTTTGATAAGTTGGTGATGCAATTCCTTCTTTTCTTCTTCTTAAATCATATGGATGAATATCAATGCCAACTCGATGATATGATAAAGTAATCCAATCCTGCGTTTGGGTCCAAACAATAGTCAGATACCCACATGAGCTGGATAAGTTCCAATAGTTTGATGCGCGTTAGTCCATCTCATAAGCAAAATTAAGTTGGGTTGAGGGAACAAAACGAAATACTGAAGGGCTAGAAAAAGTTGGGCAGTTGGTCTGATTTCGACGTTAAAGGACCTATCCTCGCTGTCCATAATCCTTTCGGAGGTGAGTCATCTCTTCCCCTCTTTCTCTGGGTCGATACTTTTCTCTTGATTTCTCTCCTCCGCGGTCTTTTCTCTCAACATCTAAGTTGGATATCTATTGTGGCTACATCACTATGAGCATTTTTTACTACGTTTTTCATCAGCTTGTGAAAGATGATTGAATTACAATGGTGGCTGTGGCATATCTGATATTTGCAGGTTGATTAATTTGAAACTGAATTTTTTTTGTCAGGAATGGAGATTATTCTCTTCATCCACCATATAGGGAGATTATTCTCCATATTTATCAAATAGGGAGGTTTTTTCTTTTTGTTGCATTACTTGATTACCTATCATTTCTTATCTGAATTCATGCAATTGATGTTCTCTCTTCCAATTCTTATATGGCTGTTTAAACGTTGATACGACTACTGCATGGCGTTGGTCTAATACATACATACTGGTCCTTATGCCTATAGCATGTGTTCTTTTTGTTCGACCATTATTCCGAACTGTCCCCTTCACTAACTACTAACAAATGTCTAGTAAGTGTTCATTAAACGGATTATGGAACGGACAGTAGTACTAAATGATGAATAGTCAATGTTGAAGCTAATTCCACCACTGCCAAATGCTTCACCAAGACTACTTTCGAAAATATGATGGGTTATACAGATATTGGACTGGATATCCTATCCGGCACTGTCCTACTTTATTCCATCCCATCTGCATTATCGCATATATTCAACTTTACACTAGGGAATACAGCAGTATTTCGGGACTTTTTTTTGCTGAAATTATCGTTGTTTTTGGACTCTAGTCTCGTAATATCGTGCTGGAAGACTGATGCTCTAATGCTTATGTTGCAGGTTCGGTGACAACAAATGGAGAGGATGTGCCTGATGAGAAGCCATCAGCTCCGCAGAATGTCCACATGGATGGTGCTGATTGGGTGGAGCTTTTTGTTAGAGAAATGATGAGTGCCTCCAATATGGATGATGCCAGAACCCGTGCCTCAAGAGCACTTGAGTTCTTGGAGAAGTCAATTTGTTCGCGTGCAAGTGCCGAGGCTGCCCAGGGCCTTCAACAGGTGATTGAAACCTATCAATAGGAATCCCCCCCCCCCACACCCCACAACCAAAAAAAAAAAACCCACGCACACTCCAAACCACCCAATGTAAAAAAACTTGTTGGACGATTTCCCACATGTATTATGCTTTAAAGTGTGATTGTTTTGGGGTTCGTTTTTAATCTTTTCCGTTTTTTTGTTGCTTTTGGGAGGTCAGGGACCTAGAGTTCAAGTAGAGTATCTTTTTGTTTCTGATGTCTTGAGATGCTCTTACTTTTCGTGTGCAGGAGAACATTATGCTGAAGGAACAACTTCAAGCGCTGATTCAGGAGAATACTCTTTTGAAACGAGCCGTTTCTATTCAACACGAGCGTCAAAAAGAGTTCGAGGATAAGAGTCAGGAGTTGCATAACCTGAAGCAGATGGTGTCCCAGTATCAAGAGCAGCTGAGAACTCTCGAGGTCAAGCTTATAGCTAAATATATACAACAAATTGCATCACGTTTGTTAGTCATAGTTGGCCATATGATTTGTGTGTGACGATTCATGTAGTCCAATGCCTATGTTGAATGGAACATGGGCTTGGAAAATTGTGCTCTTTGTGGCGGCACTCCTAACTTTCTGGCCCCACCACCATAAACATTAGAGAAACCTCAAGTTGTGAATTCAACTAGAAACTGAGATGCCTTTTTTTGAAGAATCTGGAAAAGGAGGAGAAGAAAATTCTTCAAGTATGCAATTGCACTTGTTCTTTTCGTTGCTGCAAGTCATAGAACAATATGAAGTTTTAGCTAGTTCGTCTCCATCTAAGCTTGTGGATGAGCAGCACCTAACCTGATCATTCCCTCCTTTTAAATTTAAATTAAACAGTAGTGCATTTCATTCATTCAATCCCAACACTGTTGCAGCACAAAGATATATCATGTAGGCAAACTATTGCTGTCATCTTTTGAGTTCTATCAAGTACGCAGGGATTGTGTTTCGCTTGCCTTTTCAACTTTGTTGAAATCTGATGATATTTTCTTGACCTTTTGATTTCTCCAGATCAATAATTACTCTTTGACAGTGCACCTCAAGCAAGCTCAGCAAAGCAACTCCATCCCAGGGCGCTTCCATCCTGATGTTTTTTAGTTATTAGCCAAAACTTATAGGTACAACTGAATCAGTTGTGAGAATGCTTTGTCATGGGTGAGGCATGCAGTTGGTGCCCTCTGTATGACCAATGCTGAACGAGCCTGATCTTAGTTATTCTGTCTTGTCTCTCTGGGATTTGAACTGCCAGTGTTGGTCTTTTCAATTTTGGTATATCATAGCAGACATCTATACCGTTTAGTGTGTTCCCAGTATTTGTATCCCATTGTTATCATACATCAAATGACAGACCTATATGCATATTTTTGCCAACATGAGGCCTATAGTGGAATGACAAGCATTCGAAGTGTGCTTACTGCCAAGTTGGTTCTTGATTATCTAAAGGATTGGTCATAGTTCTATGCTTATATTGAATACTAGAAGTGTTTTTATCCGTTTGTCAGTGTTAAAACACCACGTTCTACCGTTGTAACTCATCTGCATGTTTTGATTTCGAGGCTGAAGGCTGAAGCTTCCTGCTCGGAAGCCTAATCTTATGTGAAACTCTCGTGGGGTTCATGGATCCCAGCCTTCGCAAGAAGGCGGGCTGTTCCGATTCATATGTTGATCCTAGCGAACTGATCGTGGGGTGGATTTGCTTCCATCCTTCCCCCCCTTATTGGATTCTGTTGCTTTTAACTTTGTGAATCATTGGGGTTAGGTGGGTGCGCTTTCGCTTTTGGATGTTATGTGATGACACTTTGCTATAAAAAAAATTTCCAGCGCTGGCAGTTGCCAATTGCACTTTTTCTTTTGCAATCACACTCTGTACGCATAGAAGTCTTGAACAGTTCTGGATACTAAAGTAGAATGAGTCATCTTGGTACTTCGAACCTCACCAACTTACATATGGGCAACGTTCTCCACCTGCTTGAGAATATGGGTTACAGATCAACTTGGCCGTCCTACGCCTTCGTGTGCGGATGACACAGCAAGCTACTAGTTGGCGGGGGCATAGATTTGGTTAATAACAATAATATTGTTGGTATCATTCTCTAACGGTTCAAGCTTTTAGAGAAGATGATAATTTAACTTGACATCAGAGCTTTGGTGTGGCGGTGCAGAGCAGATGATTTTAAAAGAACTGATAGAAACCCCTTATACCTTGGAAAACTTACGATTTGAAAAATTGTTGACTAGTAGGAGCTTACAACTTTTTATGTATTGACAAATAATAGTCGTTAAACATATTTAGTGAATTTCAAAAATGCTTGTTAAGATTTGTGGGTAAAGATGTTTGCAAAACTGTTACTAGTAATTTTTAGTAATAATTAATGATCGCTACAATAAGAATAGTAGCCTACTGTAAGTACCGGTATTGCCGTCGGAATCTTTCCTAGAGATTTCTCATGAATTAAAAGTTTCTAAGCTTGTGCCTCGTGAATTTGTAAACTGTACTCAATATGGTAGGGGCACAGACCATATTAATTCTTTTCACCCCATGTCTCATGAATTAAAGTGTCCAAGCTCGTACTGAGCTAAGGAAAATGTACAAAAATACTGGTGCATGCGTGACATTCCTTTAGTCAACTGTACAACCTGAAAAGAGGACTGGGAGGCAGAGAAACTTTCTCACTGCTGTAGCCATGTCCTCTCGCAAAAACAGACAACGGAAATTAGAAATCAAGAGCAAGAGGAGGGACAGAGACATAGAGAGAGAGAGAGAGTAACTTTTGAGTAGAAATCTGTACAACATTTTGACATTGGTTACACCTATTGAGACAAGATAATGTACGTACGTCTGGCCTCACTCTATGCTACTTTTCGCCATCATTGCGTCACGGCACTGGTTTCTCTCCGCCAAGAATTTTCCTTGGCCTGCCTGTTTGGCGCCGAGAGTCGGTGGTTTGGGGTGGGGGAAAGAGGAGTGTGTGTGGTGGTGGTGGTTAGGAAAGAGGAAGGAGCCTTGTACCGGCTTTCATCATCTTCTTAAACTCATCGAAGCTAACCATACCATCTCCATCCAAATCAACCTGCTTAATCATCTCCTTACAGTCCTCCAACCTCTTCCCTTCCTTAAACCCCAAGGAATCCAGCACCAGACCCAGCTCCTCCACCGTTATCAGCCCATCTCCGTCCCCATCAAACACCCCAAACGCCTCCCTCATATCTCCCTCTCCCTCCTCCTGACTCGCCATCCCTTCAAACAACTCGCTGAACTCGTTTAAATCGATCAGCCCGTCGCCGTTCGCATCAACCCTCTCAACCATGTCCTCCACCTCTTGCTCCGTCGTCGCCGCGCCAATGTTCCTGAGTGACTCCCTGAGTTCTTGCTTCGTTATGTATCCGTCTCCGTTCTTGTCGAAGGTAGCAAAGACACCCTTGAGCTCAGCCTTATTCTTCCCACTACTGCTGCTACTACTACTTTTGCTCTTAACCTTCTTTTCTTCACCTTCATCACCATGCGAAGAACCTTTGACAAAGAAGGGCTGAAACCAATTAGATAAGATCTTCTTTGTCGGGAAGTTGAGAAGGAGACCAGCAATGAAGAGAAGCACAAGTAACAGTAAGCTTAACATCATCTTGGCTTGTTCTTCTTGTTCCAATGAAACAGGAGAAGAAGTCACAGAGATGTTAGGGTTCTTGTTCTTGGTGGGTACGCACTACGCAGTGATGGTGGTTATAGGCAGCAGAAAGTGTTCCGAGCCTTGAAGAAGGTAACGCGTTGTTTGGGGCACACTTTGGATCCCACAAAACGCGTAATCTGTAATAACTGGGAATTTTGTTGTTGACGCATGGAGGTACAGAGGATTCGTGATGTCAATGTTTGTCCACTAATACGTTGAGGAGTGTACATCAAACCACATCACTAGGCTTTTTTCTTAGTTCAAATGCACTCTCCTTCGCCGGCTCTTAAAAGTGAGCACGATTCAGTTGGTTCAGTTTAAAGGCTGAATATCAAACCGAACCGATCAACTCGGGTTTGGAGAAAAAAAACCGAACCGTGGAACGGATTGAACAGATCGGTTTGAACGGTTTAATCTGTTTGGGTCATACTCAATTTGATAAGTTTAGGCTCAAAAATGAATAAATTATGCATGTTAATAAGCTCCAAAAAATTGAAATTTCTACCATAATTAATAACACTTAGTGAGATGTAGGCGGCGAATGAAAAATATGTGTTACGTCAGGGGATTTATCTCATTTTATATGAGTGGTTAGATAATCAGGGTTAGTAAAAAATAACTAGTATTAGGTAAAAATATAAATATGTTGTATTATTTACGGTTGGTTCGATTTATGCGGTTTCAAAAAATTCTGAACCGAACCAACCGAACCGAATGTACGGTTTGAAAAAAAAAATAAAAAAATTAAACCGATTGATTTTTAGATCGGTTTGGAAATAGACGAATTTGTTAGTTCGTTTTTTACGGTTGGATCAGTTTCAATGGTTAAAATGCTCACTTCTACCAACTCTATACGCCATATCTTATTTCAATTAAATATTGTCGAAGCAATCTCTAGAATTTTGATGGTGAAGCTTGTCCAATCATGTGTTGGGGAGTATACATCAAACTACATCATTAGGTTTCCTAGCTCTTGGGTTGATTTTAGGGTCGAGAAAACATTTTTTCTCGTCAAACATTCTAGACGATGCACGCACGTAAGATGATGTTTAACAACTCTGACAATATGGTTGGAATACCTAAATAGAGAATAGGGTATGGCGCGTAGCCGTCGTGAAAGAATAATGTGCATTTGAGCATAACAAATTTGATGGTATGATTTTGTTCTAATAACTCACTAGGATGTTTGATTTCTATCCTCATTACGACGTGACGATGACTTGTTAAAAAAGTTGTGTGGTCTTATTTAACGCCTTCTCTTGTGGTGGTGGTAGTAGGTAAAGGTGCTTGGCTATGAATATAAGTTGCATTTGAGCATTACACGGCTAAGAGGCTAAGGCTCCGTTTGGTAACACTTATTTTATCAGTTTTTTCTCAAGTTTTGTAAATTGGAGAAAATAAACGGGTTTGACACACAGTTTTCGGTTTTTTTCCTTCAATTTTGAAAATCAGTTTTTAAAACATGGCTGTTTTTGAAAACTTCAAAAATAAGTTTTCGGTTTTCAGTTTTGGTTTTTATTTTGAGACCACCACCACCCTTCCACCGCCCACTGCCGGCGACCAGCCACCACCACCGCAAACCACCACAAAAAAAAAAACTCAAATTAAAAACGGGGAAATCAAACATCCAAAAGAAAAAACTCAAAATAAAAAATGGGAAAACATACACCCATTTGCTTTTGTAAAAAAAAAAAAATTCAAAATAGTTTTGGTTTTTGTTTTTTTGGAAATAGAAAATTTAAACTGAAAGTGTTACTGAACACTACCAAACTAAGTTAAGTAGTTTTATGTGTTTGGATTTACATTTGACTGAAACCACGTTAGAAAAGCAAAAACTTGGGCCTCAAAAGTTAGTGAGAACAAGAACAAGTGAATCAGAGTGTACATGAGATGCATGCACCCACGGGTACTGGTAATTTGGAACAAACATCTGCTTGACACCTTCAGTACTGTCCACGCGAGGGAAACAGAATGATGCTATTCCAACCGTGCAATACACTTCCACACCATCCACTTATATTTTTAGCACCCCCCACATCCTTTCTTCAAGTTACTCAGACCAATTATAAATGAAAACGGGGGGTGTTGGTAGCTGTGCAGTCCATTTCCTAAGGATGGGCTGGAAGGGAAGGGGGGTGGGGGTGTTTGTTGATGACTTCGTGTGGACTTTGTTTGAGGAGACTATCTGTATCCGTAGAAATACGTTACGGACTCAGAGACATTCTCACACAGATGCAACCGGTTATACTAACATGACGCCTCCAAGCTTTTTTTCCAATAGATCTTTTTCGTGTCTGAACAATGTTAGAGATGGTGTAGAACCCAGTGCATCAGGCGATAGCGTTACACGTCAAGCCTGTTATGTTCGGCGGACATTTTTTTTGCGCGCTCCTGCGCTGGGCGCCTGTACAAGTAGTTTGAGTGAACTATAAAAGTTCCCAAATTAACATCTTCTTCTTGAAGTAGATAAGATAAAACATTCTATTTCTTAATTAGACTGTTTTTATTTAGGTATTTACTTGTAGGTAAACTTACTTTTGGAAAGATCAATTTGTCCAGTGACATGTACAATTCTATTACGTTATAGTTTATGTTCATTTAGCGAAATAGGGAATCGTCCATGTTTTCCACATTGGTTCTCTCTCTCTCTCTCTCTCTCTCTCTCTCTCTCTCTC
This sequence comes from Escallonia rubra, assembly GCA_033065855.1. Classification (NCBI taxonomy): domain Eukaryota; kingdom Viridiplantae; phylum Streptophyta; class Magnoliopsida; order Escalloniales; family Escalloniaceae; genus Escallonia; species Escallonia rubra. Next base: position 126,417 of record JAVXUO010003032.1, read on the forward strand.
TGTGGAGTCGTTTTTTTGATGCCATGTGTAAAATTTGACTTCATTAACAGTAATAAATTTCAAGCTAAAAATGATGTGGGGGGGGGGGGGGGGGGGAGAGAGAGAGAGAGAGAAGAAAAAACAAACACATAAATCTTGGTGACTATTCAGGACTAATAGTCTCAAGCTAAACATGGTTAGTAATTTTGTTGTTAATACATTCCGGGAGAACTTTTAACATCATCTTTTCCCCGTCACTCACGAAAAGCTAATATTAAAAATATTTAATAACTATCCGTTATCGATACACGAAAAATTGTAACTATCTTTTTACGAGCAGAACAGGTGCATAATTTTTTCTTAAAATAATCAACTTTGTCGTATTATAGTCGTCTTAGGAGCAACTTTAATTGAAGCATATTCATCATAAGTTCTTTAAGAAAGAACTTTAACATGTGTGCACTGGGGTCAATGGTGCGCCTAACCGCGTACCAGTTCCGGCATCAGATGCTTTGCTTTTGTTTAGAATTAGTTGCACTCTTTTCGAAGCTTACAAGATGCCAAGTCCCAAAAAGAAAACAAAGCTTCTACAATGACTTCTAACTTTTTTTAAGTTTTAACAATGACTTCTTCTTGTAGCATAGGATGCTTTGCACCTTCTTTTTCTAATAACGATTCTTATGAAATATTGGATCGTCTCGGACAAATAATTCTATGGCAAATTACACTTATATCTCTGAGGTTTGGGTATAATTACAGTCAAGGATAACAAGTTTCAAAATGTAACATTCCGTGACCAAACACTTTTAAAATGTATCAGCCGTGTCCATCCGTTAGGGTTCCATCCAAAAATTGTACTTTTTTGTATGATGTCATCAATATGTATTTTTAAAATGACGATACTACCCTTTGTACTGTATATATTGAAAAATATTTGTTTATTATTATATATGATTTATTTATCAGTTTTAGTTTTAGGATATTCTTGAAACCCTAATTTGCAAATTAGGATATTCTTGAAACCCTAATTTGCAAATTAGGACTTTCTTGAAACCCTAATTTGTAATTAGGATTTTCTTGAAACCCTAATTTGCAAATTAGGATTTTCTTGAAAAATATCCAATGTTCAAATTAGGGTTTTCTTGAAAAATATCCAATGTCTTCCCCTCGCCCCACGCCGGCAGCCCCTTCCCCTCGCCCCACGCCGGCAGCCTTTTCCCCTCGCCCCACGCCGGCAGCCCCCTCCCCTCGCCCACGCCGGCAGTCCCTTCCCTCTTACACGCCATGGCAGCCCCACTACCGGCAGCACATGCGGTCGCCGGCAACTAAACTCCGTTCCCCGCACCTTCACCGAAATGCCCATTCATCGTGCCTCTGCGAGCATCGCGCCGATGCGATCGTGCCGTTACCACTGCAACCGTCCGGTCAGCAGCCCGTCGCCGGCCAGCAACTCTGATCAGCAGCCCGTCGCCGGCCAGTAACTCCGATCAGCAGCCCCACGCTCCTTCACCGAGCGCCATCACCAACGCCTCAGCTGCCATCTCGAGGGAAGGCGACGCCGGCGACGGGAAAGGGGAAGGGGGAGGGTGGGGGCGACGGGGAAGGGGAAGGGGAAGGGTGCGGTGACAGGCGAAGGGTGATGTCAGACAGAAATGGCCAAATGGGCTTTGGGGGGGGGGGGGGGGAAGTAATGACATTAATGGCATTAAAAATAAGAAGATGAAATAATGGCATTGAAAAATAAATAAGGTTCCAACTCAGGGGTAATAAAGTCTTTTCATTAAAACCGTTAGGGTTTTTAAGATTCCGTTTGGTCAATGGACATAAGTGTAATTTGTCCAAACTATTGTCCTTGGCTGTAATTACCCATAAACCTCAGGGATATAAGTGTAATTTGCCCATAATTCTAACTATTTCAGATCGCTGGATGTATGATATAATAAATTTCTCCCTTCTTAAGTTATGCCTCCTATGTATCAGCTCATTTTCATCCATTAGTCCTAAATGATCGGGACCATGCTATATTTATTTCATACTGATAATCACCTCTGCACGAGAAAGATAGAAGTCTTGGTATAAAAAGAAAGACGTGCTTATATCCTCTACTTTTTCTTCTTTTCACTTTTCCATCCTTTTTCTTCTTTTGGCCATTCAATGGAGAAGAAAAGGTAAAAACGAAAGAGCAATTTCTCATAGCTTTCCTCCTTATCTTGTTTGTTCGTTGTTCTATTATGTTAATTAATTTTTGTTTCTTTTTTAAGTTGGCTAAATTTATATCGTGCTGCCTACTTGGATTGCTTGTCATCCGTTTATGTGTATGCCAATTTTGTTTATCTCTTTTGGGGTTTAAATACTTAACTGCGTTGCAATCTTTGCGAGATGTATATGTTTATATTATTATTCAAAAAGTAAAAAAAATACTACCAAAATAAATGAAGGGTCTGTTTGAAATCACTTACAGTTTTAGTTTTCAGTTTCTAAAAAAACAAAAACAAAAATTAAAACCAGTTTAGTTTTTATTTTTTACAAAAACAAATAGGTGTTTGATTACTCAGTTTTTATTTTGAATTTTTTCTTTTGGGTGTTTGAATATCCAGTTTTTATTTTGAGTTTTTTCTTTGGCGGTGGCGGTGGTGGTGGCGTGGTGGTAGCGGTCTCAAAACAAAAATCAAAACTGAAAATCCAAAACTCTAAAATAGGAGTTTTCAAAAATAATTCAGTTTTAAAAACTGATTTTTAAAACCGAAGAAAAATAAAAGAAAACTGTGTGCAAAAGTCCTAGTTAAACAAACCCTTAGGGCCTCACCTAGCAAATGAGTCCTTGAAGTTGAGTTGGGCTGGGACCGAGTCTTATGTTGTGCACTCAGATACCCATAACAAAGGCCCTAGTCCAGCCCAATAGGCATTGTACAAGAAGCAAGATTACAAGTTGTACAGATATTCTCAAGGTGATGGTCCAGCCTATGGACAAGAAAGGAAAAATAATCACTCTCTTGCCATTTGGGTAAATTGCAAACAAGCACCTTGTGGTTTGGATGAGCGGAAAATACACGTCTCATTCCATTTTTTGCGAGTGGCCCCGTGGTCGTTATAGCGTTGCATTTGTAATGAAAAATCATTCAAGCTGACGGTGCATGATGCGCGTGAGCTGAAAAATGCGTTTTAAGCAGATTAACATGGGCAAATTACTCTAATACCCTTAATTTTTTCGTTTCCCTCCCATGTCCCTTTTATTCTCCACTAAATAAACCTCACCCAAGACCAACCCAGCTGCCACCACTCTCCCTTCATGTCCACCAGCCTAGCGTGTGCCCACCAACACCGCCAGTAACCCTTCAGTCAACCACCAAAAATCGCCACCCTTCTCCCTCTTTGCCATCAATATCCCCGCTACCGCCGAACTCTCATCTCCCTTATTCCAATGAATTTACACAGCCAATCCCCCTAATCAACGCCACCAAAGGCCACCACCACCCTTTACATCCCACATGTCTAGGTCAAAACCTTTGCAACCACCTCAATATCCCTGTGTCCCCTCCCCTATGAATTTAACTAGTAAAAAGTTAAACAATAAATTTTGGAATGTGTTTTAGTTCCACTTTTAGCATTGGAACTTCACAAGTGCTACTAAAGCTCTTATATAGCGACACTTAAGAGAACTTTAATGACGAAAGTGGAGTTCAAACGGTAAAAGTGGAGCTCTTGTATAAATACCCTAAGTTTTAACAACAACGCGGGTTGTAGAAAGAGGCGACACCCCACGTACCCCTTTCTCCCATATGACAACAGTAATGATTGCTCAGTATGATTAGTGGCATTTTTTTAGACACGTTTAGTGAAACTGTTTAATTAACAACACATTTTTTATTAGTCATGCATTAAATGTCACTATATCTAGCCACTGCCAATTTATATTTCAACAAGAGAAATGTAGTGTCTTCTTACACCTCCAACTCCATGGCAGCTAAAAACTTTCACACCCCCACCAACTGGATCATGACAAAAAATTATTAGGCCCAACGATCAGTAGTCCTAGTCAATAAAGGCCAGATGGGCTGGGCTGTACGATACAAAAGCTTCTACTGATACCTGGGCTTTGAAGCCTCGCCCAATAAGCTGAAACCTAGGGCCCAATCATGTAAGGAATATGACCATGGGCTTTGAAGCCTCACCCAAGAAGCTGAAACCTAGGGCCTAATCATGTGAAGAATATTGCCTCAATTTTCTAAGAAATTCTTTTCTTTTTTTTTAAAACCTCTGGTGTAGGCTTGAATGTTTTTTTCTAGTATGTATAAGTTATTGCGAAGATTATTCGTTTTCGTGGAAGCAAGTACAACCACTCTTTTATAATTAATAATCTTGAAAGATTGAAAACTGCTAACTAAATTAGAACTATTAATTTATTAACTTTACTCGTAAACTTTTGTTCGTCAAAAACTCTGATTCACAAGTATGACTGATGTCGAAAAGCACAAATTAAATTGAAACCAAGATTCAAAGAAGCTTGTTACATCTTTCTAAAAAAGTGTTGGCTGACTTGAATTATAGTTTTCCTTGTAAATTCTTCAACTGCACAAGGTTGGGGGGACCTTAACATGAAAACGAGGCCTTCTGCAGTTAGGTGCTTCATAAGCTATCTTTGTAATTAAGTTAATAAACTGATACAAGAAAAAGAAGACTCTGCTAGTTCGATATCTACAATATACATGTTTTTCACATATAAAACAATATAAAATCTGTACATATTTTCTCTCTTATTATTAATAAGAGCACACGAGATTTTTTAAAAGTTACTAATTATTAA
>JAVXUO010001892.1:0-54061 GCA_033065855.1 Escallonia rubra
GGTTTACTACTTTAACTGTGTCTATGTTTGACTATCTTTCTTCGAGACCTCTGTGGTTATGGTTAAGGTCTTGTTTCTACGATATACTACTGTTGACATCATGCCACCCAGAATCAATGCAAGCTATGGAGCATGGACACGGCATGGCCGGCGCATTGGTGTCAGGTACAGATCCGTTACGGGTGCGGCTGGGTGTGCACCACGTGTTGCTGTTGAGGTGACCGACCTTATAATTAATTTTATAAATTTTGGATACATCGAGTATATATATTGGATACGTTCCAGGTACGTGTAGGACACTTTTGGGGGTCGATTCAGAATTTCAAGACCTATTCCGGGGGGCCCATATGTGATATACAGTTCTCTTACACTTGGGTCAATATTAAAATTGCCAATGCAGAGGGAGTGAGGGAGGGAGGTCGGAGGCAGAGAGCTTTCTTCTTGTAGTTGGGTCCAAGGCTTTGACTGAGATATGGACTAATACTTTATCCTCTTATATTACGTGATGGTTACTGCTACACATGTGATAGCTGCTATGCAAGCTTGTTATACTAGGTGATTATATATAATCACTACTTTGTGCATGTAAATTTAACAGAAAGAAATAACTACTACGACCACCGTACAAGTACATGATTTTTATAAAAAAGCTAACTCTTAATTTTATGAGATTTAGTCTGTCGTTGAAAACTATGTAGCTTTCATAAATAACATAATATTTTGACGTACCCAGGCTGCATCCATATCCTACAATTTTCAAAGTTGCAGTATCAGCATATCGCACCCATACCTGAGTCCATGCTTCTTAGAATGCATGCTTTGAGTTGGTGATCACTACTGGAGAAGGCAATAGCATTGGTGATGCAAATATTTTTTTTTGATAAGTTGGTGATGCAATTCCTTCTTTTCTTCTTCTGAAATCATATGGATGAATATCAATGCCAACTCGATAATATGATAAAGTAATCCAATCCTGTGTTTGGGTCCAAACAATAGTCAGATACCCACATGAGCTGGATAAGTTCCAATAGTTTGATGCGCGTTAGTCCATCTGATAAGCAAAATTAAGTTGGGTTGAGGGAACAAAACGAAATACTGAAGGGCTAGAAAAAGTTGGGCAGTTGGTCTGATTTCGACGTTAAAGGACCTATCCTCGCTGTCCATAATCTTTTCGGAGGTGAGTCATCTCTTCCCCTCTTTCTCTGGGTTGATACTTTTCTCTTGATTTCTCTCCTCCGCGGTCTTTTCTCTCAACATCTAAGTTGGATATCTATTGTGGCTACATCACTATGAGCATTTTTTACTACGTTTTTCATCAGCTTGTGAAAGATGATTGAATTACAACGGTGGCTGTGGCATATCTGATATTTGCAGGTTGATTAATTTGAAACTGAAAAACTTTTGTCAGGAATGGAGATTATTCTCTTCATCCACCATATAGGGAGATTATTCTCCATATTTACCAAATAGGGAGGTTTTTTCTTTTTGTTGCATTACTTGATTACCTATCATTTCTTATCTGAATTCATGCAATTGATGTTCTCTCTTCCAATTCTTATATGGCTGTTTAAACGTTGATACGACTACTGCATGGCGTTGGTCTAATACATACATACTGGTCCTTATGTCTATAGCATGTGTTCTTTTTGTTCGACCATTATTCCGAACTGTCCCCTTCACTAACTACTAACAAATGTCTAGTAAGTGTTCATTAAACGGATTATGGAACGGACAGTAGTACTAAATGATGAATAGTCAATGTTGAAGCTAATTCCACCACTGCCAAATGCTTCACCAAGACTACTTTCGAAAATATGATGGGTTATACAGATATTGGACTGGATATCCTATCCGGCACTGTCCTACTTTATTCCATCCCATCTGCATTATCGCATATATTCAACTTTACACTAGGGAATACAGCAGTATTTTGGGACTTTTTTTTGCTGAAATTATCGTGTTTTTGGACTCTAGTCTCATAATATCGTGCTGGAAGACTGATGCTCTAATGCTTATGTTGCAGGTTCGGTGACAACAAATGGAGAGGATGTGCCTGCTGAGAATCCATCAGCTCCGCAGAATGTCCACATGGATGGTGCTGATTGGGTGGAGCTTTTTGTTAGAGAAATGATGAGTGCCTCCAATATGGATGATGCCAGAACCCGTGCCTCAAGAGCACTTGAGTTCTTGGAGAAGTCAATTTGTTCGCGTGCAAGTGCCGAGGCTGCCCAGGGCCTTCAACAGGTGATTGAAACTTATCAATAGGAATCCTCCCCCCCACACCCCACAACCAAAAAAAAAAAACACACGCACACACTAACCCACCCAAAGTAAAAAAACTTGTTGGACGATTTCCCACATGTATTATGCTTTAAAGTGTGATTGTTTTGGGGTTCGTTTTTAATCTTTTCCGTTTTTTTGTTGCTTTTGGGAGGTCAGGGACCTAGAGTTCAAGTAGAGTATCTTTTTGTTTCTGATGTCTTGAGATGCTCTTACTTTTCGTGTGCAGGAGAACATTATGCTGAAGGAACAACTTCAAGCGCTGATTCAGGAGAATACTCTTTTGAAACGAGCCGTTTCTATTCAACACGAGCGTCAAAAAGAGTTCGAGGATAAGAGTCAGGAGTTGCATAACCTGAAGCAGATGGTGTCCCAGTATCAAGAGCAGCTGAGAACTCTCGAGGTCAAGCTTATATCTAAATATATACAACAAATTGCATCACGTTTGTTAGTCATAGTTGGCCATATGATTTGTGTGACGATTCATGTAGTCCAATGCCTATGTTGAATGGAACATGGGCTTGGAAAATTGTGCTCTTTGTGGCGGCACTCCTAACTTTCTGGCCCCACCACCATAAACATTAGAGAAACCTCAAGTTGTGAATTCAACTAGAAACTGAGATGCCTTTTTTTGAAGAATCTGGAAAAGGAGGAGAAGAAAATTCTTCAAGTATGCAATTGCACTTGTTCTTTTCGTTGCTGCAAGTCATAGAACAATGAAGTTTTAGCTAGTTCGTCTCCATCTAAGCTTGTGGATGAGCAGCACCTAACCTGACCATTCCCTCCTTTTAAATTTAAATTAAACAGTAGTGCATTTCATTCATTCAATCCCAACACTGTTGCAGCACAAAGATATATCATGTAGGCAAACTATTGCTGTCATCTTTTGAGTTCTATCAAGTACGCAGGGACTGTGTTTCGCTTGCCTTTTCAACTTTGTTGAAATCTGATGATATTTTCTTGACCTTTTGATTTCTCCAGATCAATAATTACTCTTTGACAGTGCACCTCAAGCAAGCTCAGCAAAGCAACTCCATCCCAGGGCGCTTCCATCCTGATGTTTTTTAGTTATTAGCCAAAACTTATAGGTACAACTGAATCAGTTGTGAGAATGCTTTGTCATGGGTGAGGCATGCAGTTGGTGCCCTCTGTATGACCAATGCTGAACGAGCCTGATCTTAGTTATTCTGTCTTGTCTCTCTGGGATTTGAACTGGATTTAAATCGCCAGTGTCGGTCTTTTCAATTTTGGTATATCATAGCAGACATCTATACCGTTTAGTGTGTTCCCAGTATTTGTATCCCATTGTTATCATACATCAAACGACAGACCTATATGCATATTTTTGCCAACATGAGGCCTATAGTGGAATGACAAGCGTTCGAAGTGTGCTTACTGCCAAGTTGGTTCTTGATTATCTAAAGGATTGGTCATAGTTCTATGCTTATATTGAATACTAGAAGTGTTTTTATCCGTTTGTCAGTGTTAAAACACCACGTTCTACCGGTGTAACTCATCTGCATGTTTTGATTTCGAGGCTGAAGGCTGAAGCTTCCTGCTCGGAAGCCTAATCTTATGTGAAACTCTCGTGGGGTTCATGGATCCCAGCCTTCGCAAGAAGGCGGGCTGTTCCGATTCATATGTTGATACTAGCGAACTGATCGTGGGGTGGATTTGCTTCCATCCTTCCCCCCCTTATTGGATTCTGTTGCTTTTAACATTGTGAATCATTGGGGTTAGGTGGGTGCGCTTTCGCTTTTGGATGTTATGTGATGACACTTTGCTATAAAAAAAATTTCCAGCGCTGGAAGTTGCCAATTGCACTTTTTCTTTTGCAATCACGCTCTGTACGCATAGAAGTCTTGAACAGTTCCGGATACTAAAGTAGAATGAGTCATCTTGGTACTTCGAACCTCACCAACTTTCATATGGGCAACGTTCTCCACCTGCTTGAGAATTTGGGTTACAGATCAACTTGGCCGTCCTACGCCTTCGTGTGCGGATGACACAGCAAGCTACTAGTTGGCGGGGGCATAGATTTGGTTAACAACAATAATATTGTTGGTATCGTTCTCTAACGGTTCAAGCTTTTAGAGAAGATGATAATTTAACTTGACATCAGAGCTCTGGTTTGACGGTGTTAAAAGAACTGATAGAAACCCCTTATACCTTGGAAAACTTACGATTTGAAAAATTGTTGACTAGTAGGAGCTTACAACTTTCTATGTATTGACAAATAATAGTCACTAAACATATTTAGTGAGATTCAGAAATGCTTGTTAAGATTTGTGGATAAAGATGTTTGCAAAACTGTTACTAGTAATTTTTAGTAATAATTAATAATCGCTACAATAAGAATAGTAGCCTACTGTAAGTACCGGTGTTGCCGTCAGAATCTTTCCTTGAGATTTCTCATAAATTAAAAGTTTCTAAGCTTGTGCCTCGTGAATATTGTAAACTGTACTCAATATGGTAGGGGCACAGACCATATTAATTCTTTTCACCCCATGTCTCATGAATTAAAGTGTCCAAGCTCGTACTGAGCTAAGGAAAATGTACAAAAATACTGGTGCATGCGTGACATTCCTTTAGTCAACTGTACAACCTGAAAAGAGGACTGGGAGGCAGAGAAACTTTCTCACTGCTGTAGCCATGTCCTCTCGCAAAAACAGACAACGGAAATTAGAAATCAAGAGCAAGAGGAGGGACAGAGACATAGAGAGAGAGAGAGAGAGAGAGATACTGACTAACTTTTGAGTAGAAATCTGTACAACATTTTGACATTGGTGACACCTATTGAGACAGGATTACGTACGTACGTCTGGCCTCACTCTATGCTACTTTTCGCCATCATTGCGTCACGGCACTGGTTTCTCTCCGCCAAGAATTTTCCTTGGCCTGCCTGTTAGGCGCCGAGAGTCGGTGGTTTGGGGTGGGGGAAAGAGGAGTGTGTGTGGTGGTGGTGGTTAGGAAAGAGGAAGGAGCCTTGTACCGGCTTTCATCATCTTCTTAAACTCATCGAAGCTAACCATACCATCTCCATCCAAATCAACCTGCTTAATCATCTCCTTACAGTCCTCCAATCTCTTCCCTTCCTTAAACCCCAAGGAATCCAGCACCAGACCCAGCTCCTCCACCGTTATCAGCCCATCTCCGTCCCCATCAAACACCCCAAACGCCTCCCTCATATCTCCCTCTCCCTCCTCCTGACTCGCCATCCCTTCAAACAACTCGCTGAACTCGTTTAAATCGATCAGCCCGTCGCCGTTCGCATCAACCCTCTCAACCATGTCCTCCACCTCTTGCTCCGTCGTCGCCGCGCCAATGTTCCTGAGTGACTCCCTGAGTTCTTGCTTCGTTATGTATCCGTCTCCGTTCTTGTCGAAGGTAGCAAAGACACCCTTGAGCTCAGCCTTATTCTTCCTACTACTGCTGCTACTACTACTTTTGCTCTTAACCTTCTTTTCTTCACCTTCATCACCATGCGAAGAACCTTTGACAAAGAAGGGCTGAAACCAATTAGATAAGATCTTCTTTGTCGGGAAGTTGAGAAGGAGACCAGCAATGAAGAGAAGCACAAGTAACAGTAAGCTTAACATCATCTTGACTTGTTCTTCTTGTTCCAATGAAACAGGAGAAGAAGTCACAGAGATGTTAGGGTTCTTGTTCTTGGTGGGTACGCACTACGCAGTGATGGTGGTTATAGGCAGCAGAAAGTTTTCCGAGCATTGAAGAAGGTAACGCGTTGTTTGGGGCACACTTTGGATCCCACAAAACGCGTAATCTGTAATAACTGGGAATTTTGTTGTTGACGCATGGAGGTACAGAGGATTCGTGCTGTCAATGTCCGATGGTGAAACTTGTCCACTAATACGTTGAGGAGTGTACATCAAACCACATCACTAGGCTTTTTTCTTAGTTCAAATGCACTCTCCTTCGCCGGCTCTTAAAAGTGAGCACAATTCAGTTGGTTCGGTGTAAAGATTGAATATCAAATCGAACCGATCAACCTGAGTTTGGAGAAAAAAAATCGAACCGTGAAACGGATTGAACAGATCGGTTTGGACGGTTTAATCGGTTTGGGTCATACTCAATTTCACGGTTTGGGTCATACTCAATTTGACAAGTTTAGGCTCAAAATTAATAACTTATACATGTTAATAAGCTCTAAAAAACTGAATTTTCTACCATAATTAATAACACTTAGTGAGATGTAGGCGGCGAGTAAAAAATGTGTTACGTCAGGAGATTTAAGATTTATCTCATTTTATATGAGTGGTTAGATAACTAGGGTTAGTAAAAAATAACTAGTATTAGGTAAAAATATAGATATGTTGTATTATTTACAGTTGGTTCGATTTATGCGATTTCAAAAAATTCTGAACCGAACCAACCGAACCGAATGTACGGTTTGAAAAAAAAATTAAACCGATTGATTTTTAGATCGGTTTGAAAATAGACGAATTTGTTAGTTCGTTTTTCACGATTGGATCAGTTTCAATGGTTAAAATGCTCACTCCTACCAACTCTATACGCCATATCTTATTTCAATTAAATATTGTCGAAGCAATCTCTAGAATTTTGATGGTGAAGCTTGTCCAATCATGTGTTGGGGAGTATACATCAAACTACATCATTAGGTTTCCTAGCTCTTGGGTTGATTTTAGGGTCGAGAAAACATTTTTTCTCGTCAAACATTCTAGACGATGCACGCACGTGAGATGATGTTTAACAACTCTGACAATATGGTTGGAATACCTAAATAGAGAAGAGGGTATGGCGCGTAGCCGTCGTGAAAGAATAATGTGCATTTGAGCATAACAAATTCGATGGTATGATTTTGTTCTAATAACTCACTAGGACGGTTGATTTCTATCCTCATTACGACGTGGCGATGACTTGTTAAAAAAGTTGTGTGGTCTTATTTAATCCCTTCTCTTGTGGTGGTGGTAGTAGCTAAAGATGCTTGGCTATGAATATAAGTTGCATTTGAGCATCACACGGCTAAGAGACTAAGGTTCCGTTTGGTAACACTTATTTTTTCAGTTTTTTTTTTCAATTTTATAAATTGGAGAAAATAAACGCGTTTGACACACAATTTTCGTTTTTTTTTCTTCAGTTTTGAAAATCAGTTTTTAAAACATGACTGTTTTTGAAAACTCCAAAAATGAGTTTTCGATTTTCAGTTTTGGTTTTTATTTTGAGACCACCACCACCCTCCCACCGCCCACTGCCGCCGACCGGCCACCACCACCGCAAACCACCACAAAAAAAAAAACTCAAATTAAAAAAGGGGTAATCAAACATCCAAAAGAAAAAACTCAAAATAAAAATTGGGTAATCATACACCCATTTGTTTTTGTAAAAAAAAAAAAAATTCAAGATAGTTTTTGTTTTTTTGGAAATAGAAAATTAAAACTGAAAGTGTTACCGAACTCTACCAAACTAAGTTAAGTAGTTTTCTGTGTTTGGATTTACATTTGACTGAAACCACGTTAGAAAAGCAAAAACTTGGGCATCAAAAGTTAGTGAGAACAAGAACAAGTGAATCAGAGTGTACATGAGATGCATGCACCCACGGGTACTGGTAATTTGGAACAAACATCTGCTTGACACCTTCAGTACTGTCCACGCGAGGGAAACAGAATGATGCTATTCCAACCGTGCAATACACTTCCACACCATCCACTTATATTTTTAGCACCCCCCACATCCTTTATTCATGTTACTCAGACCAATTATAAATGAAAACGGAGGTGTTGGTAGCTATGCAGTCCATTTCCTAAGGATGGGCTGGAAGGGAAGGGGGGTGGGGGTGGTTGTTGATGACTTTGTGTGGACTTTGTTTGAGGAGACTATCTGTATCCGTAGAAATATGTTACGGACTCAGAGACATTCTCACACAGATGCAACCGGTTATACTAACATGACGCCTCCAAGCTTTTTTTCCAATAGATCTTTTTCGTGTCTGAACAATGTTAGAGATAGTGTAGAACCCAGTGCATCAGGCGATAGCGTTACACGTCAGGCCTGTTATGTCCGGCGGACATTTTTTTTCTGCGCGCTCCTGCACTGGGAGCCTGTACAAGTAGTTTGAGTGAACTATAAAAGTTCCCAAATTAACATCTTCTTCTTGAAGTAGATAAGATAAAACATTCTATTTCTTAATTAGACTGTTTTTATTTAGGTATTTAATTGTAGGTAAACTTACTTTTGGAAAGATCAGTTTGTCCAGTGACATGTACAATTCTATTACGTTATAGTTTATGTTCATTTAGCGAAATAGGGAGTCGTCCATGTTTTCCACATTGGTTCTCTCTCTCTCTCTCTGTGGAGTCTTTTTTATGCCATGTGTAAAATTCACTTCATTAACAGTAATAAATTTCAAGCTAAAAATGATGTGGGGGGGGGGGGGGGGGGGGGGAGAGAGAGAGAGAGAAGAAAAACAAACACATAAATCTTGGCGACTATTCAGGACTAATAGTCTCTAGCTAAACATAGTTAGTAATTTTGTCGTTAATACATTCCAGGATAACTTTTAACATCATCTTTTCCACGTCACTCACGAAAAGTTAATATTAAAAATATTTAACAACTATCCGTTATCGCTACACGAAAAATTATAACTATCTTTTTACGAGCAGAACAGGTGCATAATTTTTTCTTAAAATAATCAACTTTGTCGTATTATAGTCGTCTTAGGAGCAACTTTAATTGAAGCATATTCATCATAAGTTCTTTAAGAAAGAACTTTAACATGTGTGCACTGGGGTCAATGGTGCGCCTAACCGCGTACAAGATGCTTTGCTTTTGTTTAGAATTAGTTGCACTCTTTCCAAAGCTTACAAGATGCCAAGTCCCAAAAAGAAAACAAAGCTTCTACAATGACTTCTAACTTTTTTTAAGTTTTAACAATGACTTCTTCTTGTAGCATCGGATGCTTTTCACCTTCTTTTTCTAATCACGATTCTTATGAAGTATTGGATCGTCTCGGACAAATAATTCTATGGCAAATTACACTTATATCTCTGAGGTTTGGGTATAATTACAGTCAAGGATAACAAGTTTCAAAGTGTAACATGCCGTGACCAACCAGTTTTAAAAGGTATCAGCAGTGTTGATTCGTTAGTGTTCCATCCAAAAATTGTACTTTTTTGTATGATGTCATCAATATGTATTTTTAAAATGACGATACTACCCTTTGTACTGTATATATTGAAAAATATTTGTTTATTATTATATATGATTTATTTATCAGTTTTAGTTTTAGGATATTCTTGAAACCCTAATTTGCAAATTAGGATATTCTTGAAACCGTAATTTGCAAATTAGGATTTTCTTGAAACCCTCATTTGTAAATTAGGGTTTTCTTGAGACCCTAATTTTCAAATTAGGATTTTCTTGAAAAATATCCAATGTTCAAATTAGGGTTTTCTTGAAAAATATCCAATGTCTTCCCCTCGCCCCACGCCGGCAGCCCCTTCCCCTCGCCCCACGCCGGCAGCCTTTTCCCCTCGCCCCACGCCGGCAGCCCCCTCCCCTCGCCCACGCCGGCAGTCCCTTCCCTCTTACACGCCATGGCAGCCCCACTACCGGCAGCACATGCGGTCGCCGGCAACTAAACTCCGTTCCCCGCACCTTCACCGAAATGCCCCTTCATCGTGCCTCTGCGAGCATCGCGCCGATGCGATCGTGCCGTTACCACTGCAACCGTCCGGTCAGCAGCCCGTCGCCGGCCAGCAACTCTGATCAGCAGCCCGTCGCCGGCCAGTAACTCCGATCAGCAGCCCCACGCTCCTTCACCGAGCGCCATCACCAACGCCTCAGCTGCCATCTCGAGGGAAGGCGACGCCGGCGACGGGAAAGGGGAAGGGGGAGGGTGGGGGCGACGGGGAAGGGGAAGGGGAAGGGTGCGGTGACAGGCGAAGGGTGATGTCAGACAGAAATGGCCAAATGGGCTTTGGGGGGGGGGGGGGGGAAGTAATGACATTAATGGCATTAAAAATAAGAAGATGAAATAATGGCATTGAAAAATAAATAAGGTTCCAACTCAGGGGTAATAAAGTCTTTTCATTAAAACCGTTAGGGTTTTTAAGATTCCGTTTGGTCAATGGACATAAGTGTAATTTGTCCAAACTATTGTCCTTGGCTGTAATTACCCATAAACCTCAGGGATATAAGTGTAATTTGCCCATAATTCTAACTATTTCAGATCGCTGGATGTATGATATAATAAATTTCTCCCTTCTTAAGTTATGCCTCCTATGTATCAGCTCATTTTCATCCATTAGTCCTAAATGATCGGGACCATGCTATATTTACTTCATACTGATAATCACCTCTGCACGAGAAAGATAGAAGTCTTGGTATAAAAAGAAAGACGTGCTTATATCCTCTACTTTTTCTTCTTTTCACTTTTCCATCCTTTTTCTTCTTTTGGCCATTCAATGGAGAAGAAAAGGTAAAAACGAAAGAGCAATTTCTCATAGCTTTCCTCCTTATCTTGTTTGTTCGTTGTTCTATTATGTTAATTAATTTTTGTTTCTTTTTTAAGTTGGCTAAATTTATATCGTGCTGCCTACTTGGATTGCTTGTCATCCGTTTATGTGTATGCCAATTTTGTTTATCTCTTTTGGGGTTTAAATACTTAACTGCGTTGCAATCTTTGCGAGATGTATATGTTTATATTATTATTCAAAAAGTAAAAAAAATACTACCAAAGTAAATGAAGGGTCTGTTTGAAATCACTTACAGTTTTAGTTTTCAATTTCTAAAAAAACAAAAATCAAAACCAGTTTAGTTTTTATTTTTTACAAGAACAAATAGGTGTTTGATTACACAGTTTTTATTTTGAATTTTTTCTTTTGGGTGTTTGATTATCCAGTTTTTATTTTGAGTTTTTTCTTTGGCGGTGGCGGTAGCGGTGGTGGCGGTCTCAAAACAAAAATCAACACTGAAAATCCAAAACTCTAAAATATGAGTTTTCAAAAATAATTCAGTTTTAAAAACTGATTTTTAAAACCGAAGCAAAATAAAAGAAAACTGTGTGCCAAAGGTCCTAGTTAAACAAACCCTTAGGGCCTCACCTAGCAAATCAGTCCTTGAAGTTGAGTTGGGCTGGGACCGAGTCTTATGTTGTGCACTCAGATACCCACAACAAGGGTCCTAGTCCAGCCCAATAGGCATTGTACAAGAAGCAAGATTAAAAGTTGTACAGATATTCTAAAGGTGATGGTCCAGCCTATGGAAAAATAATCACTCTCTTGCCATTTGGGTAAATTGCAAACAAGCACCTTGTGGTTTGGATGAGCGGAAAATACACGTCTCATACCATTTTTTGCGAGTGGCCCCGTGGTCGTTATAGTGTTGCATTTGTAATGAAAAATCATCCAAGTTGACGGTGCGTGATGCATGTGAGCTGAAAAAAATGTGTTTTAAGCAGACTAACATAGGCAAATTACTTTAATATCCTTAATTTTTTCGTTTCCCTCCCATGTCCCTTTTATTCTCCACTAAATAAACCTCACCCAAGACCAACCCAGCTGCCACCACTCTCCCTTCATGTCCACCAGCCTAGCGTGTGCCCACCAACACCGCTAGTAACCCTTCAGTCAACCACCAAAAATAGCCACCCTTCTCCCTCTTTGCCATCAATATCCCCTCTACCGCCGAACTCTCATCCCCCTTATTCCAATGAATTTACACAGCCAATCCCCCTAATCAACGCCACCAAAGGCCACCACCACCCTTTATATCCCATAGGTCTAGGTCAAAACCTCTGCAACCACCTCAATATCCCTGCGTCCCCTCCCCTATGAATTTAACTAGTAAAAAGTTAAACAATAAATTTTGGAATGTGTTTTAGTTCCACTTTTAGCATTGGAACTTCACAAGTGCTACTAAAACTCCTATATAGCGACACTTAAGAGAACTTTAATGACGAAAGTCGAGTTCAAACGGTAAAAGTGGAGCTCTAGTATAAATACCCTAAGTTTTAACAACAACGCGGGTTGTAGAAAGAGGCGACACCCCACGTACCCCTTTCTCCCATATGGCAACAATAATGATTGCTCAGTATGATTAGTGGCATTTTTTTTAGACACGTTTAGCGAAAGTGTTTAATTAACAACTCATTTTTTAGTCATGCATTAAATGTCACTATATCTAGCCACTGCCAATTTATATTTCAACAAGAGAAATGTAGTGTCTTCTTACAACTCCAAGGCAGCTAAAAACTTTCACCCCCCACCAACTGGATCATGACAAAAAATTATTAGTCCCAACGATCAGTAGTCCTAGTCAATAAAGGCCAGATGGGCTGGGCTGTACGATACAAAAGCTTCTACTGATACCTGGGCTTTGAAGCCTCACCCAATAAGCTGAAACCTAGGGCCCAATCATGTAAGGAATATGACCATGGGCTTTGAAGCCTCACCCAAGAAGCTGAAACCTAGGGCCCAATCATGTGAAGAATATTGCCTCATTTTTCTAAGAAATTCTTTTTTTTTTTTTTTTAAACCTCTGGTGTAGGTTTGAGTGTTTTTTTTCTAGTATATATAAGTTATTGCAAAGATTATTCGTTTTCGTGGAAGCAAGTACAACCGACTCTTTTATAATTAATAATCTTGAAAGATTGAAAACTGCTAACTAAATTAGAACTATTAATTTATTAACTTTACTCGTAAACTTTTGTTCGTAAAAAAATCTGATTCACAAGTATGACTGATGTCGAAAAGCACAAATTAAATTGAAACCAAGATTCAAAGAAGCTCGTTACATCTTTCTAAAAAAGTGTTGGCTGACTTGAATTATAGTTTTCCTTGTAAATTCTTCAACTGCACAAGGTTGGAAGACCTTAACATGAAAGCGAGGCCTTCTGCAGTTAGTACTTTTGATATTTTCGTTTCTTCATAAGTTATCTTTGTAAGTTAATAAACCGATACAAGAAAAGGAAGACTCTCTTAGTTCGACATCTACAATATACATATTTTTCACATATAAAACAATATAAAATCTGTACATATTTTCTCTCTTATTATTAATAAGAGCACACGAGATTTTTTAAAAGTTACTAATTATTAATTTTCAAGTACTAGAATACATTGAGTAGACCCCACAAAATAAAGTTGGTTCTTAATGAATTTACTAACTTATTGAATATTTGTTGATGGACCGTCGAATGAAAAATTGTATCGTCCATGATACAATTTCATCAAGGTTTTTTTTTTTTTGTTTGTCTTTTACTTTTGTGCTCTCTTTATTTCCGAATTAAAAGCACAATTATCTTGAGGGGACCAAATTAGGGTGAAGGGACCAGCTAGATGGGGTTACATTTGATACAACAAAAAGTACTCAAAGCCCGTGGGGTAACCAGAGTTGGAACAATTTGAAGTACCAATAATTAGGCCAATATGTAGCACTCCACGAGTAAGAACTAACAAAGTCCATCGCAAGTACATTTTACTGAATAACTAATTCTAGGGGAAGTACCCTTTGATGGTAAAGGATATCTTCCCCGAATATATCTTTGAGGTCTCCAACAAACTTGGACAGAGCACAATGAATTAAACTCTTAAGAATAGCCAAACGAAAGAGGCGGACGCCCGTTACATTGAACAGAGCGCATTACAAGTATGTTTTACTGTACATCTAAGTTTAAGGGAACGTATACAGAATGGTAAAAGACCTCAAGAAACATCTTTGAGGTCTCGAAGCACCTTGGGCAGCGCATAATGAGTTAATAAGCAACGACCAAGAAAAGGGGCAAATGCTATTACGCTTCTGCAAAAGAAATGTATCGGTAGTGTATCTTTTCTTTCAAAGTAAGGGATAAATGCTTATTTTGCCCCTATTATTTCCAATTAAATCAGTTTTAAATGTTGTTGCATGTTCTCAAATAAAATGATACTATTATAAAAGGCATAACTAAATTCATCTATTTTTCTGGCTAAAATATTATTTATCTTTTGTACCGCCCTTACAAAGATGAGGCTCGAGGAAGAAGATGAAGTGACTCGTACCAACAGGGTTAAGGGGAGGAATGGGAAGTTAAAGACGCATTTGACCCCTTTTTGCTTAGGAAAAAACACCAAAAAGTCCTTTAGAAATACTTTTCATACTAAAATCTACAATGATATATTATGAATCCAACAAGTCCACAACCAAATTTATTATGTCCAGAAAGTCCAAATTACAATTTAGATTATCACCGTGAAAAAGTTCAAGTTTGACAAAACAAACCTCATATACTTACTGGTGGTAAAACTACCCTCAAAGTACAGTTCGACTTTTAAAGAAAAGCTATAAACTCTCTCTCTCTCTCTACTAACCCTATCAATGAAGGAAGAAAGCAGTGGAAACTCCTGAAATATATAACATCAATAGGTACGCTATGTTTCTCTTTTAACTGAAAGAAAAATACAAGGAAAATAACTTCCAAGGTACCCATCAGGCATGTAACTCCCCGAGGGCGTTAGTCAGAGGCACCCTTAGTCTAAACTGCGAGGGGCATCAGCCTCGAGAGTCCTCCATCTAACCTCGAAGTGTAACTCAACAAGTCCACCTCTTATGGGTTATTGATGAAACCTCGTGGTGGCCGGACATGTCGATGTCCTTTGCCCCTTAGAGATAAGGCTCTTTGGGACCAAGGAGACAAGTGGTTAGGTGTGGCTTAGACCTGGATGTGTCACATCGGTCAGATAACATTTAAACCACATTGAGACAAAAGACGAAGTTCACTACTTTTAAATAATGTATTATACATCATTGTCTGTGTTTTGTGGGGACCATTGTTCATCCAACACCTTTTAGAGGGGGTAGACAAAGTATACTCCAAGGCGCTTCGTTCCTTCCCCTTGTCCTTAATAGTTGACTATAAAAGTACAAGACCCGACCTCATTGATAACCGGTGAAAGGCATGTGACCTCTCACATGAGTTTCTACCATATTCATAGTATAAATACTAGGGGTGAACAACAAACTGATAAAACCGATCCGAACCGTTCAAACCGTTGGAACCGAACCGATCGAATCCGAACCGTTGATGAGCTTGAATGGTTTGGTTTGAGATTTTCAAACCGAGGCCGGTTTGGTTTGGTTCACGGTTTAGGATTTCCAAACCGGCACTAAACCGAACCGAACCGAGGGTTACATTATTATAAAAAATATATATATACCTTACCCTTATTAGCTAATAACCATGATAGAATAAAATATGCTCACCCTAAATTAGCCTTCTCTTCTAATTCTACCCTTTCAAAGCCATTACTCACTATATATTGCATCATTTACACTATAGCTCCTGTAATGTAAACATGGAGCCAATAGGCTAGTTATATCCAGTATTACAGTAGAGTCAAGAATGATAAAATACGAGCCATGCCTACTTAAAGGAAAATCAACTAATAAAAACTTTAGAGAAGTGAAGATTTGTTAGATAAGACTTAGGAAATTATCTGTATTTTTTTACTACAATTGTGATGCACACCCTCTTGGTCTAGTTTTCTGCTCAACTGTTAAGAAATAAGTTCTGAAATTGGTGTTATGTTATTTCAGTAGTAATTATGTTGAAATCCCAAACAATGTAGGAAAGAGAGCAAGTATTCACATAAATCATGAGCACCCAAAAAATACGGTAGCTAAAAAAGTTATAAATTAATCTTAAGAAAAGTTGTTATTGGTTATTATTTTTTTTTGCTTGAAAACATAATAATGTTTAAACTACGCTCAAACCGATCCAAATCGTTCAATTTGAACCGTTCAAACCGAACCATTCAAACCGAGGTGTCTTGGTTCGGTTTGGTTTAAGAATTTGTGAACCGAGGTTCATTGGTTCGGTTTGCGGTTTGACTTCCAAACCGAACCGTGCTCACCCCTAATAAATACTATGTTGTGGTCACAATAAAAAATAAATAAATCCAAAAACTAGCCAAAGCTTTGCCATTTACGATACTAGTGCCATTCTTAGACATTTGTTTTCCATTTCCCCCGCGATCAAATACTCAAAATCTCAAACCTTAACCTTTCACCTTTTACCCTCATATTCTTAGCTTAGTCCTGATTCACACCCTCGTCGTTTCTCATACTTTGGCTTTGCATCCTTGTGTGTCATGAGTCCAACCAATCACAGGCTCACACGTGGCGTAATAGCAAAGAACAATCAATAGTAGGTCATCATCAATTTGGGGTTTCATCCCGGTCTGATTTGTGACTTATATCGGAATTTCGATATGGGTTGTCCGCTGAGATTTAGGTTAAAAAATAATGGGGCAAGGATTTGGGTGGCGGCTAGTCTTATTGATAGTGGAGGGTGAGTTTGGGTGCAACGAAAGGTAAGCAATTGTGTTCAAGTATTCAACAGGTGTAATTTGTTATATTCAACAGGTGTAATTTGTTACATGTATATAAGAAAAGACAGATTTAGCGACGGAAGACATTATGTCGCTAAAAATATCTTTCAGCGACGGAATAGGCCGTCGATAAAAATCTATCGATAAAGATTTTCAGCAACGGAATATTCCGTCGTTAAAAGTGTTTGCCAACGAACTATTATAGACGCACTTTTATCGACGGATAGTACCGTCGCTAAATATTTTATAGAATTTTATAATTTTTGATGATTTTTAAAAAATATATAAGCGATGCAATAATTCTGTCGGTAAAAATTCCGTCGTTGAATGTTCAGATTTACCGACAGACTTTTACCAACGAAATTATTCCGTAGCTAAAAGTCTTATAAAATATCACACCCCTTTTTTTTTTCTTTGTCCCGTTTCTCTCTGTCTCTCTTTTAATTAACTCTCACTGGCGATATTGTGCACCGGCGACCTTCACATCTACGGCAACCCACCTTCGACGCCACGCCACCTCCGTCTCTGTCATAGACGACAACCCACCCCCTACAGTGAGTTTGCTTCTTGCGGCATCAAGGGAAGAGAACGTAGCAGGTGACCCAACCCAAACTGGTCGCCGGAGGATCTCGCCTTCGTATCCGCCGCCATCGCTAGATTCTGGCGAAGTGAATTTCAAAATTCGGTAAGCCCCTTGCTGTGATTCAATGCTTTTAAGTGTATCATTGCATATGGGTCTTTTTGGGTGTCAAGAAATTACTGAAACTTGATTCCACATCTTTTTTTTATTGAATTCATGTCCATCTCGATTTTTGAAATAGAAAAATCATATGTAGTAGAGATACTTACATGTTTTGTCCTGAATTTGTATATTGTGGTCATGCTATAAGCTTGGCAAATATCATGTAGCTTAGCCTGCTGTTGTTTCTACCTTGAGGAGTTTTTGAATCCTTGAAAATGGGCAGAGGAGATTTTGTCTGGCATAACTTGCCTATGATTTGATTGCCTACACTAAACTAGTAGACATGGAGTTCTGACTATAGTTATCGAAACCTAACTGGTCTGCGCAGTTGATTGGTTCAAATTATAACTGGTGGCTTCATAGCTTTGGTTCTTGATTTGTGACTTGTGGCTTCAACTATGAGATGGTGCCTTGTGTGTGCTATGCGTGAGTGAGTTGTGTGAGGAAGAAGATTGAGGGGAGTAGTGTATATGTGTATGTGTGAGAGGGGCTGAACAGCCGTGAGGTGTGTGTTTTTATGTGTGTGTTTAGTGCTGTAAATGAAAGTAGGTTAGTTGTTGACAAAGTTGGTTTCAGTTAGCCATGTAAAAATTAAAGGGAAAGCAGTCGAGGAGGTGGCTGGGTTGGTGGAGAGTATTGGCATGTAATTAAAGGATAATAAGAAGCTCTGTTGATATAATGGTTTGAGTTAGGCATGAGAATATTTATCGGAAAGCAACTAGAGAGAGTGTGCCACAGTGAAGTGGGTATGTGTGTACTGTTTGCCATAGTGTGTGATTTTGCTGGATACTTGAGTGGGTGTTTGGGTGGGTAATATAGTGTAATTAGAGTGTGTTTTGTATATGGGTGTAGGCAATTGTGAGTATGTGAGGTTCGTGGGGCTGTGAGTGTACCAGAGTCTATGAGTGCAAAAGAACAAGGAAGAAGAAAAGAAGTGGGTCACTGATGCGTAGTGGTACCTGTGCAAGCGCAGGTGTATTCCGGATTAGCGTTAGACGCGATGCGAGCATTGAATACTATACGGTAATCGTTAGTATAGTAGCATATCTAAAAAAAGAATGCTATTTGAGCAAACCCTCTTCTTGACTTGATTCTCAGCTTCTACACAAAAATATATGACCACCACAACTTTTTCGTATCTAAAAAAATTGCTATTTGAGCAAACCCTCTTCCTGACTTGATTCTCAACTTCTACACAAAAATATATAACCACCACAACTTTTTCACACTTTTAGAATATATTTTATATCTTAAAAAATTCAATTAAAATTTATTATAGACACGCAAAACCTAATTAGCCCTAACTTTTAGAGTTCGGCAACAAGGGGGAATAAAACCAACCAATGATCATCTCAGAAATATAGTGGATACAAACCATTGGTGCTTTGCCACCATACCATAGTGGCTGTAACTGAGATGAACTATATAAACTTGGAAATAGAAAATCTCAATCTCTTCTGAGCTTGATCAACTTAACCAATTCAGAATCAATGTAGTGCCAATAGAACTATTGCCCACTGCACATGCCACATGATGTCAACAAGAAATGAGTTTTAAGCATACATTCAATTGAGAAACCACAACTCCAGAATTAATTTTGAACTGCTAAAACAACCAATTGTTTAGAGTGTATTATGAGATAAGATTTAAAAAACACAACAATCTAAGATATCTAGTTGTGAAAAAATCTAGAAAAGCAAGTCAAGATACAATAAGATACATCCTTCACGCAGAGCATAATATCTTTAACATCAGTAATGAAATTTGCATTGTGATAGAACACCTACTCAATTCAAAAGTATTGACTAGCATAATTACTCAAGCACCTATGAACAATAAAGAAAACTGTACTTTGACAATTGCAATGCACATTCAAAATTTCCAACAATAGCTGCAGTGAAATAAACATTTACCAAAAGCTAAAATAATTCAAGCGCATCAGATATGTGCATTTTGAACAATTTTTTTCCATTTGAACATTGATCATTTGTTTGATAATTTTAGGTTGTTAATTGTGCATTTGAGAATTGTGATTATTGATCGATGATGTTAGATTGTTAATTGATGATTTTAGATTATTAGCTGTGCATTTGAGAATTGAGATTATTAATTGATGATTTTAGGTTGTTAATTAATGATTTTAGATTGTTAATTGTGCATTGAGCATTTGAGATATTGAGATTGTTGACGGAGGATGGGACCCAATTGGATTAAATGTGTGATTTTTATTGCATTGAGCATTTGAGCATTTGAGCATTTGAGCATTTGAGCAATTGAGAATTGAGATTGTTGATGGAGGATGGGACCCAATTGGATTGAATGTGTCATTTTTATTAATTTTTATTGCATTGAGAATTTGAGAATTGAGATTGTTGACAGAGGATGGGACCCAATTGGATTGAGATACATGTTAGGTAGCACCGACACGAACACCGCGTCCGATAGACTCCGACACCGAAACAACATATTTTGGCTTTATAATTGTGGACACCTCTTCAATGGGTGTCCGGCACCTCTTCAATGGGTGTCCGGCACCTCTTCAATGGGTGTCCAACACGGAGTCCGTCAATTAAAAAATAAATCAATGTCTTCGGACACCGTTGAGAGGTGTCGGACACATGTCTGGAGGTGTCTAACACGTGTCCGGATGTGTCAATGAGGCGTCGAGGTGTCGTAGGTCACGGACACCGCGTTCGATCGACACCGACACCGAAATGTCACATTTTGACTTTATACTTGTGGACACCTCCTCAAGAGGTGTCCGGCACCTCTTCAAAGGGTGACGGACACAGTGTCCGGCATTTAAAAAATAAATCAATGTCTTCGGACGTGTCTGGAGGTGTCGGACACGTGTCGGTAGGTGTCGGACACCACTCCGCACAATTAAGCCTAACAACCCAATTAAACCTAATTAGGACTAATCAACATTACTCCGCACAATTAAACCCGGCTATTAGCTCAAAATAACCCTAATTACTCATAATCAAGCCTAATTAGCTATAATTAACCCAATGTAATCCTCATTAACAATAATTAGCCCTAACATAACCCAATTAATAATTAGTCATAATTAGGACTAATCAACACTACTCCGCACAATTAAACCCGGCTATTAGCTCAAAATAACCATAATTACTCCTAATCAAGCCTAATTAGATATAATTAGCCCAAGGTAATCCTCATGAACACTAATTAACCCTTACAAAACCCAATTAAGCCTAATTAGCCCTAATTAGGACTAATCAACACTACTCCACATAATTAAACTTGGCTATTAGCTCAAAATAACCCTAATTACTCCTAATCAACCCTAATTAGCTATAATTAGCCCAAGGTAATCCTCATTAACACTAATTAGTCAAGAGATGGTTTAATTACTCGTTGTTTATAAACCCTGCATTCTTTATAATCGTTGTTGTTTTACGAAGTCCATTGGCAATGAGATGGTTCAACTCGTTGCCAACGAATTCTATTTAAAGTGGAATTGGTAACATATGCAACGATCTTTTTGCAATTTTGATATTTCGGAAAGATTCTTGCATATGTTATTAATTTCTGAACGCATGCATGCATAAAAACTCTTAGTTCCCGTTCAAAGGCACTCATTACAAAGTAATGCTTTGTAATGAGCCTTTGGATGTCCAGTCTGAACAATTTGGAAAAGCTATGTGTTTATAAAACAGTGTTTCAACTCATGCTCTGTGTTCTATGTCGTGGATATTTGGTACACGTTCTCATGTGTTTCTCCGGGTGCATACAGATCTGGTGTTCTAACATTCGTCAAACCTTGCAAGGCAAGGTTAGATGAATGTTAGAACACCTAATCGATATCGTGTACTTGGAGAAATACGGGGAGGTGCTGCCGAATTTTTCGCAGACATAAGACTAAGCATGAGTTATTCACTGTTTTATAAACATGTGCTTTTCTGAATGGGATATGACCACTACTTATTAGAGAATTGAGGGGAAATATATAGACATGTTGTCATATTCATGCATTCATATTTACATCGACACTGCCTAATCATGTCAGTCGATCGAAGTTGGATGAAAAGGAAGAATGCTAATGATTTTGAGGATCGCGTTGACGAATTTCTCGACTTCGCTTACGCGCATCCTGCACATGTTGACTTTGATAAGATAAGGTGTTCGTGTGGTAGATGTGATTTGTTGCATTGGAGAAAAAAAATTGAAGTAAAAATGGCATCTTCGCCGGTACGATTTTATGGGTGGATACACAAGGTGGATGCAGCACGAGGAAATGATAATATTGTCGTCCAACCCGACTAGTCAAACTGAAGTTACGGAGGAGGCACGGTATGATTACCGAGATATGATTATAGATGCTGGGCATGCTAATGTTGACTGGGGTAATGACGGTGGTGACGACAGTCCTCAACTGCCGAACGAGGGGGCTCATCAGTTTTATGAGTTATTGAGAGATGCGGAAGAGCCGCTGTAGGATGAAGCTCCGAAACACACACGGCTGTCTGCGGTTAGTAGGTTATTACAATTGAAATTAGACCATAGGCAGAGTGAGAAAGGTTTTAACGAGTTTGTTACCTTAATCAAAGAAATTCTGCCCGAAAGTGAAAAGCTACCGCCGTCGTACTATGACGCGAAGAAGATGATGAGAAAACTTGGGTTGAGCTATGAGCGGATAGATGCGTGCAATAACGATTGTGTATTGTTCTGAAAAGAGAATAAGGAGTTGTCATGGTGTCCAGTATGTGATCATTCGAGGTACAAACCAGACAAAGGGAAGAAGAAAAACATTGCATGGAAGATATTGCGATATTTTTTTGTAACACCCCGATATTTTTCCGATGTATTTAAAAGGCTAAATAGTTTGGGCAGCCGTCAAGGCTCCCTGTAACCGTCACACCTAGAGAGAGAGAGATCGAGAGAAAGAGAGGGAGAGAGATAGCAGAAAGAGGGCTGCAGAGAGAGAGAGATCAAGGACTCATTCCGGCGAAGCTTTCCGATTAGGTAAGAGATCGTCAACTTACATTCAGTTTTCAGTATATATGCATTTACATATAGTGGGCTAAAAGGGAACGGGATGTATACGGATTTGTGAGCGTGATGGGTTTCTGAATGTGAGGTTGTGTGCTGAATGTCATGGGTGCTTGCGTGGTGTGCCGCATAGTGCATATTGGTATAGTGGTGTGTTGGGTTTTAGCTGTGAAGATGCGTGCGTGTGTTTTTGGTGTTGGATGATGAATTTATGGCTGTGAGGTGCGTGTTGTGAAAATAGTGAGTTCAGGGATTTGCATGTATACAGGTTTGTGGGTTCAGTATTGTTGTAGCCGTGAGATGGAGTTGCCGCCAAAGGAGTTGGCTTCTCCGGTGAATTTCTAAGTTTTCAGCTATGTTATGTAATGGTTTTGAAAGGGATTATGGCTGCTGGGTATTTTAAATGGATCAGCCGTGTGTATTGTAAATGGGTATTGCACGAACTGTAGGGATGGTTGTGGAACAATGCCGAAGATGATGCAAATCTAATGGTAGGTGCTGTGTGGTGATGTCAATCGCTGGCGTTGGTGCGATGGCACTCGCCGATAGCCGAATTTGGATGGGGTAGTGTCTGGGGGGGTAATGTTAAGACGGTGTAAGTGTGTTTGGCAGGTGAGATAGTGAGTGTTTTGCCTGTGTGAATGAGTGAGTGTGTGAGTTGCAAGGAAAAGAGAGAGGGATGACAGTGGGTTATTGCTGTGATATTGTCTGTGTGTTTGGGTGTAAAGTGGGTTCTATGTGAAAGGGGAAAGAGTGGGGAAACTGCTGGGAAGAAAGTGTAGTAAATAGTGTGTGTGTGTGTAAAGGTTTGTGAGTAGTGAAAGGCTAAAGATTCATGCCGTGAGCTGTAATGGAAGCTGAGTGTTCACGTGTGCATGTGTGTGTAGAGTGAAATGGGGGGTAGAGTTGCGTGTGTGAAGGGAGGTGCATGAGTGTGTGTACCTGCGTAGTGTGTAGTGTGTAGTATGAGAGTGTGAGTTGTTATGTGATATGAACTGGAAGAAGGAAAGCAAGGCAGGTAGTGTCTATGTTGGTGCTGAATACATGTTTGCAAATGGGCCGGTGTGTGTGTGAGTATATTGTATGCATGAGAGGGGAAGAAGCTACTGCCACGAGGCAGTAGCTGTGATGTGAGTAGGTTGTGACATTTTATGTGGGTTGTGACAGATAAGAAGGGAAATGCAGATCGGGTTTGACGTTAAGTTTGCATGTGCATATGTTAATGCACGCTTATCGTTAGAACATGAAAATTTTCAGTATAATACTTTAGACCATATTAGAATTCTTGGCAAAGTTTTATAATTTTCTGAGATCGTATGAATTTTTAGTATTTTCTGTAATTTCAGATTTGTAAAAATTGTTTTGGAGACCTTAAACCCAGAAAATGTTTTGGGAAAAATTATAGTAATGTCTTCATGGTATAATTAAGACTCGGTAAGAGTTTGATGATTTTTGGGGTTGAATTGCTATAGTTTCCATATCGCATTATTTTTAGCAAAACAGATATTTGAAAATTAGTTTTAATGCCTTTTAAATTCTGATTTAAATTTCTATGATTTTTATACACATTTTAAGGTTGCTACAAAAATTATGGGACTTATTTTCCAGCTGGAAGTAATTTTGACAATTTATGGGTTTTTATTGCATTGAAGGAAATTATTTTAATTAGAAAATATTCAAAAATTCAGAAAATTCATATTTTGACTTTTTATAATGTTTTAAGCTATAAAAGTGTTTTATTTTAATTTATTTTGAATTTTGGAAAATCAACACGCGTTAAGGATTGTACATGGTTCTCGGTTAGGTTGGCCACGAGTGAGGCGCGTTTTGAGTTGAGTGATTTTGGGGTTAGAAGTGAGCACGTGGGGGTATATGATATTAGGGTAATAGTATTGTACCATAGATTATGTTCTGACAAATGGATTGCCAATCTAGGTTTATTCAGAGAAACTGATCGAGGTTGGTAGAATCGCTTAGCTTGGACCGAGGTAAGGGATTTCTATCCGAACCTCAATTCGTTATTCTGTTTTCAAATGCTTATAACAACGGTTTTACAAACTAGATCGAATTTTGATTTTTATTGATCGATATAAAATGTTTTGAAATTGCCCATGAAACCCTAAATTGAGCCTTATAGCGATCGTTTGGAATTCTGTTTCATCTCATCTTGGAATCTATTGTTCATTTGATATGTTTATTGATTGCTCATCGTAAAATATTTTTAATTCTATTTATTACTTCTCAATGTTGACATGAGTTAGTAACTTGGGAGCCATAAGGATGGTCTGTATTGTTGGCGTTATAAGGATGGTCTGTTGGATGGGTTTAACTAGTACCTAGATGGACTAGTCAGTGTACATATGCATATGTAAAGCGATCGAGCACTGCCGGGGTGGCTTTGCTTCTGTACTACTCATGTTCAATGTTTTATGTCTATGTTTTATTACACTTGAACTGTTTTGAATATTATCCATTCATGCTTTATTATATCCGAAGTGTTTCAAATGACTATTATTTAAGGGAATGAGTTGAATACTCATCCTTATGTTTATATCGTATTGTAGTGATTTCATCGAAAGCAAAATTCCTCAAAAAGTTGTTATTGGACTTGAATGTAAAATCGTTCGTTTTGTTCATCTTTATCTAAGTGTTGCATTTTATTGAAAATACTCTTCAAAAGTTTTATATGAAAAATCGTCCGAATCGTTTTCTTATTTTTAAATCTTTGTGCGACCTTACTGGGCTCTCAAAAGCTCACTCCCCTTTGACTTCTTTTCCGCAGGTTATAACAAACAATAGATCGCTTTGGGGGTGGACTAGATCTGAGCCGAGCGAAAGAGAATTTAAGTTTCAGTCTTAGTCTTTAGAACCCCTGCGTGGGTCATTATTGTTATTTAGATTTGTTAGTTTGGACTTGATGTTTCAACTATGATTAAGTCGATGGATTAGTTGCTCTGACAGATTGGTAGTATTTATTTTGTTTGAGTTGAGGATTTTATGATTAGTGATTGATGGATCGAGTGTTAACGTTCCGGAAATTCCGGGATGTTACATTTTTTGTCACACCGCGGCTTCAGAGAATGTATTACTCCTCCAATATGGCTGAACATATGAGGGCTCACCGTGAGACTCGTAGCAACGATGCCGATGTGCTGACACACCCAGCTGATGGAGAGGCGTGGAAGGAGTTTGACCGCAGGAATCCAGTCTTTGCTCAGGAGGTTCAGAATGTTAGACTTGGTCTCGCAACAGATGGGTTTAACCCTTTCGGTCAGTCTACCACACCTGACTCATGTTGGCCTGTTATTATTGTTCCGTACAACCTTCCACCATGCATGTGCATGAAGAAGCCGTACATGTTCTTGTCGTTACTTATTCCGGGGCCCAAGAGTCTCGACAAGGACATAGATGTGTATTTAAGGCCGTTGATTGATGAGTTAAAACAGTTATGGAATCATGGAGTCGAAACATATGATGCATCCCTTAAACAGAATTTTCAGATGAAGGCTGCTTTGATGTGGACTATACATGATTTTCCCGCTTTGGGAATGACGTGTTGCTGGAGCACACATAAGAAGCTAGCATGCCCTGCTTGTATGGGCGTGAACCCCGGTCATATGTTAAAGCACGGCGGAAAGCCCTCGTGGTTCGGATGTCACCGTAAGCTTTTGCCACCAGACCATCAGTTTCGTAGGCAGAATGATAAATTTGACGGGGCAATCAAGCGTGAGGTTGTCACACTAGACTACCCATCTGATGAAGAAGTGCTCTCACACCTGGAGGCACTTGATACTAACATACCACACGGCAAGGGTGTGCCATATCAGAAGATTTCAGGGTACGGGAAATAGCACAACTGGAGGAAATTTTGTATTTTCTGGGAGTTAGCCTACTGGAGGACGCTCGTTATCCGAAACAACATGGATGTGATGCATATTGAGGAGAACATTTTTGATAATGTGTTCAACACAGTGATGAATGTCAAGGAGAAATCGAAAGATCACCTTAAAGCGAAAAGGGATCTACAACAGTTGGGTGTACGCCGTGAATTGCATCCTCGGACAGCCAACGGGAGGACGATACTTCCGAAAGCACCTTACTGTCTAGACAAGAAACAAGTTGAGAAGGTCTGTCAGTGGGTTAAGAATTTGAAGCTTCCGGATGGGTTTGCGTCCAACTTATCTCGTTGTTGCAATGTATCGGAATGCAAGTTCCAAGGGATGAAGAGTCACGACTGCCACATATTCATGGAGAGATTCATTCCTATTGCCTTCCGGGAACTGTGGCCACGGGTTGTTTGCGAGACTTTGACTGAATTATCTCATTTCTTTCGAGATATATGTTCTTCTACGATCCGGGTGAGTAACATGGAGGTGCTTAAGAAGAACATTATGGTGACGATTTGCAAGCTGGAGAAAATCTTCCCACCTTCGTTCTTTGATTCAATGGAGCATCTGCCTGTTCACTTGGCATATGAAGCTAAGATAGGTGGACCCGTGCAATATCGGTGGATGTATCCCTTCGAGAGGTAATCTTTAAATTGTTACAGTTGTTCGTTTACACTTAATGCGACACCTGTTATCATTGATATTCCACCTAACTCGATTCGCTAAACTTCTAGGTTCATGTTCCATTTAAAGAAAAAAGTCCACAATAAGGCTCGGGTTGAGGGCTCAATTGCGGAGGCTTACGTAATGGAAGAACTTGTAAACTTTTGTAGTCAATATTTCGGGCCTGATGTTGGTACAAGGTTAAATCAACTAGGCCGAAATGACCCCGGATCAAGCACAAATTTGGAAGGGCAATTGTCAATATTCAAGCAGTCAGGTAGTCCGTTCGGCCGAACGTATACTCGATGGCTAACGGATGAAGAGTACAGTGCTGCAACAATATATGCCCTTCTAAATTGCGATGAAGTTTCGGCATTCGTTGAGTAAGTTAAAGTCTTAATTCACTTACATTGCTGTACATAATTGAAAGTGTGTGATAAGCGAGTCAACTATATTGGTTTGCAGTGAGTTCGATGCGGAATCTTTAATCACTGATCCCGCTGGACTTGAATCTCATCGGAAATCACAATTTGTACAGTGGTTCAAAAGGCGTGTAAGTCTTTAACGAAATTATATTATGTGTTATATACAGTTCTGTGGCCAATTAGTATACTGATTTATCCTTAATTTTTACCGTCATCTACAATAGGTTCAGTCAATGGATAGACCAGTGGCCTCCTGCTTGAAATTACTAGCTCAAGGCCCTAACAAACAAACATCCTGTTACGGAGGCTATATCATCAACGGGTTTAGGTTTAACGTAAAAGATGATGACCGAACAAAACAAACCCAAAACAGTGGAGTCTTGGTCAACGGCGACTGTTATGCCGAGAATTGCATGGACTTTTACGGAGAGCTAGATGAGATTGTTGAGCTAACATATCTGGGTTCCCAAAACCGTCTGGTAATGTTCAAGTGTACGTGGTTCGATGTCACATGCAGTAGAGGAATCCGTGTTAGCTCTCAAGGGATTGTAGATGTCAATGTCAAGTCAAGACTTGCATCAGACGAGCCCTTTGTGTTTGCTAGTCAAGCTGTACAAGTCTTTTACACGGAGGACGTCGCCAATCCCAAATCTCATTGGTATACAACTATCAAGTCCAAGAAATTGCCCGTGACATATGACAGTGAGCTAGACACCTTTCAAGCCGACCAACCACGTGTCTTGTTACATGTTGAGGTCAACAACGAGGAGGACGATCTTCCTCTTCCAACAACACTTCATGTAGGAGAAGAAGTCGTAGATGATGACGCGGAAGACGTGGAAAGTGTTGGAGATGATGTGACTGAGTCTACTGATGAAGAGGATGAATTAGAAGATGAAGAGGACGACGAGTCCCACGAAGAAGAGGACGACGAGTCTAGTGATGAAGATGATGATGATTCCCAAACTGAAAATGATTGACTTGTAATGTTGTAACATCACGGAAAAATGTAGTAACATTTTAGAACTTGGTTCATATTGATGTGTTTTTGCACCTCCGTTCATATATATAGTGCCGATGATGATTTCTGCCAAATTATTGTTTTTAATGTGTTAATGTCTTTGCAATTTATCTATATGAAGTCAGATATGGATAGGATACGGGCTATTCGTGGCCGGGTTGGATGCGGAGCTGCTTCCTCCCCGGTGGGACCCACCTCGTCATTGCCCACTGATGACGAGGCATAGAGTGCTCGCGTACAGTAGACGGGGCCCCAGCTCCAGCCCCAGCCCCAGCCCGACACAGATTCATCCTACACGCACGTTGATTCTCCTTCTCCCGTGGGTTCTACCTCAAGTATAGTTGATAACGGTGTTTAGTCAATTTTCGCTAGCCTTATATTTAAAGTATATTTGAACTATATTAATGTTTGTGTTTTGTAGGATCTTGACGAGGCCGTGGCCCAACATGCGGGGTACGCATTGACCCCCAGCGTAAACAGAGAGTTACGCTCACCCAGGAGGGCCAGTAAGTAAAAACAAATCACATCATGCCTTATATTTAAAATTTTGGGGTGTTAATTTATATTTGAACTGTATTAATTTATTTATTTACTTCTTTGGCAGGATCCTGGAGAATCAGGCGAGGACGAAGATCGGCGTTCTTATGAAGGGCCGATTCTTCGAGCCACGCATGTACTGGAAGGACTGGGATGCCGCTACGAGAGAGTCCCTATGGGAGGGAGGAGTGGCTGGTACGTTGAAGTATTTTTTTCTGCAATAGTATTTGTTTAGTTAAAATTTAGTATTTAAATTAATTTGTGTTATTGAATGCCTTGCAGGAGGGGTTCACGTTTGACTCGCCTGATTAGCAAGCGCTGGGGCGGCAGGCTTTCTTTGCTTACATCGGCAATAATTACCGTCGATGGCTCCACGACGCAAGGGACCGGACGAAGAAGATGTTACCCGAGGGTGCCCTGATGATGGAGATGAAGACATATCCCCCACATTGGATATCTCCGACTGTATGGGGGAGATGATAGATCGGTGGGTTGCGGATCCATGCTGGGATGCCAAGCGTAAGAGCGGGGTCGAGAACATACAGAACAGAGATCCGACGCACATGGGGGGGTCGGTGGCACACGACATTGTCCGACACATGAATGCGGTCCAGCACTCGGATCTAGAGGAGGATGAGGTCATAGCTCTAACGTATAATCAGACGCACGTGCAGAAGAAGGACAAGGACGAGGCGCACCGGACGGGCGACTATGTTTCGGATATTGCCCGACGGATCGATGTAAGTCAATTTGTTTAAGTTGTTAATTTTTTGACTTTCTATTCAATGTTTGTTGCGTTAATTAATGCACTAGCATATCTTTAAATCATTGTTCTTGCATGCCTCATACGAATAGCTTAGAGGGTCCAAGCAGCAGTCCGGACATCCATCATCGTCCACTAGTACGGGTGTGAGTACTGGGGCGTTGAAGCGATGGCTGGATACACCGGAGGTCGTCAATTGACCGAAAGGCCGCATACGCAGCCTCCCTAGCACGACTGCTCGTGCCGTGATAGAAGTGTCCCCACCCCCTTCTGCCCCTCCACAGACACCGGCTCCTCGACGTCCGTTGGACAAGGATGAGATTCAGCGCATTGCTTCGGTGGTGTTGAGGATGATTAGGGAGCAGGATCAACAGGGCACCCCTGTTGGACATGCCGAGTCGGCCCCGGATCAGCAGGATCCAGATCCGGGACTCGGCAACCCATGATGAGCCCCTTCTCGTGCCTGGTCCCAGCTTGTCCCCCCGGCCCGGCTTGTACTCTTCTCCCCTCCCTTAACCGGCTGTATCCGGTTCCCGACTTGTACATTACAAGTTTTTTTTATAATAAACATTTTTTAAAGTTGATTATATATAGTTGTTTGTGTCTTGGGAATTGTGCGTTGTTGTTGAGGATTAATTTTTTTTTATTACAGGTTTGGGCATTAGAAAAATAATAAAAAAAATATTTAAAAAAAAAAATAGACTTTTAGCGACGGATTAATTCCGTCGCTAAAAGTGTGCTTAATTCTAAGATTTTTAGCGACAGAATATTCCGTCGTTAAAATCTCATTTAGCGACGGAATATTCCGTCTCTAAAAATTATATTCCGTCGCTAAAATATTTAAATTTCACAAAAAAGAAAATAAATTAAAATACGTAAAATAGAATTAGCGACGGAATTTTCGTCGCAAAACTTTTAGCTACGGACTTTTATACGAAGGACTTTTAGCGACGGTATTTCCGTCACTAAAAGTTTTAGCAACGGATGTAAGGCTTTTAGCGACGGATTTTCCCATCGCTAAAAGCCTTATTCCTTGTAGTGTATATATAACGGGTTTGCTCATAGCATCGCAAAGGAAAATTTTATGATATATTATATGATAAGGTCATTAAGTTAGGGAAACGATGTATCCTTCTAATTTTATGAATCTAATTTTTCAGATATTTGACAGCCCAACTCTCTGCTAGTAGTAAAATTAATTTCTAGTCTTGGCAAAAGAAAATGACCTTTTGTTGTGGTGGCCTTTGTAGACAACTGGGATAAGAATTGTTGGGTTTAAAAAAAACTCAACCTAAAAAATGATATTATCTCTGTCCCAATAAAAATTGATCATATTTCTTTTTTAGGCTGCGCCAAAAAAATTAATCACTTTCCAAATTAAGAAAGATTTGTAGATGTTTTTCCTTGTTTACTCTTTTTACACTTTTTTTATTCTATTTCTCTCTCAAGATTTAATCCTCCACCAACCATTTTCTTTATCTTGAACCACTTTCTCCCTCAACCCCTTCTCTTGGGGTAGAATGGGAAAGTCATAAAATACGACTCATTTTCTAAATAAGCGTGCAAATCAAACTTGATCAAATAATTTGGAACGGAGAAGCATGTTTTTAACCAACTCTACCCAAGAATTACAAAAACTAGTTGGGCTGGGATGACTCAATTTGAGATTAAATTAGTTTTGGTTGAGTTTGGTTTTCTTATTTAATATATTATATAAGAACTATGTTAAACCACCATTACCACTGCATGTAATCACCACCAGCCACCACCGCCACTTGCTACCATCGCCTACCACCATCGTTGCTAGCCATCATTGTTGACAACCACTGGCTAACGCTGCCACCCAACACCACCGTCGTTGTCGGTAATCACTGCCCGCCATTACCCTCACCGCCAGGAATTACTTCTTGCCACCGACTCAATCTACTGCCGCCATCCACCTCCGACGCGCTGCGTTCTCGTTAGCAGTCACTACCACAATAATAATGGAACCTCTGTTGGCAACAACTTTTTCCGCCATTGATTATCGCTGACAACCACCCACCACCGCTGATTATTTCTTTTATCGAAAATAAAGAAACATTGTTTTATTTTTTTACCTATTTTCTCCACAACCCAATCTAATTCATCCAACCCATCAGCGTAAACCACCCAACCTAGCCAATTTGAGTTTTTATTGCACAGAGGTTTAAGTAGTTTGGGTTAAGAAACAACTCACCCAATCCAAGTTGCAGCCTTAGGCGTTTGATGACGTTGAGGGTTAGGTGTTAGGGTGAGAAAGATGTGCTAGGATTTAGTGAAATGGTATTGACATAATGTTGTTAACCTTCAATTCTAGCCATCTTTGTTTCTAAAAAAAAATTGTGCACTTATATCTGAAGAAGGTAGTTTGTTTCATAAACCCTAGTTTTGCCCCGAGGTTTTCTAAACATAAATGCGGCCTTGAAAAGTCAAGGTTGGATTGATGTGGTATGATAAGGTGTGGAAGTTGCCCACCTTGGTTTTGGGAAAAAGGATTTGCTACCGAAGATTACTCATTTTTGGTGAGAAATGGTGATCTGAGCATATTATGATAGGCCTTTGTCCACCTTGATTTTAAAGTTATTTTTAGGGCAAATTCTAAAACCGTACCCTCAAGTTTACATCAAGTGCAGCTTTACTATCCAAGTTTGAAGATGCGCCAAAAAACTACTTAACTTTAAAATAACGTACCAAATCAGTACCTCGTCTGACGGACAACGGATACCGTTAG
The DNA here is from genome assembly GCA_033065855.1 of Escallonia rubra. Taxonomy (NCBI): domain Eukaryota; kingdom Viridiplantae; phylum Streptophyta; class Magnoliopsida; order Escalloniales; family Escalloniaceae; genus Escallonia; species Escallonia rubra. The sequence goes on from JAVXUO010001892.1 coordinate 32,435, forward strand.
AAAGTCAGAAGGGCAAGACTGTCATTATGAAAAAAGGACATAAATCCTGCCCCTATGCCCACATGGGCTGCCCTTTTTACGTTTCCAATACAAATTAATTCAACTTATTGTTCTCTCTCTCTCTCTCATGGTGGCCGGCATCAAGTCCTTTGCCGGCAGTGGCACATCATCCGATCTAAACTCGCCTTCCACCTCCCCCCACCATCAAGTCCTTCACCGGCAGTGGCATATCTTCCGATCTAAGCTCGCCTTCCACCTCCCCCCACCATCAAGTCCTTCACCGGCAGTGGCAGATCATCCGATCTAAGCTCACCTCTCTCAAGTGTGTAGATCAGACACAATTAACAACTTCCAATGCCGGCATCAAGTCCTTCATCGGCACGGTCACAACCCTTGATCTAGTTGACACATTACGATTACCACCGCAACAATCACTGTTCACGTCCTCTAATCACAACCACAAAAATTCACAATCAAAACCAGTCGCCCTACAAGCTTTAGATTAAAATTACAAACATTCCAATTAATTCATCAAATCTAAACCTTTGTCGCCACAACACCATGTCATTGTCGCACCTTCTGCCCTTCGACGTCAACACCGACGTGTCCTCGGCGACGGCAAAGAGCCTCATGGGCGCGCCATGGCTTGAACCCGTATATATGGAGATAAAAAAGGGATCTGGATCAAATCTGAAGTGGAGGTGGCAGTGGCGGGTGAAAGTGGAGGTGGGTCTCGTCGGTGGCGGGAGGGGGTGTGGTGAATAGTGAGGTTGTGCTACTTGGTGGTGCAGCAAGGAGATGGTGTTGTGGCGGCAGAGACTTGACCAAGGATAGTTGATGGGTTGCTGCGACGGTGGTGGCGGTGAAAGCCGGTGACAATGGTGGCCGGCGGTGGAAGCTATTAGTTGTGTCAGTCATGGCTTAGATTTTCTTACTCTAATTATGATGGTGTGTGTGTGTGTGTGTGTGTGTGTGTGTGTGTGTCTATATATATATATATATATATATATATATATATATATATATATATATAGGAGGTGGGGGGAGAGAGAGAGAGAGAGCAATAAGTTGAATTAATCAATTTGCATTGGGAACGTAAAACAAGGCGACCCACGTGGCCATGAGGACAGGGTTTATGTCCTTTTTTCATAATGACAGTCCTACCCCTATGACTTTTGAACAACATCCGTCGTTTGTCAGCTGAGGTACTGATTTGGTACGTTATTTCAAAGTTAGGTACTTCTTTGGCGCACCTTAAAACTTGGGTACTAAAGTTGTACTGGATGTAAAGTTGATGGTACAGTTTTGGAATTAGCCCTTAATTTTATTAGCTGATTTATGTAAACATCGTACCATAACAAAGTTGTAATCTCATAAATTGAAAAAAGAAAAAAAGGATTTGCTAGCAAAGATTACTCAAAAAATTAAAAAAATTTATAGAGAAAATGATAATGTGAGCTATTATAATAGGCCTTTGTCCACCTTGATTTTAAAGTTATTATTATATGTTTCTTTGCACTATGTAATAGTCATACCATAATGAAGTTGTACCAAATCTCATAAACTAATAACGAAGGATTGCTAGCAAAGATTACTCAATTTTTTTTTTTAGAGAAATTGATAATGTGAGCGTATTGTGTTGATTTAAAAGTTATTTTTATCCGTTTCTCTGATGTATATAATGGTCATACCATAACGAAATTGTACCAAATCTCATACATTAGAAAAAAAAAAACCTACGGTAAAATAGTTAGTAAATACTAGCTTAAACTACTAATTATTGTAATAAAATTTGCGATTTTTTGTAATACACCCTTGATTTTTTGTTTTGGTGGAAAAACAGGAGCTGTTTATTTATTCAACAGAACTTTTGAGTCACCCTTATACTTAACACGATGCAACAAAAGAACGTATATGGAGAATCCCTTGACTTTTTGTAAATCAATATGATAGAAAGTCAAAAATATTATCGTCAATAATACACTACTAATTTTTATTTTGGTAACTACCTGTCAAGCAGCAGCTATTTGATCTGTACAGTTTAAATTTGAGTTTAATTTAGTGTCTATCTATTCAAATTCTACTAAGAAACTTGCAAAGAGTGAAAAATTACAGAAATTACAATATGCCTCCTACCATTCTTTTTCTAAAATAGACATAGACAACATGTTCTGAGACGGTTCCTTTCTCAAGTTACTGGAAACTGATAACTAAACTTCACTTTCATCACTTACACTTCACTTCACTTCTGTAGCTGAAGATCTTTTACAATATTTTTTTAAAGTATTTCAGCAACACAAGTTTTAATCTTCGGTCACTTTTATTTTTTAGTCAATCGCAACGGTTGGAAAGCGGGTTGCAGTTATCAACCCTCCAAATTAATATGTGAAACAAAGTTGGAGAAACCAATTATCACTCATCTTCAGACATCACTACTCGGATTATTATTATGATGGATATAGTAATAATAGAGTATAAATTCATAATTTTGAGGACTGATGAAAGTTTTTAAGTTTCCACATGTAGAAGTCGCATTCCACTTTTAAGAGGCAGGGTGGTGGGCCGTCGGTACGAAAAAGGAAAGCCAGAAAGTGCGCCGGCAGAGTTACTGTGTGGTGCACGTGACGTGACGTGATACGATGCCGTAGCTGCCAGTGGGAGATACAAAAGCGACGCATCGGACCGCCCGCATAACTTGACAATTATTTCGCGGTAAAGCCGCACGAGAAAAATCAGACTCTGTGTAACTAACTAACTAGCTCTTGTTTGAAGCATTAAACTTAAACTTATTTCACACACACACACACGTCTACTAGGTGTGAAGAACATTATCAGCTGATAAATAGCTACATAAGAACTGCTCACCATTTACGTTGACTTCGTCGATAGCAAGAATGACGGTGTAAGAAGAAACATGATTGTCTGAGATGAAATGCTGATAAAGAGAAAGTGTGAGCAAGCAAGAGGGAGGATCGTTCACTTTAAATAAGAAAATTGGTGACTTAGCTATCAATATATTAGCATCGTCGCAAACTAAATGGGTGCTGGCCTTATGCTTTTGCTGGGTCGTATATTTTACTCGTCGAGAGGTGTTCAGAGTAGAAACTCATGGATACATGTTAGCATAGCACACTCAACATGAGAACTTGCAAGAAAATCCATCGACTGCACGACATGATTCGTTACATACACGCACAAAAAATGACATTGCATGATGTTTGCGATTATTTTAAGTTGACAGTGCTTTTTCTTTCTTCCTTGCAACGAATGGGATGAAAACGTACATTCCCTACTAACGTACCATAATACAACTGGTCACGACTGTTGAAATATTTTAATAAAATAAAATGTACATTATGGCATTATAATTATATTGCAATTTATGGCTCTATGGTATTTACTTACATGTAAATTATGAATGAGTTACAAATGCAATCATAAGTATTATTAACTCAAATGTGTTTATGGTGTATATAATATACTTTATTATTTGGTATTATTGGGAATGGTTATGATAATTCCATGAGTTACAAAAGCTTTTATAAGCTTACTTATGTGGTCAATAAATGGATTATGATAGGCCAAGTATATAAGGCCATGGGGTGTGACATAGAAGACTTGAAGCTACCATGCTTCCAAAGTTAGTGTTTTCTACTACTATCACAATGTTTTTCTTTTGTATCTATTTTATATTTGGGTAACGTGATCGTGGACTGGTTCATTCAGTCTTCCTGTGGACGTACACATGGAGGAGACATAGCTGCGTCGATGGGTTTTATCTTGGAGACTTTATCTGCCGTCAACACCTGCACGGAGGGATGCGATAACGTCTTTAGGACAGTGACTCTGTCATGACTCTCACGGACGAGCTATTTTATATCCTTTTATTAATCTAGATTATGCAATTTTTTCAAGAGCTCATATAGAATTACTTTTAATTATTTATTATTATTTTGCTATGTTTAATTACCTAATGTTGCTAATATTTTGTTGTAGAAAATACAAATCAAAACCTAAATCTTTCAACAACGACAACTTTATCTCGTAAATTGATTATCTGTCAAGAGGTCACCGAGAGTGACATCTCACTCTTCGTATCCCAGCAAATGACCAACCCTTAAATATAGACCGATACCGGGTCAGAACAAAAACACAAGACATTCGAGTGTATAGCTCTTCGAATTTCTTTATAACCCCTACATTAGGCTTGCTGACTTTTACAATGCTTGTTTCGATTCATGCCACCACATCAATTCCAGAAACACATGTTACATGATGCATTACCACATGAACCAAACAAGAAGAAGAAAACATATATGCAACTGAGGAAACCTGCAGGGCTTCCATATCCCACTTGCGCCGAACACAAACAAGAAAACAAACTGAAGATCAAGGGGGGATCAAGATGGACAGAGCGTGATGAGATGGACCTGACAATTTGTGGGTCTTCGTGTGATCTTTTTTAAACATCAAAGCTATTAGCTAGTTGGGAGAACGTGGATCCCCACCACCTACCATCTCCAATTCTGTAACCTAAATGACCCCAATCCCTCCACACCAGCAAATACGGGCGTACCCAGATCTTTTATTTTCTTGTGATAACCCATCCCTCCACATATCTCATATGACTATTATGACATGATCATCATATCTTATGTTATCCAGACTTTTCTTATAGTATATAGTAAGACTTTTAGTTGCGCAGTTGGAACACAACCTTGGTTTGGTGTTCAAGCTTGAGAGTAAGCCGTGGTTATTTTAGCTTTTTAGAGCAATTTCAAGAAGTCTGTTAGGGTTTGATTCTTATTGTTCAACCAAGTTCTTGTTTCTTTGGGTATCTAAGTCAGTATACGTGATATACACAAGATGGCGAGTATAATTATTTTGCTTGAACTCTTCAGTATCGTATAAGTGCAACAGATAAAAAACGCTAATGTGTTAGCGGTATGAAACGGTATCATGTTCATCAAAGATTTTGGGCATGAGAAATATGTAAAAACATAATTCAAGTAAGATCTCCTAATAGATTACAATAAAAAATCATATGTTTCATGTTACTTTTTGTACTCTTTGCTTTTTAGTATACTAGGAATATTAACGAACTTCATGCACGTTAGAAGTTACCAAATTCTGAGGAGTCGATATCAATTCATGCCGATGAAGGTTTAATTACTGAATCTTTTTTTTTCTCCCACAAATAGGGAGTTTTGGATCCAATTCACAACTGACTCGGCAATAGACAGAAAACCAAGTTAATTTCAGTGTAAAAATTTGGCAAACCAAAAAATGCCACTAGGATCCTCCACTCTATAGCACACTGTAACACAAAAATGTCACTAAATGCATTCTAGCGACGAAATTTTGTCACCATAAATTTTAGTAGCATCGACAAAACATTTTCAATAACAAATTTTATAACTAATTAAAGCAGTTACAAAAGAGAGATATGTACAGCAGAGAATTTTTTTTTTATTTTTTTGTAACTAAAGCACTTACCAAAACGAAAAAACACAGCACATTACAGTTGAATTGGTATTGACGCTGCCTACTTTCTGCAACAACTTCCCAACTCCCCACCCCATCATATAATGTGTCGTTGTACTTGGGGAATGGGAGTTGCAAGTATTCTATGGTGGTCAGGATTAGTTGCAAGACAAACGAATATAGCTACTTGGGTTCTTGAGATTCATTTATCTTGATAACATAAATTGGTATGTGTTTCATGCAGGAAAACCATAAGGATTGGGGACCATAAACACCCCCATACCTCTTATTCTCTATCAAACATGAGAAGATTATTGTCACATGGTGGCATGTGGAGGGTTATGGGGATGGGACAATCTCTATCTTTTTCCCTCTATTTTTTTCTTTTATGGGTTCCTAATCTAATTATGTGTCTTCTATTTGTTTTTTTGTTTCTCTATTTTTTTCCCCTGATGCATTCTATTTGTTTATGGGTCCCTAATCTACTAATGTGTTTCTTAGCTTTGTTAGGGTTCAGTAAGTAACCCTTCAAGGCCTATATAGCTCCTAGCCTCGATAGGGATACAAGAAATTAGCAAAGCAACCCTAAATACTTTTTGGGTTTTTTGAATGATAGATCCGTCGAGGATCGAGTCCTGCGGGCATAAAGTAGTGGATTCATATAGGACGGATCATCATGGCACACGCAATACTTGTGCAAAAAAAAAGGTTAATAGTGTGAAGTTTATTAAAGAAAATCAAGTATCATATATAAGTATTTATTATCACAATCGGTAAAATGAATTGTAAATTATTGAAACCAAACATATATTTATATGTAGTTATTTACTATTTGAACTTTTGTTGTATCATTTTCAGAAAAATATAGAATGCCAAGTGTCAAAATTATAGATAAACAGTTATGTAACACCAAAACTGGTGTTACACCATAATACATAATCTCTTTATATATAATATAGGTATACATAATTCACAGAAAATAAAACTGTTTAAAAGATATTCACTTTTATGATGGAGAAAAAAAAGGATAATATCCCTAAATTCCTTGAAAGGAAGGGATAATTTTAGTCAACTCTATCGACTTTGAAATTGGTAGATGCAGTTCAGAATCTAAAAGATTTGTAACAAATATGCCCATCCATTATAACTACCTTTATTTTTTACGATTTTTTTTTTATTTTAGCATATCTCATTTTCAAAATACTATAATACCATACTTCCTTTCCGTTTTTCCCTATAAGCTTCATTGACTTCTCCCTCTTATCTTATTTCTTCACTATCACTCTTAGCATCAGAAATACATGTGTACATGCCTAAGTTTATCTGTGCGCGCACATGCGTGGGTGTGCATGCAGATCTTTATTTCTTCACTATCACTCTTAGCATCAGAAATACATGTGTACATGCCTAAGTTTATCTGTGCGCGCACATGCGTGGGTGTGCATGCAGATCTTTGCATGCGATTGGGCCTAAAACTCAACCAATTTGTGTGTGCATGCGTTTGAGTGTGCGCTCGCAGATGTGTGTGTGTAATTATGGGTCTAAAATTTAATTACTTCGCGTGTAAGTGCGTGTTGTATGTGCGAGTGTGTGCATGTGCTTGCATATCTGTATAGTGGTGGTGTATGTTGTGGTGGTGCCGCGGTGGTGATGGTGGAGTTAAAGGGGCAGATTCATAAAGAGATGTGGTGGTTACTGGCGGTGGAGGCTAGGGTGGTGGTGGTGGAGTTAAAGGGGCAGATTCATAAAGAGATGTGGTGGTTACTGGAGGTGGAGGCGACGGTGGTGGTGGTGGACTTGAAGGGGGGAGAACAAGATGGGTGTGGGGGTGGTGTAGGGGGTGGTAAACAGAGAAAAAAAAAGGAAGATGGAGGGTGGCATGTGAAAAGAAAATTCAAGTTTAGGGATATTATCCCCAAAAAGGTAAAATTAGACCATCTTCTTCTTAGAAGACCTACTTTTTCTTTTTCAAAAGATGGAAAAAGATATCACGCTGGAAATGCTTCATGCTACAAACTACGTCCGTGAAATGATATATTTTTCAAAAAAAAAAAAAAAAAAAAAAGCACCACAAAAGGTACAACGTAAAATAAAATAGGATAAATTGCAAATAAACATTGAGGTTTTGCATCATCGTCTGTCTTAAGATCTCGAGGTTTAAATTGTACTCCCTCAGTCCCAAAATAATTGATCATATTTCTTGAACTCAATTTTTTGCTACTTTCCTGTTTTACCTTTATGTTCTTGTACAACTAAAATTTTCTAATCCCCTCTACTTTTCTCTATTCCAAAATGATAGTCTATTGTTTTCTTTTTTTCATTCGAGAATCACCATTCACCAACACCACCGCCTTCTTTTTCAATCACTACTAGTCCATTGTCGCCTCGTTTAACACCACCTTCGTAGCCACCTCTTTTGACCGCCACCATTGCCATCTTCATCCACCCTCATCATAGCCACCTCCCACCACTGACATAGCCGTCACCTTTCAACCACCACCACCATTTCCACCTTCTGACGTCACTGACATAACTGTTGCTTTGGAGATTTATTTGTCAAAAAAAATGTTTTTATATTGGTTACAGATATAGGTTGAGATCCAATTACATCGAGATCTGATTTCAAACTCGATTGCCTTTTAATCTATCGATTGTCGAAATTTGTTTTAGATGGTGGTTGTTTCAACAATGACTATGGTAGTTACTAGGCTGTGATTCGTGGAGGTGGGAATGAATCCGGGTGAATGGATTCGTGGCGGTGGGGATGAATGGACATCAGACCAATAGCATAGTGGAGGCGTAGCCTATTCCAATTTTATCATCATTTGCGCTTAGAATACACTATTTGAGGATCAAACGTGAAGCTCTTTCTGTAATAGCCTCCACAAAGACAATGTTCAAGACAATTGGCTTGTCACTGAAAACGTCTTTGCCATGCTTGCGCGCTGATCTCCAAAAGCCTCTTACTTAACTCTAGATGTTGGTAAAGGTTAAGGCAAAAATCTAGATCGATAAGTATGTTGCTTTTGGTGATAGAATGGTGATAAAGTGTATTTTGAGTTTGAGAAAGAGAAAGAGAGGGAGATAGACTGTACTTCTGGGTTAAAGGGGATGAAAGTCGGAGGATAAAAATGAAAATGTTTAATTATTTGATGATTTCTTTAATGTTTGTGCAAGTCAAGTGTCTGCAAACTTTTTGGGACGAAGGGAGTATTACATAACACCCTAACATACTAAATCCGTTGCAGTTAGACCTATAATCATATTTCCAATAATAAAAAAAGTGGACGATCGTTCCCATATGTCCCTCACGTGATTGTTTTAAAGGGGCAAACCTCATAACTCATCTTCCTGATCACCCTCCAATCCCAACCACCACCAACCCACCATACCTTCACCATCAAAATTTGCTCATCCACTAACCCAACCTTGTTAACCCATATCCGCTGCTACTAACCCAGCCTTATACACCAATTACCCAGATTTGTCAACCCACAATTGCTACCACCTACATCCATCCTCACTACCCCACACTCATCCGCCGCCCCGCCCAACACTAATAAACTAGATTACTCAACCCACCACCACCACCATAGCGTGTCCATAAACAAAGCTCTGTCAACCCATTACTAGCCCAACCTCGTTTGCTGCCCTCATCCAACACTTATAGCCCAGCCATTTCAACCCACAGCAGCCACCCCCATCATAGTGTGTCCACCAACCCAATGGATAAAATAGATCTAGAGAAAAGGGTTAGTAGATGTGGAGGTTGTGGCGACGGAGGTACGGTTGGCGCAGTGGTGGTTGTGATAATGTCTCTTGGATAAAAAAACCTAGAATGTGTGGGAATTCCACGTCAGTTATTCAAAGAAGGTTACAACCAAGTCCTAAGTATATAAGTCTTATCCCACATTGATTCTTCAGAGAAAGTCACTACTTATGTTTTAAGTGTGTGTGTGTGTGTGTGTGTGTGTGTGTATATATATGTGTGTGTGTGTGTGTGTGTGTGTGTGTGTGTGTGTGTGTGTTGGCTTGTATTGAGTTTCAAGTATAAGAGAGAAGAGCCATTCTTTGAGAGGGTTTGTTCAGAGAGGAAAAGGTATGTAATCTCCAGTAACAAACATAGTAAAATCGCTGCTACCACCATAGAGTAGGCTTTCGCCGAACCACGTAAATCTTGTGTGTCTCTATTTTCTGTTATTGTTTTTCGATTCTCTTCTTTATTACTTGGTGTGAAATCTAGTATATTCCATTACAAGTGGTATCAGAGCTGAGGTTCAGTGGTAGATTGAAAGCACCTTGCAATGGCACCAAATACTTCGACGAGGTATGATTTGGAGAAGTTTGATGGATCAAACGATTTTAGTTTATAGAGGATGAAGATGCGTGTTGTTCTAATTCAGCAAGGGTTGTTGAAAGCATTAAAAGAGAAATAAGGGCTTCCTGATACTATGTCTGCTGATGAAAAAGAAGACATGTTGGAGAGAGCCCATAGTGCCCTGTTACTGTGTTTAGTCAAAAATGTGTTGCGAAAGGCCAGGTTTCTCAGGAAACAACTATGGCTGAATTGTGGTTGAAATTTGAGAGCTTATACATGATGAAGTCTCTGAAAAATCGCATGTACTTAAAGCAACAGCTATATACTCTTCGAATGAAAGAAGGTACATTGAGCAATGATCATCTTGATGAATATAACAAGGTAATATTAGACCTACAAAATATTAATATCAAGATAAAAGATGAAGATAAAGCTTTACTGTTGCTGTGTTCTTTACCTCCGTCATATGAACACCTTGTTACTACCTTATTATATGGGAAGGACAGTATCTCCATGGAAGAGGTTGAGACTGTGATAAATTCTCAGGAATTAAGGAAGAATGTTTCAGAAAAATATCAGAGAAGAACATGGTGATGGTCTGATGGCTCGAGGCTGAAGCACTGACCATGCTGGGTCTAGAAATAAAGGAAGATCAAGGTCTCAGTCAAAGGCTAAAAAATTGAAGTGCTTTCATTGTCACAGGGAAGGGCCTTATAGAAAGGATTGTTTTGAGCGTAAAGGAATAAAAAAAGATAATTCCAAGATGGCTGATGCTGGAATAGTAGAAGATAATTCTGATGGTACGAATGTTCTCTCAGTTACTATCATTCTTCAGATGGAGGGTGGATTCTTGATACGGGTTGCTCTTATCACATGTGTTCCAATAGGGATTGGTTTGGGATAGGTTCTTATGGGAAACGATGTCGCATGTAAGGTGGTTGGGATAGGTTCAATTTAGATTAGGATGCATGATGATATTGTGAGAACTTTGACTGATGTTAGGCACGTTCCAGAGCTGAGAAAAATTTTGATTTCTTTGGGTACGCTTGACTATAATGGTTGTAGCTATTGGGCTGCAGGTGGAGTTATGAGGATAATAAAGGGTGCTCTTGTTGTGATGAAGGGATTGAAACAAAATAGTCTCTATTTGTTATAGGGTAGCACAGTTACAGGAGCAGCAGCAACATCTTCATTTTCTGATATAGATTCTGACACTATCAAGCTTTGGCATATGCGTCTTGGGCATATGAGTGAGAGGGATATGGATGTGCTAAGCAAATAAGGTTTGCTGGGAAGCAAGAAAATCGGGAAGCTGGATTTTTGTGAGCATTGTCTCTTCGGGAAGCAGTGCAGGGTAAAATTGAGTCAGACTGTTCATACTACCAAAGATACGGTGGATTATATCCATTCAGATCTTTGAGGTCTTTCCACGGTTCCTTCTAAGGGTGGTGGCAGATATATGTTAACCTTTATTGATGACTTCTCAAGAATGGTCTGGGTGTACATCTTGAAAAAAAAAAGTGATGCCTTTGTTCAATGTAAGTAGTTTAAGGTGATGATTGAAAAACAGACTGGCAAAGAAATTAAATGCTTGAGGACTGACAATGGCATGGAATTCTGCTTGGATGAGTTTACTAAGTTCTGCAGCTCTTCTTGAGAGAGCTCGATGTATGCTTTCAAATGTTGGGTTATCAAAGGAATTTTGGCCAGAAGCTGTTAACACAACAACATATTTAAATAGGTCTCCATCGACTGTAATTGATTGGAAGACTCCTGAAGAAGTTTGGTCTGGTAAGCATGCTAATTATGAAAATTTGAGGATATTTGGTTATCCTGCTTATGCTCATGTTAATGATGGCAAACTTGAGTCGAAAGCAAAGAAGTGCATTTTTTTAGGCTATGCAAATGGAGTAAATTAAAGGGTACCGGTTGTGGTGTCCTGATTCTAAGTCATCCAAGTTCCTAGTTAGCAGAGATGTGACCTTTGATGAGTCTTCGATGCTTTCGAAGAAGAATGTGTTGATTGATGCAAGGAAAGATCACGGTGTCAGGGAGAAAGAGGAGCTAGAGGTTCGAGCTCCAGATTATTTGCCTATATTTCTACAGATGAGAATGAAGGTTCTCATTCTACTGTGGAGAATGAAAAACCTCAGGAACAACAGTATAACATTGCCAGAAACAGACCGAGAAGAGAAATTCGACTTCCTTAGAAATATGGATATGTGGATATGGTTGCTTATGCTCTTAGTGTGGCAGAGAGTATTGAGGTTGAAGAACCTGTTACATACAAAGAGGCAATCAAGAACACGGAATCAACGCAGTGGACAGTTGAAAATCCAGCGAACGTGATGACAAAGCATATTCCAGAGATCAAGTTTAAGCACTACTTAGATTTGATCGGTATCAACAGTATTTGAGGTGCAACCCTAGGGGGCAGGTGTGGTAGCAGCATATGATATTTTCAAGTTATTTGTGGCTTGTTTTATCCAAACCAAGGTGGAGATTTGTGATAATGTGTCTTGGATAAAAAAAAACCCGGAATGTGTGGTAATTCCACATCGGTTATTCAGAGAATGTTACAACCTAGTATTAAGTATATAAGTCTTGTCCCACATTGATTATTTAGAGAGAGTCACTACTTATTATTATTATTTTTTGGTTAATAAGAGAATAACATTGATAATTAAAAGGGTTACAGAGTTGCCCAACGGCGAGTAAAGGTCACAAAATTCCCGTGACTCTGTGTATACACGACCACAAAGGTCAGAAACTAACAACGAACCTATAAACTCAAAATCAATTACAATTAAACTAAAGTAGAGCATATCTTACACTTTAGATTAACTTTAAGTAATAAGCATAAGTCTAAAGGTTATAAACACACCTAGTATACTAAAAAGAATACTGTAAAATAATAGTAACATTTGAGCAGATACTCAGAAACAACCGCGCGACCCCAAAACTAAAACAACCCTCTATGGAGGCGCTAACACAGATTTTCAATAAGACAAATTTGCAATCTTCCCCTATCTCGTACCGAAACCGGACCAAACGATCTCTATACCCATTAGGAATGCAGACACAAAGAAGACACTCAAGCTCCGAGCCATTAGAGGCCCTAAACCCAACCGAACCCCCACCCCACCCAACCCACGGATTACCCGAAAAGACCCCAATAGTCAGACCCATTCCCCCATCCCAGAGCCCGAAACACCCCCCCAAAACAACCCCAAACAGGACACCCATGTAGGCCCTCTACCCCCTACCCCTCCCTCCCAAGACACCAGGGGACCCCAAAGTAAAGCCTAAAAAGGGCTAGGACCCTACTACAAACTCAGGTGTTAGCCAAAACAATGCCCAAATTGTCTCACAGACCCGAATTCAACCATACAAACCCCACACCCTAGTTCAACGACCACAAAATAGGAACGACAAAAAGGGAAGATGCAAAAGGAGGAAAGTAATCCAGCAAATCTGGTTAAACACCATTTCGACCACTGTCAAAATATTCCGGTCACCGTCGGTGAGAAATCCGGCCACTGCCGGTGTGAATCCCGTCACATTCTCCGAGCAGTAGAGAAGATGTAGATCTAGTCGATCTACATAGATCAAGCTAGAGCAAAGAAGAACGGAGACTTTCTGGAAAGGGCTCCATCTCCGATCGTTTTAGGAGAGTCGCGGCCAGCTTTTCGGTGATGCGCCATTGCCGATCGGTTCAGGGGAGAGGTGCCCTTTGTCGTGCCATCGTCGTCATCCGATCAGTGGCAAGATCGACCGAAATCTGAGCCTTTCCGGCAAGGTCGCTATCTCCATTCAGATCTGAGGAGAGGCGCCGTCATTTCGATGTCGTTATCTTCCCTTCAGTGGTGTCGCCGGCCAAATTCCGATCATTCCTCAAAATGGTACCACCACACAGACGTTACGACAAAACTACATATTATGCCGCCGGAGCAGCCACCGCCCCACTCGCGCGGAAGCACGGTGGGGCGGCTAGGGTGGCCTTCTATGATGAGCTTCTAAAGAGAAGGCAGAGAAAAAGGTTTTAGAGAGAGAAAAAGGAGATTGTTAACTACTACTTATCTTTAAGTATATATATGTTGGCTTGTGTTGAGTTTTAAGTATAAGAGAGAAGAATCATGCTTTGAGAGGGTTTGTTGAGAGAGACAAAAGTCTGTAATCTTCAATAACAAACATAGTGAAATCGCTGCTACCACCGTGGAGTAGGCTTTCGCCGAACCACGTAAATCCTGTGTGTCTCTATTTTCTATTATTCTTTTTCGATTCTCTTCTTTACTGCTTGGTGCGAAATCTAGTATATTCTTTTATAATAGTGGTGATAGACGGGGGTTTGTTATACATCTGTGATAATGGTGGTGGGTTTGATGATGGTGTTGGTCATAAGTGTAAAGGTTTTTATGGGTATGGTTATGGCTTCAGTTCAAATTGGGCATAAATGTAAATGGTGATAGCCACGGTTTGAACGGTGAAGCAGTGAATGTGGTGGTGGCAACGGAGGTCAAGGAAGTGGAGGAGTAAGAAAGTGTGTGTGTGGGGGGGGGGGGAGAGAGAGAGAGAGAGAGAGGCAAACCATTGGCAGGTCTGTCCTTTCCATGTGGACGACGTCCACTTTTATGTTAACAAAGAGACGATTTTGGATCTAATTACAACGAATTCAAAACATTGGGGTGCTATGTGATACAGTTGATACCCTAAGGTGTTGAGTGAGACAATACTGTACACGTCAAGAGATTATTTGCAGTTTACCTAATAAACTAAAATCAGAAACTACCATTTATAAAAAACGTATATTCTTTTTTCGAATTATTATAATACTCTTACACCCTTGTTTCGCTACCACTATCAGTCTTTTATTTATTTTAAATTTTCATGTTTGTTTTCAAATCTCGAACTTTGTCTTCAAAAAATTCGAATTCACGCACTATTTATCAACTCCTAACATGCGCTATTGGCATTACACCCACTTGTTTTGACATTCAAATGTAATGAAAAATTCAATCAACATAGATGTGTTTTCATAATGTTCAAAATGGTATGAGCATAATATCACTATTTTGTAATTCTGGTATCCAGACAAGTTATTACATGTTTTAATTGTTTCTAAATTTTTTGTTTCACATATCCATAAAATTAAAAATTAAATTAAAAAACTAGTTGGTTGAGCTTTTCACATGAATGTTCAGATTTCAGTAATGTGACGTAGGTTTGCAACCCCACTGCGCACTTGCAAGTAAAGCAGACATTTCTGTGGGTAGAATGCACCATGTGAGGGAACCCTACTCCCCACCCTCCCCCCGGTCCTCTCTCTATAAAGCTGGTACTCACACACAGGTTATATGTGCTTAGTGTGGTCCATATGAGAATTTGCAATTGTATGGGCAGCTTCACTTTGCTCTTCCCCACTCCACTCTGCTCCTCCTTTAATCTCTCTAGATCTCTCATTCACAAATGCGTGTGTGTGTGTATATATATATGTATGCATCAAAGCGCTATGCTAAGGAATTATCCTTCATTGCAGAGGTAGTAAGGCGAGGCTTGAGATCTGCAGAAGCATCAGTTTTCTTCCGAGTTTAAGCAAGTCCTGTCATGCTTTTCCACAGCTTTCTTGAACTTCTTCTCTTTGATCTCTCTCCTCTGTGTGTCAACCCTGGAAGTTCAAGAAAGCTGTGGGAAAATATGGCTATTGAGGATTTACTCGCGGCTGTTTCCTCCCTCTCGCGTTGGGGATTCCTTAACGGGTGGCCTAGCGCATGAAGCTCCTGTCATTAAACATCTGTGTTTTGTGTTCATGACATTCGGTGAGAGTTCCTTGGAATTTGTTAGCTGCGCAGGCGCTGGTAATGTTATGCAGGTGCTATTTAACTCAACCCAATTCATGAAAATTGCAGAATCAATTTTTGATGGGTATAATTCTGCGTAATTCACATGAATCCTCACCTTTCCTTTTCCACAAAAAGGGTTCTATTTCCAGCAATTGAAGTTAGTTTTTGTTCCGATTTCACAGAAGAAATGCATGACATCAACCAAGGAACACAGATTTTAGAAATCAACTATTTGTAAATGCATTTTGACTTGTGCCCATTTTGTTAAATTTGGTACAGTAACCTTGCAAGGCATAAATGGTGGAACATCCTGTAATTTCCTATATATATCGTCATAGATTATTCTATTTGAAATTCAGAGCATTCAATCAAAGACGTGAAAAGCAGTGGGTTATTGTGCAGAGAAGATTCCCTGCACTTTCCCCTTTATTCATCAATAATTGATACTTCATCTTGTTTGCTTTTTGTTTTTACTTTTGCATGATCTCATGCATTTCTGTGAAAAAGGTTAAACTTTGGCACTATGTGATCATCAGTTATTTTTACTCTATCTCTGCAGAATCGCACACACACTCACGCACTTGCTTGTAAGCGCAACAAGATCACACACCCATGAGCGCATGGTCCTCCATCTAGTCAGTCAGACATACGTGGATTTCACCCACTAGCTGTCACCCTTGTCACTGCGAAGGCCGTAGACATTTATTTACATCTCACACACTATACCAAAGAAGACATTCAACGAAAGTGAGAGACCATTTTTCTTGTTCTCTCCCTCACCCACGCGCAGACTTACGTGCGGCTGGATGCGCAAAAAATTCCAAGATGGTAGGTCATCCGTCTATTCAGAAGGCCAGATGTGTGAATCGAGAGGTATATGGCTGGTTTTTACCCCCTAGTTGTCACCATTGTCACAGTTTGCGTTACGAAGAACTATAGAAAACTTTCATCTCGTAACGACATCTTCAATATATAAAGCGAGTCATTGCTACGACAGGATAGGATTACAAACCACGTACATTGTCAAATTACCCTGATCCTGAGCACTAAGATGCTACACTAATATTGTTAGTTAAGTTTTCAGAGTAATGCTACTCATCCTCAACAGTTAGACTTGGTAATGTAAACACTGGTTTACTAGTTCATGTTCCAGATTTACTGACTCCTTAAAGCGGTGAGTTGGTTGAGCACAATTAAAGATCTGTCTATACATAGCAAAATTAGGTAGCATTACTGCATCCTCAGCCCACTAGTCCAACTGATTATGACTTCAATTCTTAAAGCTGTATCATAGCTGCCCAATTCTGCTAATTTTCCTCTTGTAGTGATCAATCCAGGCATTTTGTTTTGCTTATGAGTTGCTAACTTTTAACTATGTAAGCACATTCAATGTTTGCGCAGGGATGCATCAAATTCCCTGAAAAGACATTAAAAGTCACTGATTATCCTCATCCTTGTCATAAATGCACTGATGGTTCCCCAGATTTTAACAGCTGTTTCAGGTCAGAAAATGGTGGTTGAGATCCTGCAGCTTTTGCATTTCCGGTAAGCCACTTTTAACTTCCCATGACTTGTATTGTAATCAAGGGCTCATGAATAGTTTGCACATAAAATTCAGAGACCGCGAAGGTATAACCATCTATTCATATGGTACAACCCTTCATAGTTGTAACTTGCAGGCGATATTAGTTCCTTTCCTTATCTGGAGTTATCTTCTTTTCCGGGAAAGATAGATAAATTATCTTTTCTTGCTGCCCACCTCCCCCCATCCAAAAAAATTAAAATAAGAAAGCAAGGTTTTTCTTTTCATGGCGATACTTATTGAAGAGCAATTTACAACTTTGCACTATACAAGGCAGGCTAGCTGTTGTAGACACCCAAAGTGAGCTGGCCCTCGAGTGACTTTCGGTCTCAACTACTTCCTTTGTTGGCATTCAGTTGTCCTTCTGCAGGCTCATAATTGAGTGGCACTAGCAATTTATCAGAATTTTTGGTACCACTTTTAGTTTCCTTAGGTACCTCCATAATTCAACAAGCCGATGAATTCAAGTAATATACCACTGTACATGAACAAGAGATAATTTACATGTAATATTGATGGAGCAAAAGTATTTTCGTTGTAATTAAGACGTCCTACAAAAAATTGACGAAGTGTGACCCCGTAAACAAAAATCCAAGTATTTAGCAAAACAAATCTTGCATTACAGTATTATACCATATGAACTAATGCTTGTACCCTTCTTTAGCAAGATCCTAGATTTGGTGATGCAGGATTATACAATATTAAGCATTAGTATTTGTACTATTCTTCAAAAACATCCTTGATTCTTTTCCCCTGTATTAATCATCTAAGAACTTGAAAGTGGACCCTATGTTGACTAGTTTCTTTGCAGACCAGCCGAACCATGCTTCAGAGATAATTGTTTTTGTTTTTCTTTTAACTTCAGCAGTGAGGAACTCACAGCTTAGGTTGCGCAGACAATATTAAGTTCACCTATTTGAGCGGATCAATGGGAGGCAATCTACTAACTTGTTTGATTATTGGGTGAGCTAGTGATTGTCGTTGGTGTGATTATTAAGTTCAAGGGTTAAATACACGTTAATACCTTGAAAGTACCAAAAAGTTTCACTTGAGGATCGCAAAGTTTATTTTTTACACATAAGGGCCTGTAAATTCAAATTTGCAATAAGTAAGGACATCCGTCCAAATTCCTAACGATCTAGCCCTTTCCATCAGGAAAAATTTTGGGATTCCATATTTGGTATTTGGTAATCCCTAACTAGGGTTACGAACATAATTTGGGATTTTAGGTTAGATGAAAGGTTTTGGCCGGTGGCCGGGGTGGTCGGCGGCGGTCTTGGGGAGTGACCGAAGGTCAAAAGGAAGATGGAGGCCGAGGGGGAAGAGTAGGCCGAAGAGGGAGGTCAACGGGGGTGGGGGCGATCAGTGGGGGTGGGGGGGGGGGGGTCGGCCTTGGTGAGTGGTCGAAGCTTGAGGTGAAGAAGGGGAAGGGGAAGGGAAGCGTGGGGCTGCCGACAGGGAGGGCATGGGATGATGAAGGATGGAATAGAGGGAGAAGGGCGACAAGGCGTGGGGGATGCTGGCGATGGGGAGGCGCAACAGTGAGGCCATAGGGGCGACAACGGCGCCAAGGGGTGCAGCCCAGGGCTGCCGGCGGGGAGGGCGGGGGATGATGAAGGAAGGAAGATAGGGATAAGGGCGACAGGGTGTGGGGGACGCCGGCGATAGGGAGGCGCGACAATGAGGCCGTAACAGCGACGGCGGTGCCAAGGGGTGCGGCGCGAAGAAGGAGATGAGGATTATGGTTTTTTTGGTTTAGGGTTTAGAGAGAGAGAGAGAGGCAGTGTGCGGGTTAGGTGGATAGGTCGGGTAATAAGTTACGGATCTAGGATTGGATTCTAGCTTCGTTAAAGGAAGAGATGCGCGGGCAGGTCACGCGCGGGTCGAGCAAGGCGGGCGGGTTCTGCCCTATGTTTTCTTTTGAATTTGATTTTTTTTTTGCAGCCCCAAGGAGATTTTTCAAATATGGAATCCTAAAATTGCCCCTGACGGAAAGGGCTATATTGTTAGGAATTTGGACGGATGTCCTTACTTATTGCAAATTTAAATTTACAGGCCCTTATGTGTAAAAAAATAAACTTTTGGACCCTCAAATGAGACTTTTTTGTACTTTCAGGGTACTAACATGTATTTAACTCTAAGTTCAATCTTCTCGTTGAGATAGACTTGGTGTGATTATTAAGTTCAATCTTCTCATTGAGATCGACTTGGGTTAAGCGTCAAAGCGTTCTTAACGCAAAAGTAATCATCAGTTGCGCGTAGAGAGACATTTCTCGCGCAAGTTCCAACAGCAAGAAATCTTCGCTAACCGAAAGAGGATAAGCAATAAACAAAACCTCATGCACAGGAGCGAAAAACTTGCCGAACGTGACATTTAACAGAGGCAATTCGAGAGTCGACAAAGAACCATTTTGATTATCATTGAAGCCCATAGGTCCGAAACTTAGGTGGCAGAGCACATAAATGCTCGTGGAATTGTCATGTTGAGCAAGTCCGAGCCGAACACTAAGAATATAATTCTGGAGTTACTAAGACAAATGGGTAGGAAAGAGGAGAGGGAGGGAGGATGGGGAGGGAGAGGGCATCTTGCCGGATGAGAGGCACCCTTGCTTTCACTTAAATGATGGAGACTAGGGTATATACAAATTGAGAGCCAAGAGAGGAGCAAGAGAAAGAACCGTTACAGTTCTATCGTAACAAAATTGACACAAAGTTTGTGCATCCCACTCAACTCAATTCAAATTAGCTTAAATAGCGTCTATAGATATATGAGAGTCCAAATAATTGTCGTTTTTATGTAAATCTTTATTTTCTTATATTTATTTTTTCATCACGTCTTCTTGTCCATAAGAACGCATTTCAGTAACAAACGTTAACCTTTTGATAAATGACCTCACAAATAGTCCCTCCAATATTAATAATAATGGTTGATGGGGAGGGCCATCATTGCCATAACGTGAGTAGGGTACTGTTTGGAATGCAAGTCATGCACATCAGCCTGGGGTGTGGGCGTGGGTGTGGGTGTGCTTCGTTGTACGTATTCCTGGCGTCTGTGATGTCCGTACCACCGGGATTGGAGCCACAGAATCCAGATCGCATTTCGATTACTGCAGTTCCTCGTTGGCCTTTGCTGTCAACCTTTTTGCTTGTTGCATCTTTTACTGATTATATATGCTTCAATATGGGTACTTGATTAAGCTCTCACAGTTTTTCTTTTCAGTTTCAAAATAAACATAAAGGTGCCTTTAGTAACAAGTTAAATAGTTTTAGCGACATCTTTCGGGTTGAGCGGAGAATTTTGGAACTCAAGTTTGCCGATCACTATACTATATAGCACGACTCCAAACTGGCGGAATCTAAAATTTATAGTGCATTTGACCGAAGTAACATTAATGACTTGGAAAAATGACAATCAGTTCATCTAAGTCACGCCCTTCCCTTCTGAAGTATAATTTAGATGAATACTTATTTAACGCATATCAATAGACTCGTTATTCCTCCTAATTCTATTACAGAATACGTGATTCGAAAATCTTGATGAAATTAGCTGGGTTAATTACATCTGACTCTCCCAAGTTTACCGGTAGTAGTGGCTTGCACAATAAACTTCATTTTTACTAACTCGCACTGTGAAGTTTTACAACTTTGGCATATAGCATCCCCTGGCCATTCTCGGGCAAAAACTTGCCATAGTGGGGACATGGCTTATTTTTGGGGGGCATTTTTGGTAGATCAAGTTCAATTTGGGTGGGGATGGCTGATTGGTGGAGGTGGTGGGTATGCTAAGAAAAAACCTCGCCATAGTGGGGACGTGGCGGTAGGGATAGTTGAGGCGATGGGTGGTGGGTATGCTGATTGGTGGAGACGGTGGTTGGTGATGGGGATTGTGCCTTTGGTGGAGGAAGTGGTTGGCGACAGCGATTGTGGTTTTGGTGGAGGCAATGGTTAGTGGTTGTGGTTCATGGAGTGTGGTGTTGGAGATAAGGAATTGCGGGTGGGGCTGCAGATCAGTGGTGATGGGTAGCTCACAAATCGGTAGATCAATAGTGGTGATTATGCTTGCGATCGTCGATCGTGGTATTCGATGCTGGAATCAATATATGGTTGAGAAAGAGATATGGTGCTGTGGAGGGAGGTGTGTCAATGGTGAGATGGGTTAGAAAGAAAAAGAGAGTGATCTGCCAAAAATGCCCTTCCAAGGTTGAGCCAAATCATAACCCCTGCAAGCTTTTTCCCCGAAAAATGGTCGGGGTTACTAGATGCCACACTTATAAAACTTCATGGTGTGAGTAAGCCAAATTGAAGTTCGTTGTGCAGGATGCTACATGGATGAATTTGGGAGCGTCAGACATGATTAACCCAAATTGGCCAAAGGGTTTATTTGAAACGCTAATATATACTTC
>JAVXUO010000432.1:0-134566 GCA_033065855.1 Escallonia rubra
TATTTGTGGCTTGTTTTATCCAAACCAAGGTGGAGATTTGTGATAATGTGTCTTGGATAAAAAAAAACCCGGAATGTGTGGTAATTCCACATCGGTTATTCAGAGAATGTTACAACCTAGTATTAAGTATATAAGTCTTGTCCCACATTGATTATTTAGAGAGTCACTACTTATTATTATTATTTTTTGGTTAATAAGAGAATAACATTGATAATTAAAAGGGTTACAGAGTTGCCCAACGGCGAGTAAAGGTCACAAAATTCCCGTGACTCTGTGTATACACGACCACAAAGGTCAGAAACTAACAACGAACCTATAAACTCAAAATCAATTACAATTAAACTAAAGTAGAGCATATCTTACACTTTAGATTAACTTTAAGTAATAAGCATAAGTCTAAAGGTTATAAACACACCTAGTATACTAAAAAGAATACTGTAAAATAATAGTAACATTTGAGCAGATACTCAGAAACAACCGCGCGACCCCAAAACTAAAACAACCCTCTATGGAGGCGCTAACACAGATTTTCAATAAGACAAATTTGCAATCTTCCCCTATCTCGTACCGAAACCGGACCAAACGATCTCTATACCCATTAGGAATGCAGACACAAAGAAGACACTCAAGCTCCGAGCCATTAGAGGCCCTAAACCCAAACGAACCCCCACCCCACCCAACCCACGGATTACCCGAAAAGACCCCAATAGTCAGACCCATTCCCCAATCCCAGAGCCCGAAACACCCAAAACAACCCAAACAAACAGGACACCCATGTAGGCCCTACTACCCCTACCCCTCCCTCCCAAGACACCAGGGGACCCCAAAGTAAAGCCTAAAAAGGGCTAGGACCCTACTACAAACTTAGGTGTTAGCCAAAACAATGCCCAAATCTCGCAGACCCGAATTCAACCATACAAACCCCACAACCACATTCAACGACCACAAAATAGGAACGACAAAAAGGGAAGATGCAAAAGGAGGAAAGTAATCCACAAATCTGGTTAAACACCATTTCG
Organism: Escallonia rubra; assembly: GCA_033065855.1. Taxonomy (NCBI): domain Eukaryota; kingdom Viridiplantae; phylum Streptophyta; class Magnoliopsida; order Escalloniales; family Escalloniaceae; genus Escallonia; species Escallonia rubra. The sequence continues at coordinate 1,020 of JAVXUO010000432.1, forward strand.
ACCACTGTCAAAATATTCCGGTCACCGTCGGTGAGAAATCCGGCCACTGCCGGTGTGAATCCCGTCACATTCTCCGAGCTAGAGAATATGTGATCTAGTCGATCTACATAGATGAGCTAGAGCAAGGAAGAACGGAGACTTTAGGAAAGGGTTCGTCTCCAGATCGTTTTAGGAGAGTGAGGCCTCTTTTCGGTGATGCGCCATTGCTTATGGTCAGGGGAGAGAGTGCCCTTGTCGAGCCATGTTCATCCGAAGAGGCAATCGACCGAAATCAGCCAATGGCAGGTCGCTAATCCATTGGATCTGAGGACAAAGCATCATTTCAGAGATCAAGTTTCTTCCCTTCAGATGGTGTCGCCGGTAAATTTGATGCAGCCCTAGGGGGCAGGTGTGGTAGCAGCATACGATATTTTCAGATTGTTTGTCGCTTGTTTTATCCAAGCCAAGGTGGAGATTTGTGATAATGTGTCTTGGATAAATAAAAAAATTCAGAATGTGTGGGAATCCCACATCGATTATTCAGAGAATGTTACAATCTAGTCCTAAGTATATAAGTCTTGTCCCACATTGATTATTTAGAGAAAGTCACTACTTGTCTTTAAGTATATATATGTTGACTTGTATTGTGTTTTAAGTATAAGAGAATCATCTTTGAGAGGGTTTGTTGAGAGACAAAAGTCTGTAATCTTCAATAACAAACATAGTGAAATCGCTGTTACCACCGTGAAGTAGGCTTTAGCCGAACCACGTAAATCTTGTGTGTCTTTATTTTCTGTTATTCTTTTTCGATTATCTTCTTTATTGCTAGGTGCGAAATCTAGTATATTCCTTTACAATAGTGGTGATAGATGACATCTGTGATAATGGTGGTGGGTTTGATGATGGTGTTGGTCATAAGTGTAAAGGTTTTTATGGGTATGGTTGTGGCTTCGGTTCAAATTGGGCAGAAATGTAAGTGGTGATAGCCACGGTTTGAATGGTGAAGCAGTGAATGTGGTGGTGGCGACAGAGGTCAAAGAAGTGGAGGAGTAAGAAAGTGTGGGGGGGGGGGGGGAGCAGAGAGAGAAAAACCATTGGTAGGTTTGTCCTTTCCATGTGGACGACGTCCACTTTTATGTTAACAAAGAGACAATTTTGGATCTAATTACAACGAATTCAAAACATTGGGGTGCTATGTGATACAGTTGATACCCTAAGGTGTTGAGTGAGACAATACTGTACACGTCAAGAGATTATTTGCAGTTTTACCTAATAAACTAAAATCAGAAACTACTGTCTATCAAAAACATATATTCTTTTTTTGAATTATTATACTCTTACATCCTTATTTCGCTACCACAATCGGTCTTTTACATGTAATTCTGGTATCCAGACAAGCTATTACATGTTTTAATTGTTTCTAAATTTTTTGTTTCACATATCCATAAAATTAAAAATTAAATTAAAAAACTAGTTGGTTGAGCTTTTCACATGAATGTTCAGATTTGAGTAATGTGACGTAGGTTTGCAACCCCACTGCGCACTTGCAAGTAAAGCAGACATTTCTGTGGGTAGAATGCACCCTGTGAGGGAACCCTCCTCCCCACCCTCCCCCGGTCCTCTCTCTATAAAGCTGGTACTCACACACAGGTTATATGTGCTTAGTGTGGTCCATATGAGAATTTGCAATTGTATGGGCAGCTTCACTTTGCTCTTCCCCACTCCACTCTGCTCCTCCTTTAATCTCTCTAGATCTCTCATTCACAAATGCGTGTGTGTGTGTATATATATATGTATGCATCAAAGCGCTATGCTAAGCAATTATTCTTCATTGCAGAGGTAGTAAGGCGAGGCTTGAGATCTGCAGAAGCATCAGTTTTCTTCCGAGTTTAAGCAAGTCCTGTCATGCTTTTCCACAGCTTTCTTGAACTTCTTCTCTTTGATCTCTCTCCTGTGTGTGTCAACCCTGGAAGTTCAAGAAAGCTGTGGGAAAATATGGCTATTGAGGATTTACTCGCGGCTGTTTCCTCCCTCTCGCGTTGGGGATTCCTTAACGGGTGGCCTAGCGCATGAAGCTCCTGTCATTAAACATCTGTGTTTTGTGTTCATGACATTCGGTGAGAGTTCCTTGGAATTTGTTAGCTGCGCAGGCGCTGGTAATGTTATGCAGGTGCTATTTAACTCAACCCAATTCATGAAAATTGCAGAATCAATTTTTGATGGGTATAATTCTGCGTAATTCACATGAATCCTCACCTTTCCTTTTCCACAAAAAGGGTTCTATTTCCAGCAATTGAAGTTAGTTTTTGTTCCGATTTCACAGAAGAAATGCATGACATCAACCAAGGAACACAGATTTTAGAAATCAACTATTTGTAAATGCATTTTGACTTGTGCCCATTCTGTTAAATTTGGTACAGTAACCTTGCAAGGCATAAATGGTGGAACATCCTGTAATTTCCTATATATATCGTCATAGATTATTCTATTTGAAATTCAGAGCATTCAATCAAAGACGTGAAAAGCAGTGGGTTATTGTGCAGAGAAGATTCCCTGCACTTTCCCCTTTATTCATCAATAATTGATACTTCATCTTGTTTGCTTTTTGTTTTTACTTTTGCATGATCTCATGCATTTCTGTGAAAAAGGTTAAACTTTGGCACTATGTGATCATCAGTTATTTTTACTCTATCTCTGCAGAATCGCACACACACTCACGCACTTGCTTGTAAGCGCAACAAGATCACACACCCATGAGCGCATGGTCCTCCATCTAGTCAGTCAGACATACGTGGATTTCACCCACTAGCTGTCACCCTTGTCACTGCGAAGGCCGTAGACATTTATTTACATCTCACACACTATACCAAAGAAGACATTCAACGAAAGTGAGAGACCATTTTTCTTGTTCTCTCCCTCACCCACGCGCAGACTTACGTGCGGCTGGATGCGCAAAAAATTCCAAGATGGTAGGTCATCCGTCTATTCAGAAGGCCAGATGTGTGAATCGAGAGGTATATGGCTGGTTTTTACCCCCTAGTTGTCACCATTGTCACAGTTTGCGTTACGAAGAACTATAGAAAACTTTCATCTCGTAACGACATCTTCAATATATAAAGCGAGTCATTGCTACGACAGGATAGGATTACAAACCACGTACATTGTCAAATTACCCTGATCCTGAGCACTAAGATGCTACACTAATATTGTTAGTTAAGTTTTCAGAGTAATGCTACTCATCCTCAACAGTTAGACTTGGTAATGTAAACACTGGTTTACTAGTTCATGTTCCAGATTTACTGACTCCTTAAAGCGGTGAGTTGGTTGAGCACAATTAAAGATCTGTCTATACATAGCAAAATTAGGTAGCATTACTGCATCCTCAGCCCACTAGTCCAACTGATTATGACTTCAATTCTTAAAGCTGTATCATAGCTGCCCAATTCTGCTAATTTTCCTCTTGTAGTGATCAATCCAGGCATTTTGTTTTGCTTATGAGTTGCTAACTTTTAACTATGTAAGCACATTCAATGTTTGCGCAGGGATGCATCAAATTCCCTGAAAAGACATTAAAAGTCACTGATTATCCTCATCCTTGTCATAAATGCACTGACGGTTCCCCAGATTTTAACAGCTGTTTCAGGTCAGAAAATGGTGGTTGAGATCCTGCTTTTGCATTTCCGGTAAGCCACTTTTTAACTTCCCATGACTTGTATTGTAATCAAGGGCTCATGAATATTTTGCACATAAAATTCAGAGACCGCGAAGGTATAATCATCTATTCATATGGTACAACCCTTCATAGTTGTAACTTGCAGGCGATATTAGTTCCTTTCCTTATCTGGAGTTATCTTCTTTTCCGGCAAAGATAGATAAATTATCTTTTCTTGCTGCCCACCTCCCCCCATCCAAAATAAAATAAAATAAGAAAGCAAGGTTTTTCTTTTCATGGCGATACTTATTGAAGAGCAATTTACAACTTTGCACTATACAAGGCAGGCTAGCTGTTGTAGACACCCAAAGTGAGCTGGCCCTCGAGTGACTTTCGGTCTCAACTACTTCCTTTGTTGGCATTCAGTTGTCCTTCTGCAGGCTCATAATTGAGTGGCACTAGCAATTTATCAGAATTTTTGGTACCACTTTTAGTTTCCTTAGGTACCTCCATAATTCAACAAGCCGATGAATTCAAGTAATATACCACTGTACATGAACAAGAGATAATTTACATGTAATATTGATGGAGCAAAAGTATTTTCGTTGTAATTAAGACGTCCTACAAAAAATTGACGAAGTGTGACCCCGTAAACAAAAATCCAAGTATTTAGCAAAACAAATGCTTGTACCCTTCTTTAGCAAGATCCTAGATTTGGTGATGCAGGATTATACAATATTAAGCATTAGTATTTGTACTATTCTTCAAAAACATCCTTGATTCTTTTCCCCTGTATTAATCATCTAAGAACTTGAAAGTGGACCCTATATATGTTGACTAGTTTCTTTGCAGACCAGCCGAACCATGCTTCAGAGATAATTGTTTTTGTTTTTCTTTTAACTTCAGCAGTGAGGAACTCACAGCTTAGGTTGCGCGGACAATATTAAGTTCACCTATTTGAGCGGATCAATGGGAGGCAATCTACTAACTTGTTTGATTATTGGGTGAGCTAGTGATTGTCGTTGGTGTGATTATTAAGTTCAATGGTTAAATACACGTTAGTACCCTGAAAGTACCAAAAAGTCTCACTTGAGGGTCCCAAAGTTTATTTTTTACACATAAGGACCTGTAAATTCAAATTTGCAATAAGTAAGGACATCCGTCCAAATTCTTAACGATCTAGACCTTTCCGTCAGGGAAAATTTTGGGATTCCATATTTGGTATTTGGTAATCCCTAACTAGGGTTACGAACACAATTTGGGATTTTAGGTTAGATGAAAGGTTTTGGCCGGCGGCCAGGGTGGTCGGCGGCGGTCTTGGGGAGTGACCGAAGGTCGGAAGGAAGATGGAGGCCGAGGGGGAAGAGTAGGCCGAAGGGAGAGATCAGCGGGGGTGGGGTCGATCGGTGGGGGTGGGGGTGGGGGGGTCGGCCTTGGTGAGTGGTCGAAGCTTGAGGTGAAGAAGGGAAAATATGGGGAAGGGGAAGGGAAGCGTGGGGCTGCCGGCGGGGAGGGTAGGGGATGATGAAGGAAGGAAGAGAGGGAGAAGAGCGACGGGGCATGGGGGATGCCGGCGATTGGGAGGCGCGACAGTAAGGCCGTAGGAGCGGCAACGGTGCCAAGGGGTGCGGCCCAGGGCTGCCGACAGGGAGGGCGGGGGATGATGAAGGAAGGAAGATAGGGATAAGGGCGACAGGGCGTGGGGGATGCGGCGATAGGGAGGCGCGGCAATGAGGCCGTAAGAGCGACGACGGTGCCAAGGGGTGCGGCGCGAAGAAGGAGATGAGGATTAGGATTTTTTTGGTTTAGGGTTTAGAGAGAGAGAGAAAGAGAAAGGCAGTGTGCGGGTCGGGTGGATGGGTCGGGTAATGAGTTATGGATCTAGGATTGGATTCTAGCTTCGTTAAAGGAAGAGATGCGCAGGCGGGTCACGCGCGGGTCGGGCAAGGCGGGCAGCTTCGGCCTTGTGTTTTCTTTTGAATTTGATTTTTGTTTTTGCAGTCCCAAGGAGATTTTTCAAATATGGAATCCCAAAATTGCCTCTGACGAAAAGAGCTAGATCGTTAAGAATTTGGACGGATGTCCTTACTTATTGCAAATTTGAATTTACAGGCCCTTATGTGTAAAAAATAAACTTTGGGACCCTCAAGTGAGACTTTTTGGTACTTTCAGGGTACTAACCTGCATTTAACCCTAAGTTCAATCTTCTCGTTGAGATCGACTTGGTGTGATTATTAAGTTCAATCTTCTCGTTGAGATCGACTTGGGTTAAGCGTCAAAGCGTTCTTAACGCAAAAGTAATCATCAGCTGCGCGTAGAGAGACATTTCTCGCGCAAGTTCCAACAGCAAGAAATCTTCGCTAACCGAAAGAGGATAAGCAATAAACAAAAGCTCATGCATAGGAGCGAAAAACTTGCCGAACATGACATTTAACAGAGGCAATTCGAGAGTCGACAAAGAACCATTTTGATTATCATTGAAGCCCATAGGTCTGAAACTTAGGTGGCAGAGCACATAAATGCTCGTGGAATTGTCATGTTGAGCAAGTCCGAGCCGAACACTAAGAATATAATTCTGGAGTTACTAAGACAAATGGGTAGGAAAGAGGAGAGGGAGGGAGGATGGGGAGGGAGAGGGCGTCTTGCCGGATGAGAGGCACCCTTGCTTTCACTTAAATGATGGAGACTAGGGTTTATACAAATTGAGAGCCAAGAGAGGAGCAAGAGAAAGAACCATGACAGTTCTATCGTAACAAAATTGACACAAAGTTTGTGCATTCCACTCAACTCAATTCAAATTAGCTTAAAAAGCGTCTATAGATATATGAGAGTCCAAATAATTGTCGTTTTTATGTAAATCTTTATTTTCTTATATTTATTTTTTCATCACGTCTTCTTGTCGATAAGAACGCATTTCAGTAACAAACGTTAACCTTTTGATAAATGACCTCACAAATAGTCCCTCCAATATTAATAATAATGGTTGATGGGGAGGGCCATCATTGCCATAACGTGAGTAGGGTACTGTTTGGAATGCAAGTCATGCACATCAGCCTGGGGTGTGGGCGTGGGTGTGGGTGTGCTTCGTTGTACGTATTCCTGGCGTCTGTGATGTCCGTACCACCGGGATTGGAGCCACAGAATCCAGATCGCATTTCGATTACTGCAGTTCCTCGTTGGCCTTTGCTGTCAACCTTTTTGCTTGTTGCATCTTTTACTGATTATATATGCTTCAATATGGGTACTTGATTAAGCTCTCACAGTTTTTCTTGAGTTTCAAAATAAATATAAAGGTGCCTTTAGTAACTAGTTAAATAGTTTTACGACATCTTTCGGGTCGAGCGGAGAATTTTGGAACTCAAGTTTGCCGATCACTATATTATATAGCACGACTCCAAATAGACGTAATCTAAAATTTATAGTGCATTTGACAGAAGTAACATTAATGACTTGGAAAAATGACAATCAGTTCATCTAAGTCACACCCTTCCCTACTGAAGTATAATTTAGACGAATACTTATTAAACGCATATCAATAGACTCGTTATTCCTCCTAATTCTATTACAGAATACGTGATTCGAAAATCTTGATGAAATTGGCTGGGTTAATTACATCTGACTCTCCCAAGTTTACCGGTAGTAGTGACTTGCACAATAAACTTCATTTTTACTAACTCGCACTATGAAGTTTTACAACTTTGGCATATAGCATCCCCTGGCCATTCTCGGGCAAAAACTTGCCATAGTGGGGACATGGCTTATTTTTGGGGGGCATTTTTGGTAGATCAAGTTCAATTTGGGTGGAGGTGGTGGGTGGTGGGTATGCTAAGAAAAAACCTCGCCATAGTGGGGACGTGGCGGTAGGGATAGTGGAGGCGATGGGTGGTGGGTATGCTGATTGGTGGAGACGGTGGTTGGTGATGGGGATTGTGCATGCCTTTGGTGGAGGAAGTGGTTGGCGACAGCGATTGTGGGTTTGGTGGAGGCAATGGTTAGTGGTTGTGGTTCATGGAGTGTGGTGTTGGAGATAAGGAATTGCGGGTGGGGCTGCAGATCAGTGGTGATGGGTAGCTCACAAATCGGTAGATCAATAGTGGTGATTATGCTTGCGATCATCAATCGTGGTATTCGATGCTGGAATCAGTATATGGTTGAGAAAGAGATATGGTGCTGTGGAGGGAGGTGTGTCAATGGTGAGATGCGTTAGAAAGAAAAAGAGAGTGATCTGCCAAAAATGCCCTTCCAAGGTTGAGCCAAATCATAACCCCTGCAAGCTTTTTCCCCGAAAAATGGTCGGGGTTACTAGATGCCACACTTATAAAACTTCATGGTGTGAGTTAGCCAAATTGAAGTTCGTTGTGCAGGATGCTACATGGATGAATTTGGGAGCGTCAGACGTGATTAACCCAAATTGGCCAAAGGGTTTATTTGAAACGCTAATATATACTTCTTTTTCTCTTGGCCCCATACACGTACACGTACGACTGGATTTTCAAAAAATTGAACTGATATTACGTTCCTTTTTTCCGGTAATCCGGCGTGCAGTGGAAGAAAGAAAGATACAGGAAGAACAGGAGGGCATACCCAACCTTCATCTATAAAAGGATTACTCATCTGGGAAAGGGAAAACAAACAAAACAAAAGAACCTAAATAATGTAGTAGAGCCTCAATTGAATACTAAGAACAGAGAGCTAAAGAAGCAGCAAAAGGACCACATGGAACATGTAAACACAATTAAGATCCTCACACCAAAAATAAAAAAGAAAAACCTACGATCTAGCTACCATTAAATTCTAATAGAGATAAGATGACCGGGAAAAATTACGAGAAATTTCAATTTTCACTATCCACGTAAAAGAAAAATGAAGCCAGCTCCGCCATTTAGTGCGATACGTCCTACAAATTAAATGAACAATAAAAGAATATAAGATTCTTGTCAAAGGGCGAAAATCAAAGAAAACCAATCCTCGTCCAGAATTGAATCCGTACAGCCTCAAACGATGTATATACATACATAAATACTTGATCGTGGTAGCTATTGAAATTTAGCTCAGCCCTTTTATTAGTCTAGTGAGAACTTTCTTTTTGAGGAGGGCCAATGACATTTGATCTGAGATATACAACTTATTGGTAGCCTTTCCCAAGTCCTATATTTGCTAGAACCACAGGTATAGTATGCTGCTTCTGAACACCCAACTGTTATTGGTAAGGCTTTTGGGCACTCGCTTTGATTGTTCATGGGTAGCTACTAGTAATAGGTCATATAAGTTGCAGAAATCAACCATACAAGGACATGTCAAAAGGTATGTTTTAACCAAGGATATCAACTTTCTAGGTAACTATTTGGGCATAATATATCTTAACAAAGGTAACGTACAAGATATGGCTTTTAATGTTTTCTTAACCTTGGTTTATTTGTCCTAGTTTTTTAAGTTGTGAGCTGTCGATAATGAATAGAAATTGAGCAACTTTCTGAAGTACATATCATGGTGGACAAAGTTCCCATTTCTCGTTGTTGGGGCACTTTCACCTCACAAAAAAGGACATGATATTGGCAGGTTATCACAGAATCCGTGTACGAAATCAAATAGTTGAGCAGTGTTGCCAATAGCGACATGACAATCCCATTTGATCCAACACATTGGGACGGCATTATTGCCCTCTCGTGGCATTTTCTCTCTCAGCCATTTGTGCTTTACAAGGTTTCGCTTACACCCGCTTGTTTCTCTCGTAAGAATGCAAGCAAATTGATACAAAGAAATATGCCTTTTATCAAGTACACAAACATTTCCTGGGTCACGCCATTTAGTGTATGATGACCCACCTAGCTATTTGAGAGGCTGAAAGTTTCACTATAGATGTAGCTAGAAGCAGCAAAAGCAACATCTTCACCAGCACTGGAGCTTGTTGATGAACTTATTAAATGTTGTAGTTTTACAGCCCTTTGGTTTCCAATAGGAACTTGATTTGAATTCAAGACAACAAAGAAGTTGCAAGAAAGTTTGTAAACATGGTCAAGTTACCTTCCCCATACTTACCACCCCTCAAGGAACATGACCTTTCTGCATTCAAACATGAAGAAACTAATGTTCTTCATGGCTCTATATTTCATGCATTGTTCGGGGGTTAGTATAACATTCCAGAACCACAACCAGACAGCCTTACTAGAGTGAATTGTCTAATATAAAAGTGGTATGCTCGAGGACACAAATTCAAGCGCTTATCATTCTCGTAACAACGCTGAACTCTATGCAGTCTGTGGTTGAGGACTGCTAGACTAGTTGTGCATGTCATGCATCCATTAGGGCCAAATAAATGCTTTTATGTTGTGATTGAGAATGTGTCTAATGCCTAGGATTCTTCCAATGTTTTCTTTGATTTCTAGGAGCCGAAGTTTGGTTGCTTGATCCACCAGTCTTAAAGTGGCTTCGAGTATGCCAAATTCAATAGCTTTATTTCTTACTGCGCATCAACCCTTCTGCGTCAGTGATGAACATAATGCTGCTTCGTATCAAGAAAAAGAGACCAACAGTACTAAGACAACCATATCAAGAAGAAGATTGTCTTTGATCCATTAAGCCTCTTTAGTTCCTTTTCTCATAATGTTTACTCTCAACCACATAACACAAAGCACAAAAAGGTCTAATCTATCTTTTCAACCCAGTTTACCTACCCAAAAAGAAGAGGTAATTAGCAAATCAGAGACAAACAAATGCCAACCTTTTTGACAATTGCATGAGTGGTAGGTTATATAAGACACTAATTTAAGCATATACTTATGCCATATGTTCAACTTTAAGCCAACACTATTACTGAAAATCAAGAACTTGACCCTCTAAAGCAAAGCAGATAAAGGCAATAATTGCATACTATACAAGCATTTAAAAATTAGGATGGAAGGCAGAACCATCAGTCGGTGCTCCCTCGATTATCATACATGGTCCTAAAATGAAATTAAGAATCTTCCAGCAAAGAAAAGACAGATTATCTTATAAAATAATGTGCTTCGCTAAACCTTTGGAGGTTTTCCTCCACCAGTTAGTTTAATCATAATGATCCCAAAAAAAAAAAAAAAAAAGGAAAAGACCAGCATAAACACTTTATTAAAAAACAAAGGAAAGGGCTTATTAACTAGACAATTCAGATGTGTGCATGAGCTTTGCGAATCCAGCTATGCTTACATGTGAATTCACTTCTATCTGCTACCTTTTTTGGAGAACACTCGTGAGAATGTAGAGAACTAAGTACTACAATAGGCTGTAAAACAAGTCCAATTATAGAGCTAGGCTTTGTGGTCGCTCGCTTATTGAAGACCGTAGCTCGTTAGAAATCAGGCAAAGTTTGAGTGCGGTAAAAGCCTGTAAACTAAAAATACTCGGACATAAATTATGTTCTATTCCCTCCATCTTTTTACATGAGATCCGTCCCTGACAAAGAGGATTGCTTTCCAGAAATAAATGATAGTACAACGGGTGCTACGTGCTTACAGTTAATGGCATTCAGTAAAGAAAAAACTCAAACGCATGCTGAAGTAAAGGGCGGAGTTGAAAGTAAACATGATCCAAGAATTTGGTGACAAAAAGGAGCAACTCTTAGAGAGGTACGGAGAACACGGCTTCTCCTTATGTTGATAATACTTGGGCTTGACACTTTCAATTGGTTCGACTTATAGTACAATAATGCGTTGGCTGGGTCTAGATTTGGACCAAGCAACCTCTAGCAATGCATGAAAATCAGTTTTGTTGCTTATACCAACCAAGGAGCACGAAGAAACATTAGGATCTGATCTTAAGGATGTCAGACTTAACCAGACAAAACATTGTACATGGTTCTTTTTTCCAACCCTAGTGGGGAAATAATTAGCCCTAACTTTCTTACAATAGCTTCTTTTTCCACAATATTAAGCAGGGCTTTTCTTTTCCAAGGTGATCTCTCAAAATACAGTGCATTGTCAGGCAAAATTGATCATACATATATGTGGGTATGTATACCCTATTCACCTAATTCATATAAATGGCTTTAACACTTGTATCAACTTAGCTGGTGGAGAGTGCCATATGAGAAAAGGCAACGCCAACCTTGTTGTGGTCCATGTAACATTATTTCGTTTTACTTGGAACCCATCAAAATAAACCTATGGCTACTTGCTGTCCATTAATTGTACTTGGTATTAAATAAGTACCAAGTAAGTAATAGTTAGGTTTCTTCTTGAAAATTATCTGAGAAATTATTTAACTTTTAAACCCAATCTTTCATGCTCATTCATAAACTTCTAATACATTAGATTTCCATAAAATGCATACCATGTGTGTAATGGAAAGAGAAGATGACCAGCAGGGTTACTTTAGTGATAATACAGCAGGGCCAACCCAGAATACAGAGTTACAGATCAAGGACAGCAACATGATAAGTTTCTAAACTAGTTAGTATGGGTTTTAGTTGATTCTTTTGCCTCCAATACAACCTACATATGCTTCTTTCTAATAGAATACTACTACAAGAAGATCTAAAAGCCTCTCTCTACCTAGATAAATACCAAAATAAATGTAGACAAATAAAAATCTAAATAAGAAACTAATCTTCCTCAACATTGACACAGGCACTCATTGAACCGTTCATGGCTATATGTCTGTCTCCGTGTGAGAAGAGTGGGGCTAAAGCTGCATCATGAACTTCTGGAACTTATCACAAATATCAAATGAAGAAAACCAGTAAAGTAAAAGGACAAAATACAAAAAAATGAGAAGTAAAAACCAAAACTTTAAAAAATGAAAGGATTATGTCACAAAAATGAGTGATTTCCCATATGGAACACGGGCTAAGAGATTTTGTCATGGAATTACTATGATATAATTGCATTAACAGCCAAAAGCCATCACAATTTGAAAAAATCTACCGTCTAAGTACTCTTATAACATGCATCTACCTACATTTCAAAGTGCTCAAAACACACAGTAAAAAGTAAATCAAAGATGGATTGGCAGCAAAACTAAGGGAAAACGAAAGATCAGGATGACAAAGGAGAATGCAACCATACCGAATCTGATAATCTTGAAATTTCTTGACCATCTCTGTGTCTTCCCACAGCTTTATTGAACCGCAAAGATTTGTACAGCCCTCGAATGGATGAACCTTGCAGATGCAGTTCAAGAAAGCTGTGGAAGAATACAAAGAGGGTCATTTGTGGACAACCCAGAAGAAGAGATGGATAATTCCATGCCATCTAACCCTAGAGAGAGAGAGAGAGAGAGAGAGAGAGAGTAGGTCTAGTGTAGGTTTAGGGGAAGAGTAGAAGGTAGTATTTATAGGGGAATTGAGGGTCTTTTTACCACCAATCCCGAGAAGAATATCGGGTATAAGAAAACTGAAACCCCACCTTTCTCCCACCTATTAAAAAGCTGACTACGTTCGATCCCATTCCTCTTTTAAAATATTGGCAGTTACCTTAATTATTTAGGTCCATGATATTTTTATCCTAGATCTCGACGTCAATTTCTATAATACAAAATGCAGTTAAAAAAGATTGATCGACTAACAAAACACGCATTGATTACATGATTACCGATCGGTAACATTTCACACGGGAAGGATCTTAGCCCTTTTATGCATCAACTCAATAAGCAGTGCATAAATTGCCATCAAATATTCAAATCGTGCAAGAAGTTTATGGCCAAGTTGGGAAAATTTTACGTGGGATGAATTGAAGAAGCCAAATATCAAAAAACAGCTATGTCTATAGATCAGTGAGATCCGGACATGCCGCCGCATAATGCATGAAGATGTTTCTCTATTGGCCTTTTCCTTTATCTCGTGTCAAAGTGACTGTGTTAAGAGGCCGTTTGGGATTGATTATGAAAAGCAGATTTCAGCTTATATCTGAATCAGTTTTCAAAATCAGATTTAATCTACTTTAAGCAGAATCAGTTTGCTGTTTGGCAAAATTAGCTGTGAACTAGTTTAAAGTTACAAAAAGTGTTTGTATAGAAAGTGATTAATTCAGTTTTGACATAACAAAATGACCATAAAGGACAGTACATAAATAAAGTTTATAATATCCATTTAGTGAAGTAATATTAACCTTTCAATTGAAAATAACTACAATATACGAAAAAAATTATTGAAGAATCTATTTTCAACCATCTACAAAAGTTGTTACTTCTTATTCTGAATTAAAAATACCAACAATCTCGTATTAGTACTTATAGTATGATAACTTTCCCAAATTATAAATAAAGTCTATCTTAAAAGTCACACACAATAATTAGTTAAAAGGGTATGAAATGTCTTTTTGTAAAAAACATGGGGATATGATGGTAAATTAAAAGGTCAAACCTGATTATGAAAAAAGTGATTATTTCATAATCCTCACTTTCCAAGATTATGGATTTAATCAGTTTTTAGCTTTTTTAGCCAGATTAAATCTCATAATCTCGTTTGCCAAACACTCACACACCTGATTTAATCTAGATTAAATCAGGTTTGACCATCCCAAAATCAACCCCAAACACCCTCTAAGAATCTCTCGTAAAATTTTCACAAGAATCTCTCATAATATGGGGCGTATATATACTACTTCATTAACAAGAAATATTTGCTTTGATAACATAAACATCTTTATTTTTGAGTTACATAGAAATTATTTTCCATTCTATATCCAGTGTAAATCAAGAAGGGTAGTAAATTGTGAAAGAAAAATTATCATAAAACTACATCTCCTTAGGACCAGATAGGTAGTTGTAGTATAAGCAAGTGTGGATGTGATGACATATGTACCATATGTGTATATTGATATGTAGAAGAAAACATATTATGTGATTATCTAAAGGTCCTTAACAATTTCATGAAAATTAATGTAGTTACATTATTTACTCATTTATGCCACTCAAAACGGTATATATTGAAGTCAAGACGTGTCTTGTCAAAGTAGTGCTCGAATTTCAATTATATAGCACAATAAAGTTTGCGTTTACTAACGAGACATCTTTAGTTGCTGCTAAAAAATTGAACAGAAAATCCTAGCTTGGAATGATTACCCCGCAAGAGTGAAAAAAGTGGCTGCCATGTGGAGGTTCTCGCGGGAGAACTTTTCAATAATTAAGTCAGAACGTAACTAGAGGATAGAAGTATGAAAAGGCAAGAAACACGAAGGTGTTTGTGTATGAATAGTTGCATATACTTGGGGGAGGCCCTTTACATAGGCATAAGTGTAGAACCGTAACAGAATTAAGAGTGAAGGCTGGACATTGGGCCTGATCCTTGAGGATCATGTCAGAATACTTTCAAAATCCTTGAGGATCATGTTAAAATACTTACAAAATCCTAATTCATTTACTAATGAGACATCTTGAGATTTGTTGCTACTAAAAAGTTGAACAGAAAATCCTAGCTTGGAATGATTACCCTGCAAGACTGAAAAAAGTGGCCGTCATGTGGAGGTTCTGACGGGAAAACTTTTCGTTAATTAAGTCAGAACGTAACTAGAGGATAAAAGTCTGAAAAAGCAAGAAACACGAAGGTGTTTTGTGTATGAATAGTTGCCCTTATACTTGGGAGAGGCCCTTTATATAGGCATAGGTGTAGAATTGTAACAGAATTAAGAGTGAAGGCTGGACATTGAGCCTGATCCTTGAGGATCATGTTAGAATACTTGTAAAATCCTAATTCGTTTAATAAGGTAATTACTAATCTTGTAATTGATCACGTTTAACTAGAACGCCACCTGTCAACAATTGATTAGGGTTTACATATTTTTAGCTATATCAATATCGTTGATTGACTATATATATAAGGGGTGGTTTTACTGGTAAATTAAATTCCAATCTTTGAGGATAGCCTGGAACGATTACCCTGCAAGACTGAAAAAAGTGGCCGCCGTGTGAAGGTTCTGACCGGAAAACTCTTTGATAATTAAGTCAGAAAGTAACTAGAGGATAAAAGTCTGTAAAAGCAAGAAATACAAAGGTACGGTGTTTGTGTATGAATAGTGGTCCATATACTTGGGGCAGGCCCTTTATATAGGCATAAGTGTAGAACCATAACAAAATTAAGAGTGAAGGCTGGACATTGGGCCTGATCCTTGAAGATCATGTCAGAATACCTTCAAAATCCTAATTCCTTCAATAAGGAAACTACCAATATCGTAATTGACCAAGTTTAACTAGAATGCTACCTGTCATCAATTGATTAGGGTTTACATAGTTTTAGCTATATCAATATCGTTGATTGACTTTGAAATTGGTGTGTACACACACACACACGTGGTTTTTTTATACAGAAAGGGTGGATTTACTTGTAAATTGGATTCCGATCTTTGAGGTTCTTATTTAAAGTATAGCAAAACTCGTTAGTTGGCAAAGCGTACGTGCCTCCTCCATCCAAATCATAACACCTCTTACATCTCGCATGTATATGAAGCAAGTTGATTTTTACATAAATCAAACTATTTGATGATTCGCTTTGCATCATTGTTGTTTCCCATATAGTCGATAGATCACTCTTATCTAACAAGTTTAAAGTTGAGATGAGTCGACGCGTCACCTTCAAAATAAACATACCAAAAGCCACAATCGGATCCAAATCTTGCTGCTTCACTCTTCGCAATTGTCTTTTTTCGTATGCTAGCTAAGAGCATGTTACACCATGAATTATATATAACAAAGATGGTCTTTCTAACTGGTGACGAGTGCGTCAATAAATTCATAATTGTCGCTAAAGTGTTTCACGTCGCTGAAAATTAGCAACAAAAATCCAGTAGTTAAAGGAACCAACTAGTTTTTGGATTACATTTTAAAACTATATATCAGTAATTTGGGATGGAGCTCCCAGCACCACGCGCTTCTGTGCATGGCTGATATGGGACAACAATGCACATATAAGCATCCCATTGGTTGCCGGTTTACTCAATTTTTTTCCTGTCCATGCTTTCTTTTCCACAATTTCTCTTCCCAATGCCTTTTTGTGCAGTCAAGAATTTTCAGTACTGCATATTTTGCGCATTTTCTTTTTGGCTAGTTGATAGGAGGTGGAGGGAGAAGGTAGTCTTTGCGGTTTTGGTGAGATTCAAACGAAATTCCAACAGGTTTGGATAGTGTCTTTTTTAGCGGTAAAGCAGATTTCACTGCTCCAATATTGGCGCAAGATCGAACCCTTAGAAAGGGTCAGATGTATGAGTTCCTGCATTGGATTTTTAGAGCTCCAAACCTGAAGATCGAATTCTTAATTGCACAGTATAGAAGTGACTGCAACTTCAATACCCTAAGTGTTATTAAAATCAAGCTTCACAAGAAATCCACTGATTAGCGCCTCTAGACTTGCTGATGCCTTGTTGTCACATATATCATGTCGACAAAGATGGTCATGTCGGTGCAGGACAAAAATGGTCCCTCACGAACTAATTGAATGTTTTGCCTCTACAAAGAACGAACTTTTTCTGTAAATTTTGGGCTAAAAATGTAATTCTGAGATTTGACGGTGCACGATTAGGTAGCGTTGCTAAAAATGGTAAATAAGCATTAAAATCAAGCCATTTTGACGACTATAAACCTCTTTTTATCATACTATATGTACTCAAGTTATCTATTGTCAAAACTAATCTTTGGCTATTAATCTTAGCAAAAGAAATCTCGATACAACTTAGGATCTTCTTAAATTTCAAAGGCAAAAAAAAAAAAAAATTTGTTGTGAATTTAGTGCGACAGTAATGATAATTAAAACGTAGAATTACTAAGTAATTAAGTGTAACAGCTGTTTTGCAAAGCGACGAATTGTGTCCTTGAAAATGGAGGCAAGGGGGTCCTCTTAAGAGCCGAAGGGACCACCCCTCTCCTCTTAATATTGTATTTTAATTGGCATGGTATTTGTATCAAATTTTAACTTCATTGTCGTGGGTTTTGAGGGGTGACCACTTAACTAGTGACAGGTGCTTCATCTTTCATGTACAAAAAAATAATTTGCAAGTTACAAATCAGAAGGTTAATCTTATTTTTCACTTTTATTTTGTTTAAACTCAAGGAATCACTCTCGCTACATGTATTACTGTATTCATATAGGTTCTAATTAAATCCACACTCCTTTTTTTTTTTTGAAATCACCATTTTATAAATGTTAACAGATAAATTAATACTTTGTATCCCTTAATTTAGGACAAGGATCTCAAATTAGATGTAACTCCAACTTGAACCCTAATATATGACTGTTTATATAGAATCCTAATTTTATGTGCTTAGTTTATCGTGTTGTATGCAAATATGAACCTCATGCATGAATTTCTTATATGTTGATATTCGATTTCTTGAGGAACATAGAAAAAATTGAGGCATTCAATGTCTTCATGTCTTTTCGGCCCCCTCCGATTACACCCCTATCGCCCCTGCTTGAAAGGAACACCCAATCCCTCCATTGCAGAATGTTCGTGGTTTTTGCCAATTATTTCTTGCCTATAATAATTTCCGAGTAAGTAGCACCCTAATTCATTGCAAATTTCATTCCATGCCTACATATTTCATAAAATAAAAAGTCCACCCACTCCCTGTCGAATAGCTACATATTGACTTTCATTCTCTCCTTATTTCTTATCATAATATATTATTGCTAAATCAATAAAAACAAGTGAACATGAGTAGAACATGGATGCAGCGCTTCAAGTACTTGGGTGTTTAAATATGTGTACTTAGCTAAAAAGAAATGTCGCCTATCAATTTCGTTTTCATTTGCCATAGCGGCCACAAGGGACCAATATAGTTGTAATAATGTATTCTTCACGCAGTTTATGTTAAACGGGTATCGCCATCCCCCACCCCCAAAGGGCGGGAAAGCGTGCATTGGGCCCTCTCGAACGGGCAACTATGCATCGAGGGTTTGGGTTTTGAATTTACACGGTCAAGCTAAGGTGTCCTAATAGGAAGGAGAATAGGCACCCCATGTATCAATTGATGCAAAGAGATATATTTCCGGAGCCTAAAATATTGCAAGTCGACCAACGAGAATTTCCATGGCATGAAAAGGGACATAACAAGTCATAACGGTCACAGGTTAAGTCATTTTTCGCCCTACAGCAAAGCTGCATATATATATAACCACACGTTTTTGCTGTATTCTTATTATGCAGTTGCATTCACCCCCCCACTCAAAAAAAAAAAACCTTTTTTCAGTTACAAAATTGTAATATACATAAAAGTGATCCAAATCACGAATTTAATAGAGAGTGAGTGCATTTCACACACTATAGGTGAGAGTGTGGAAGACACTATAATTGCTTGCATGATTTGAATGAAAATTCAATCAAAATTAGAGGATTAAAGTGAAAAAGAAAACATTGGTCTCACATGGTGGCATGTGGGGGTGCCCCACCGTGGGAACGTGTGTAAAAATGACATGCACCCCGTCTTTCCCGGACTGAGGTCGCATTGTCGGGGTATAAGCTTGTGGCCAACATTTTAATATCTACCATGCCAACTCTTAACTCCAAACCCAACTCATCTATGTAATAATATACTCGTACTATAATTAATTAATTAATTAATTACTCTATTTAGAAAACATTTTTTTTTCCGCTTCGACGGTCGTAAAATCGATGTCAGCTTACTTGCATCATGCGAAGTCATTTTCTTCACTGGTTGAATGAGATCATCTGTGCGCAGCCTTAAGAACTTTGATCTCGAGAAGACTTGAACTAGCGACCTTGTTGACGAGGTAATTTAATTACCTCTTAAAGTTATTTATATACTAGTGTACTATTCTTCTTGTTTATGTTAAATTTTGATTTCATCCGAGAGCCCTTAGACTGAGCTACGCACCGCAACCCTCTTGCGTTACCTCATATGTTCCACCATGCATGAAACTTTATCAGATTATGATCTCCTGTTGTACAACATTTCTGCTATAGTAGAAAAGTATCGCAAAGCAAAAAATTATTCCTGTAAATCTTCACAACAGTGACAAGATATTTTTAACAATAATTTTTTGTCATCAGAACTGTTATAACAGAGACGGTATACAGCAGAAGATTCTTATCCGACTTTAACTTGTAACCTTGATTTTAAGACGTAACCTCATTTTATTCTTCGTCTCAGCATTAATTTAAATACTTTGTACGCGTAATGTTGAGGTGTGCGCCCACGTTAAGGCACTAAAAGTGCACCCATCTTATGGAAGTTGGTGGGGAAATTGGTTAAGTTAGCTGGCAATCACTAATTTAGGCCATCTTTTCATTAACCTTTAAGCTTAGTGGTGATTTGATTTGATTACACTATGACATATTCTGCACCAACTTTTGTTTTTTGTTAAGGACTAATCACTCTCTACCAACTTCCTCTTCTAGTGGACAGATGAATTCCTGGCCTAAGCAACTTATTAGGTAATAAAAGAGAATCCCAAGGTTAACCTTGACTAAGTTTGGTTTTAGAAAGTGGTTAGGCAAAGCAAAATAAAACTTTGAAAGATTTGATCTTGACATAAAGTTTGCATCGGGGCTAAATCTCTCAATCCGATGCCTCGAAGTTTGGAACTAGCATAACAGATGGGTAGAATTGAACCAGATAGAGGTTTCTCATATAACATGGAGTCAAAGTTTTATTATTCTCTCATAACGTATGTTGTTATATTACATCATATTTATCATTGTTATATTGAGAGAAAAAAAATCCACTGACAGAGCATATTAAAGTATTCAACTAAACTTACTTGACTAGAATATTTTGGGCGAGATAATGTTTAGTGTTGTAGAATTGTGACTTAAGTCTTTATAACTGATATTAGAGCCGACTTCAGAAATGCTGAACTGAGTTCGGAGAATCTAATGCCTTAATGCTCAAAAAATGAATATTCACTTGGGTCCATCCACATCAAGAAGATAGTTAAGAAAACTATAATATGAGGTTTCACACATTGTAGGTATGTGTGCATGTGTGTGATTGGCATAATTCAATTTGGACAGTATTAATTGGTGCAAAATGGCATTTCAGTATGATTCTATCCATGTGAGATATGTCGTTGATGGCCGAGGCATTGAGGGCTTGCAACAGTAGTTCTTGATGCAACGACGACTTACAATAATGGTGAAACGGGAGAAGTTTAATTGGGTAATGGGTAGGTTGTTAAGGCGATGAAGGTGATCATGGGTGGGCAATGATTTGTTGGTGGGGGTGGACCAGATATATGTAATACAAAGATTTGTGCAAGGGTTCTGGCATTTTTCAAATACAACATTATCACGTCAGACAAAACACTTAGTTAGTGTCACGGAACGAAAATGATGAAAGAATCTTATACACATTGTTCATATTTTGAATACGTGTATGCATTTTATCAAAACTAGATTTGTTGAGGTATTTACACCCGAACTCATGGATATATGTTACTTTCAAACTTTGCTTTGAAGAATGTTGAAAATTTTCCAATAATTAGAATCTTGACTTTCAAACTTTGCATTTGAAGGTTCAATGTCTAAAAAGAATCATGCAATATTATCTTAAGAAAAGAATGTTTATATTCGACTCAGATATTTTTCAATTACTGCTTATTATTCCAACAATCTTAAGACAGTACTTTGCATACAATGAAAAGTGCTTCTATATAAGATGCCTATGATCAACGACATCTCCAAAGTGGCAAAGTTCCATGGCTCCTTCTTCGGGCATTGCAAGAACAAGATGTACATTTTCCTTGCAACCTTAAAGATTGCCTATAACCAAACATATCCAAAGCCAACTGTGGAGGAAATTGCAGATGAAGCACCCAAGCAGACTGCTACAAAACAGCATAAAAAAAATGGAAGGGTTGCCACTGTCCTGTGCCACCCAAAACCATGGACTGCCACACCAAAGCTACACAATATATAGATAACAGTAGAACTTTGCTAAAAACAGCCCTTTGAACTGCCCTTCCACAACACTCGATCACCACCCTTCCTTACCCAAAGTATAGCTTCCAAAGGAGATCGAGTACCGAATCCAACTCCCAATCCTGAGTGCTTCTTCAGATGATCGAGCTCCAGCAATGAACTTCAAACAGATTGGAAGCCTTACAAAGAGCGTCGTTACCACAAAGTATATCTAGCAAAAATCAAACCTAGGAGACGTCACTTATATCAAAAGAAATATGTTTCACAAAGTGACTCCATCCATTGCTAATAGCCACACATAAGCCATGTCCATAAGCCCTCCTCACTTGGTTCAGAGCCAAAGGACCGGCTTCCTCACCAAAATATCTCACAATAAAAAGCATCCATAGCCATTCCCCGTCAAGTCGTCAACCATAGAGCTTTAGTGCCATTTTTCTAAGAAGCTCCGTCTATTAACCGCAAACATAAATTAGGTTGAAAACTTTCTACATGATAGGGAAGAAATAAAAAGAAGACGACCAAAAATCAGTACATATACGTCCAAAGGCTATGCTCAATTAGGAATACCCAACATCAGGAATCAACCCTTGGAGTTACACAAAAATCTCTATGCATATATAGAGACTACAGATCTGTTGAGTCCGGAAGCACAAAACGGCAGCATTCAGTCACTCTCATCCCGAGTTTCTCCAATTAGAATCCATTGTTATTTGTTATTTGGCTTGGGGTATATATGTTGGGTACCTTGGCATTAATTACACACAAAGGCTTGTTAAATTTCAAAGAATTGAGTATGAATTTCATAAGTTTGTCCCTCTTATTACAACTATATATGCATGTGTTGTTCTAGAAGCTTAAGTTGTTAGAGAATGAGCGCAACTGTATTTAACATGTTTAACACTCCCCTCACGTACAAGTCCTTGTCTGCACGTGGAGAAATAAATTAAGGTGCCCACGACCATGTGCATAAAGAAACAGAGTGCAAATTGCTTTATTGCCGAAAGGGGGGGAGGGGGGGTAGAGAGATATGAAATTCAAGCAGGAAGAATCGAGAGCAAGATCTAGCGCAATGCGCAATGAAGATTCGAATATCATATTCAGATACCACTTGATCTAAAAGCTTGAGCTGTTAAAGAATAGCTCCAACATTGTATATCACGCCTATACGACCATCCAAACGAGACAAAAAGACACATCACTATCCAGCATTGTGATAGAAGGACAGATTTGTTGTCTTGCATCTTTTTCTCTCTCCTTTTATGAATGTCATAAACTTTTTTAACTCTAGAGTAGTATAGTGCTGCTTTGAGCTTCTATTGAAGTATGTTGCTTTGAACACCGTAAGCAGATTATTACTATGCAGGTAATAAGGGGATCTTGATACAAATCTCTTTATTACTGTAACATTGAGGCTCCCCTTTGCAAGGCACGAGTTTCAAACTCAATTTAGTACTGTGTTATATATGTTCTTTTCACGTAAAGAATAAATGTTTCTGAGCCTGCTGATCAACGGGATCTCGATGGAGGTAGCGTTAGTGAAACAAATGGAAAAACAAAAGGAAAGAAGACAAGCAGGATGCCGCTTTAAACAATAACTTTGCGTATGGGGTTCACCCATGCGAAATTTCTTGTGTTTTTATGAATTATTCAGCCCTCGAACCCCCCACCCCACCCCTTCTTTTTTGCAATTGGCTCTTTCCTTTTTAGTTCACTTGTTTTCCTTCCTTCGAAGGAAAAACCTAGTGATTTTATTCAGGTAATTAATGTAGCTTAGTCTTTGAGTTTCTTGTGACATCTGTATTTCTTGGATCGACGATTTGTTCACCAAAGTGTTAGATGTGAATAACATTATAAGTGCAATAAAAGTGGAATCACTAGAAACAGGATTTATTCCTTTTGAGATTATAGAAAATGAATAAAAATATGAATTATTTAACTATTATGACGGACTTTATTGATGGAATTATGTTGGTAAAGGTGTCCACGAAATTGCAGATTTTTCATGCCGACTATTAACTATAAAATTCCATCAGGGAAGGTATTGTCTTTTCGTACTAATAAATTTTAGAAAGCTAAATTAGTTAATCACTTAAGAATTATCCCAGTGAAATATTAAATCAGATAAACATTTAAGTCTATTTCCAATAATTTAAAAAAAAATCAAAGGATCTATTGGAAACTTTTAACGACAGTTTTAGGCGACGGCCTTTGCACAACAGAATTTTTATCAGAAAAGGCCTTTCACTACGGAATGGACCCCCTTCTCACGGTGAATGTGTTATCACTGCAGTATACATTTGATTAATCGCTCACCTACCACCGTGCTCCACGAAGAAAAAAAAAGATTCACGAACTCCATTCATCAGATTTTACCAACTCTTTCCAAAAGTAATCGGTTGCTCATGTTTTGGTCGTAACACATCAATCAAATTTGAATTCGGTGAGCACACTTCACGTGGTGCGTGCGTTCTTTTGTGTGCGTGTCGCTCTCTGTGTGTGTGTGTGTGTGGGTCAGAGATTTTTACTATGAGACTTGAGAGGAAACTTTGGTACAATTGAGCCCCTCAAGTGAGGCCAAAGGCAGTTATTAAATCGATCAGAAGCAAACTTTGGTACAGATTTGGCGACAAATGCATGGAAATGCATGTACTGTTTTGGCAGCAAGTCACCAGCTGAAGGTGTCGTTGCTGCCATTCAAAGTCGTGCCCGACATGATTGGAAGGGCTTCGTCCAGTTGATTTAACCCACGACTTTGTCTTTCCCCTTCCCCCAATTGGCGCACCCTTCTCAACTTTTTATAATGACTTGATTTCAAATAATTACTACACACTCATATAATGACTTTGACTTTGAATATATATATATGAGGAAAAAACTTACGGTCAAGATGGTCCATTTGTCCTCTGGTAACCCTCTTCCGTTACTAAAAGTGTTTCATTACTATCATTCAGTTTAGCGATAATCTTTTACCGCTAAACACATTTTATGACATTGTTTTTGTTATAATACTTCTGCACAGAAGCTGAGGATCTTGATCCATTTGTAATAGAATTTGCAAGTATTAGGAAGCATCCTTAATGAACAAAAGTATGAATTTATTCGCGAACGTAGGATATTGAGCTTTAGTGTAAATTTTGATATCGTTTGTAGGAAAAGGGTTTTTGTAGAACTTTAATATTTTCTTTTGTCTATCCAAGAAGGAGTCGGTGCACGTAAGCAACTTTATCAAGCTGAAATATAGGGCATTTTCCATCTATCGACACCCAGCGGAGGAATTACATTCTAGGGAAGTTAGGGAGGGGGTTAAGGAGGTAAGCATTTCCGGTACCATCGGCTGGCTATTCTAATCCACCATTTTAGCAAGACGATCGGCACGTTTGTTACGATCCCTAGCTAGGGTTTCCCTTTAGTATTATTTGCAATATTTACTCATAGTGTTTTCTCAGCAAGATTATTGGCATATATTTATTACCTTCCTAAGGCTCTTAGAATACCAATCGATATTGATACTCGGAGTATTTTAGCAAGATGATCAGCACATTTGTTGCATTCATGGTTCCTAGATTTCTTAGAAACGTTAACAACATGAATACAATCATAAAGTTTTATTTATTTATATATTTATTTTTTTTAGAACAATGGAACTTTTATAAGTAAGTATTGCATGGTCACGGAGCATGTAGGATCGCTGAATCAAAAGAGGCTGACTCGATAAAAAGAAGGGGTTAAGAAATACAAAAGAAATATTATCCAACATATTTTCTACATTATCATGGAGAGGTTGTTGGTTTAAAAGAGAAAGATCAGTGGGCTTAGGGTGCCAAAGTCAATCTGGCTGTTTTGGGCTGGCTTTGAAAGGCCTAAACTCGGCCTAAGTAAATGACTAGATAAATTTATTTGGAATGCTACAACTTCAGATTATTTTTCGGTTCCGTTAGCTTATAACCTATTTTTAATCCATAAGTGTGCTGCATTATTGAAGTTGCATAACCGAACTTTAATCAAAGATATTCTATATAAGATTTGGAACCATCTTTGAAAACTTAAACAAAGTTCATCTGACAACCCTTAACCAATAGATTACTCACCAAGTCCAGGCTAGTTAGACTTAACATCATAGGTGATTACCAGTGTGTTTTTTGTCGAAGTTGTCCAGAAACCTGCTCTTCTCTATTCCTTCATTACCCAACTTTGCGACTAGTGTTGTTAGGTTTGGATTTAGGTATAAAGTTTGAGAGAACTATATCCCAATTTTTCGAGTGGCCAATAGTACGGACCAAAGGAAATGCCCATGCCTCTGTACAATCCATAATCGCAACCAGCATATTTCAACTTTATGGTGTATCTGGCTGTATCGATATGAAATATCATCCTAAGGTGATATGTATTGCCCCATGACATTATTACCAAATCCCAACATCTATTATATGCCATCTAAAAGAATCTAATGGAAACAATAATAACGAAACAGCGCCTACAGGGTCCTTCAGAGTTGGATGCTAATTCCAACAACATCGGCTGAGATTTGGGGTGGGAATCTGTGTCATAAAGCCTTCGGGAGTTCAGAAGGACTTGGCAGTTTTTTCTTATGATTCAAAGGAACCTTTTTGCATAAAAAGCACTAACAGTTTTGTAGGCTTTAAATTGGGCGAAACGTCAAAAACTTATGCATATCATAATATGCACCAACGAAAATGCTTTTTTGATCGGATGAAAGGGCTCGAGATAATTTGTGAGCAATTGCACTGATATTATACGGTATTTGTTGTGTTAGTAATGTTTTTCCTTCCTACGGGATTGTTTTAAGAAGTGACTATTGAATGAAACAGTCTCGCAAGCTATTACTGCTTGTAAAGCAAGGACAAGAGTATTTATGGACTGGGATGCTTTTTCTTGTTAACTGGGACTTGAGATTTAAACTTTCAGCCTGGAAAGCCAAGGTAGTGCCATTGCCATCTTAAGTTTGTTTCTGTCTATGTTTAATCTGTTCAATACACGAAGGGGTACAGGTCTCCACGGCAACAGTCAAGAAGCAGCTAACTCTAGATACCAAAATAAGCTCCTAATCTCCACAATCCGAAAATCCGACTTATGGTACAATAAGTTTCTCAGAGACAAAGGGAAGAGCAACAATTACAATCTAAATGGTAAACCATCTCACTACCTAGTACCTATGATCATAGACAAATTACTCAACTTCACAAGGAGCACCTAAATCGGAAACTCCATTTTGATTAGTCCATTAGAAGTCTCAACAGCTTCGGACTGGAGCCAATCCTTTGCGCATATAAGCGCCTCCACCGTCTCAGGTCGCAAGGAACACCGGTAGCGATCCATCTCCCTACTCGCCGTGTCAAAAACCGAGTCCGGACCCACAGTTGACACCGGAACTGTCAAGATATCGCGAGCCATCTTTGAGAGAGTTGGGTACTTATGTTTGTTAAGTTTCCACCACCCTATCACGTCAAACTCGTGGACCCTTGGCAGCAAAGACTCCTCCAGGTACTGATCCAACTCGGACTTCGATTGCTGGCTGGCACTCTCCATGATGAACATGTCGAAATCCGTGAGACCAAGTCCATTGCTGAGAAACGCCCCTCCCTGCGAATCCTCTGACTTGATGTGTACACCGTTTGCTTCTTCCACAAAAGTTGGGGTTAGTGGCAGAGGGAGTGCTATGTACTCAGAAAACAGCTCGTGAATTCCCTCATCGACGATCCTGGTGTATGAGGCAGCCTCGTCCCCATAGATCTTGGTGAAACTGAACTCGACAAGCTTCATCTTGAATCGAGGATCCATTACTACTGCAATTGCTAGAATCAGGCAACAGTTCTTCCAGTATTTATCAAAGCTTTCTTGCATAGGTTTGGTAAGGTTACTGATGAAAGGATCCTCGCTTGTGGCGGCACGTGCCAGCTCTAACTGAATCTTCCACGCTTCATGAAAAAACGTGTTAGTTGTTGGGACGATGGAGGTGGTTAGGAAGCTAGCAGTGTCCGAGAGTAACTTCAAATACGTGCAGAGAGTCTCAACCAGTTTCCAATCTTCCATGGTTGGGGCCTCTTTGTAATCGGGATCAAAAGTATCCAAGCAAGAAAAGACTTCCTTCAACTCCGAAGCAGCCAGTAACATTTCATATGTCGTGTTCCAACGAGTAAGGTCATCAAGCGCTAGGCTCTTTGTGCTGGGGACTTGAAGTCGTTGCTTGAGCTCAAGAAACTTTTCCTCGTGGGATTCTGAAGTTTTCACATACTTAACGCTATCTCTGACTTTCTTCACAGTTTCCTGCCCTGCTTTTAATGCATCTTGGGCAATACTGCTTAAAGTACGCGCAAGGCAACTTCCAACCAACAATTGACCTCCAAGCATACGCGGGTTCTTGACTGAGAGCAAAGTTCTAAGATTTTCAATCCCAGTATCACTCAAAGGCTGGTTTATGGTGACAGAAAACAACCTTCCATCCATATTCCAATCAGAAAGACAAGCAGAAACGGCATGGCTGAAAGCCGCTTCTGAATCAGGATATGGTTCCATCACAACATTCAGAACCTTCCTATGCATCTTCCAATCACTATCAAGGAAGTGTCCTGTTATAAACACATACCCTACAGTTTGGCATGATGTCCACAAGTCCAATGTCAGGCAAATACGCCCAGGCATTCCCTCAATCAACTTTTGAAGGCTTTGCTTTTCCCCAAGGTAAGTAGCCACACAATCCCCCTGAACAGTATTAAAGCTCACCATATCGAACCGAGGCTGAAGATTGTGGACAAAAGCAACAAAACCAGGATGTTCAACAATGTGTAAAGGGTATTCATGCATGATGATCATCCTCGCAATCTCATGGCGACAACGGTCAGGATCAAAAGAAAAGTAAGGTGCGTTAGCAGTTCTGTAACGTCGCTTTGGAGTATGATTGCCCATCTTTGAAGGTGCACTGTATGGGGACAAATGATTCTTCTCCATATTACGCAGGACAACCGGGCAAGTCCCTTTGGCAATGTGGCGTTTGAGGTGACTGGTGCCGGCTACTTTAGAACCTGTACTGTATGCAAAAGATTGCCCACATTGTTTACAGCATGCCCGTCTACATCCAGGACCCGCGGCTTCAATAGTAAAGTGCTCCCATACTATAGACTTCTTTTTCCTCTTTTTGTTAGGCTGGGTTTCTGGAGTGACCAGCTCAAAGTTTGGATGCTGCATCTCCATGCTTATCATCTCATTGTTTGGATGCTGCGTCTCCATGCTTATTATCTCATTGTTTGGATGCTGCGTCTCCATGCTTATTATCTCATTGTTTGGATGCTGCGTCTCAATACTTATCAGCTCGTTGTTCAAAGGCTGTGTCTCCGTGCTTACTAGCTCGTTGTTAAGAGGCTCCATTTCCATGCTTGGCAGCTCATTGTTAGGAGGCTCTCTTTCTAAGCTTGGCTGGATTTCTGGACTGACCAGCTCAAAGTTTGGATGCTGCGTCTCCATGCTTATCATCTCATTCTCTGGATGCTGCGTCTCCATGCTTACCATCTCGTTGTTTGGATGCTGCGTCTCAATACTTATCATCTCGTTGTCTAAAGGCTGTGTCTCCGTGCTTACTGGCTCGTTGTTTAAAGGCTGTGTCTCCATGCTTGGCAGCTCATTGTTAGGAGGCTCTCTTTCTATGCTTGGCAGCTCGTCGTTAGAAAACTGTGCTTCTCCAATGACCTGCTCATTTTTAACCGGCTGTGCTTCCATACTGGCCAGTTCGTCGTTCAGAGGCTGCGTTTCTGCACTGACGACTAGAGCACCATTAGGATTCAGCGTTTCTGCACTCACCACCTCGTCATTAGGATTCAGCGTTTCTACACTGACCATCTCATTGTTTTCAGTAAGTGTAGCCATTGTGAGTCCACAGAGTTGCAGCCCTGCTTTTGGCACAAATCAAATTTGTAAGATAATTAGAAGCCGGCACGACTCTTGCAACAAAGAAGAGAGCAAGCAGGAAGTCTAAAGTACAAATGTTGTAATTTGTGAAAAGCATGAATTCAATTAGAATTAAAAGAATCACAGTACATCCATCGAGCATCAAGCGAATCAACAACCTACAATGAATTTTAAGATGCATCACCCCACAAACTGGAACAGGAGATACCATGCAAGTGGATCCAACAAAAGCATTACTATGACCTCCGCAACCATTTGGCAAGTACAAGATGTGAAGCAACTACCGAAGAACTATGGGTGAATTAAAAAGATTCAAATAGGTGAAAGCAAAGTAGGATGTATTTCCTATAATGACAATAAGTTTTGATAACCGGTGCAAAGGTGGAGCATTCCACTACAACATTCGTTATTGAATCACAATCAGTATCTTAACATGGTAACACAGAAGTAAACACATATAACAAGATCAAGAATAATAGGCTATAATCATGTACACCATTTAAAAAAGTTGTATTATTTTCTGATCCATATGTAACAGAGACTTTGACAACGAAAAAGACGATACCACATTACCACCAGAATGCATGAACCTTACCGGGATGCATGTGCGCAAATAACTACAGGCAACAAATTCTTTGGAGCTACTCCAGGTTATATTATAACAGACAACAATGACATTTGCATGGTCCGCCACAAAATCTATGGAGCTACTCCACGTTATATTATACTTTGCAGAAGGTTTTAATCTTCGGCGAATCACTAAATCCTAATTATACCACTGTTAACACCATCCCTCCCAAACCTATATCCCCAAATTTTGACTCCTAAACTATGTGTCAAACTGCGAAACCAAGTATTTCAAAAAACGGGGACATACTGTTGTAAGGTATGAACAAAAACGTGTCAGCTCATTCGAAAGTCAAAATTAAGGATAAAAATACCCCTCCGTCCCACATAAATTGATCATATTTTCTTTTTGGGCCGTCCCACAAGAATTGCTCACTTTCCAAATTAAGAAAGATTCTGCAAGTATTTTTACATATTTACCCTTTTTATACTTTTTTTTTACTCTATTACTCTCTCCACAAACTCGTTTTCTTTCTCCTGGCCCACCTTCTTACACTTTTTTACTCTATTTCTCTCTCCACATTTAACACTCATCTATTCATTTTCTCTCTCCTGCCCCACTTTCTTCCCCTCCGCTCTCTAAAAGGTAAAATGGAAACATACAATATATGACCAATATCCTTAATCTGCGTGCAAAAAAAAACGATTGAATTATATAGGACAGAGAGAAGAGTAGGCTATATTTTCAAGATAACAACATCTAGTGCACTTGGGCCCTGGAGCAGGCCCAACCCAGGTCCGTTAACCTCTAGAGGGAAAAAATTGCAATTTAACATGTACCCCAGATATCAGGACTGGCGTCAGATCTTATTTTCCTTTTGATGTCAAATAAAACATCCGTCTTGGATTTACATCTTTTACATCGAGACACTAACATGCTGTGCTAAATCATTACATATCTAGGGCCAGGTACACATACCCAACAAACAAAGCCCAGTACAGTAAAAACATGGGTCAGGGTCAAAACAGTCATTTCGCACCATTGGGCTAACAAACAACTGATAGCCGAAAGTTCAAAGTACAAAACAGATCTAGCCAAATCCATCCATCATGGGCTTCAAGGGAATCTTTAAACATCAGCCCAGACAGATCAGGAACCCCAAAGTGAAAGTGATCGGCTCAGCAAACAATTTTAAAAACTAGTACAAGGAATCAAAAGGAATCTATAATCCAGAAACTAAATCGTAATCAAAACAAAACAGGAGGGACTCTTACTTTATCCCTAAACATGAGCCCACATAGATCAAGAACCTCACAGTGAAGATGATCAAAGCAGCAAAAGCAGAATTCAAATTCAACACAAGAAAACAAAATCAAACAATTACCCAGCACCTAAACCGCAATAAAAGCAAAACCCAGTTCAATTCTCGACTCAAACAAGCAAAAACCGGACACGATCATCAAATGGCACACCCAGAAAGACATAATGGAACTGCACCCGAAAAACTAGGGCTAGGGTTTTCAATTTTTTACCTCAACAAAACACGATTCTGAGAAGTACCCAGATGGAGAAATGACCCGAATTGGTGTACTCGAAGCTCAGTCGGCGATTTCCAGCTATCTGAAACCGGGTCAGATCTAGGGTTTCGACGAGAGAGAGGAGAGAGAAAGGGGAGGAGAGAGAAAAGAGGAATTGGGCTTGAACCCGACGGACAAAACCTAATTGGACCTAAAGGGGTTGTTGTGTTTGGTTTAAAGATAAGGTCTTTGGGGTGAAGGGTGAAAAAAATAAAGCGTATTGGATATGGACTTTGAGGTCCATCAAATGGTTCTTGCCATGTGTGTGACTGACTTTTGTCATGTGAGTGAGTGAGTGAGTGTGTGTGTTTGTGTGTGTGGTTTGTGTGTGTTTGTGTGTTTATTGGACAGCCCACCCTATAAAAGGGTTTGTTTTGGGGGTTAGGGGGTAGGGGGGAGGAGGGGGGAGGGATGTGTAGCCCACTGAATATTATGTGGACTGTTTATGGTAAGGGGCCTACATTGCATTTGTATACCAACAGTTGGAGTTGTTAAAGTGCCTCTACTGGAATTCTTCAATTCAATATCTTAGCCCACTGATGTGGCTGAAATTTCAATCATGGAAGTTTAGAAGAGTTGGGTTTGAGACATGGAAGGGTGTGACCCAAACTAGTAAATTCTAGTTGACCATTTGAGACATCAAAATTGGGAGGGCTTATCGGTGTGTGCCCAAAATGAAACTATCTTCTATGGCTTGCCACATCTAAGTTTTCCTACTTTAAAGTAACTTTAAATAAAAGCCATAGATAGACATCTTCGTTTGACAAACAAAAAAAATTTAAAGAGCAGTTTAATTTATTTTTTTTTATAAAAACAAGTGAGTGTTTGATAATTCAGTTTTTATTATGAGTTTTTTCTTTGTGGTGGTTTGCGGTGGCAGTTGTGGGGCGTAGCGGTGGCAGACGGTGGTGGCTGCCGGCGGTGGTCACCGAAGGTGGCTGCCGGAAACCGGTCGTCGCCGGTGGTGGTCCCGGCGGCAACCTCCGGCGACTGTTTGCAAGCCGCCGCCAGCGGTGGTCGCCTGAGGTGGCTGCCGGCTGTGGAAAGGTGGTGGTGGTCTCAAAATATAAAATTCTCATTTTTGGAGTTTTTTTTTCTTCTTCAATTTAAAAACTGATTTTTTTAACTAGATAAGAAAAAAAAAAGGTTAGCAAACGCACTTTTTTGCCAATTTCTAAAACTGAAAAAAAAAATGAGTGTCAAGCAGGGCCTAAGTTTTCCTACTTTAAAGTGACTTTAAATAAATGTTGATTACCTTTTTTTTTTTTTTTTGCAATAGGAAGCTCAATTGTTTAATGATAAAGTACAGATAACGCTCTAGTAACTTAAATTTTATAAGGTAATAATCTCTTCTGATTGATAATTTTATGGTATCAAATATGTTCAATACAGTATACACAATATATTCGAATACTTTGTAAAAAAAAAAATTTAAAAATCTTGTGTACAATTTTTGGAATCTATTCATAGTATATCAATATTCAGGAACTTGTACAATAACGTCTTTACTTTTCCTGTGTACGGGAACTACCTAATAAAAAAGAAAATTTACATACTACAAATAAAACACGGTAATTAATAAAGGAACAAATAACAAAGGCATCATTTTCATGCCAAAACATTGCCCAACTTTTTTCGTTGAGAAAGTTACAAGAAAAAAAACTAAGATACAAGCAAGTGTAAGAAACTCAACCTGCAATAGTGCAATAGTGCAATAGTTAAGAAAGATATTTGTTTTTCTAAAATATTATTATATTAGTTTTAATTTGTACTTTTTGATACTAGAGTTGAAAAAGTTGTGTAGGCGCCTTAATTGAGAAAAACACTTTTGTTTTGTCGACAAACAAAAGTTTATGAGTAGATTAATAAATTAAATTATCTAGCTAATAGTTAAAAGTTTTCCAATCTCCCATAATTACTAATTACAAGAAAGTCAATTGTACCGTGTAAAGTTTTTATTAATCCATTATAAATGTCTATTGGCAACGTGCATGCATAATGCATATTACCTTTGAATCAGATGCTCATTTGGCCAACAATGGGTACGTTTGACATTAGGTTCGACCGAATTCGAAATTTATTGGATTATTTTTATTTGGGACTGCTAGTTAAACATTTTCAGAAACTGTTGAAATTATTTCGCACTTAACCTAAGTGTTTGCACCAGAAAATGTCTTCTTTTTTTTTTTACTGGTGACCTGTCTTTAATTAAATGTCACTAAATGGCATTAACTTTTATTAATACTTATGAAAAAGAGGTAATGGAAGATTCAAATCAAGAAACGGAAGAAACTAACTTCTGAAAATGTGTCATTGTTGATAAGGGATAAGTGTAGTTGATCACTTATCAGTGGATATTTATTTTTTACAAATCTGTAATGGGTCAAAAAAGGAACAAGGACATCATCATCAACAAATCAGATAAATAAATCAAGGTAGCGTTTGACAACGTTTTGTTTTATTTTTTTCCACTTTTTTTCTCCAGTTTTATAAACTGGAAAAAAAAAAAAAACCTTTTTGACATACGGTTTTTTATTTTTTTTTCCTTCAATTTTGAAAATCAGCTTTTAGAACAAGGTTATTTTTTAAAACTCCATTTTGGAGTTTTGGGTTTTTAGTTTTGAGATCCAACCTTTAAACTTTGTTAGAAGCAGAAAAATTAGTATCATTTAAAAATAAAAAAAAACCTCACACATAGAGCTCCACCACCAGTCACTTCCTTCCATCGACCAAATCTGTCCCGTCATCACCCTATCGTCGTCGTCACCAACGAATCTGACCCTATCGCCTTCGTCACCCATTTGCCATCAACAACCACGGGTTTGTCACGCCATCGCCACACTCTCGCCACTGCCATCCACATATCTGCCCCAGCACTCCCACCCTACTGTCATACCACCCACAGATCTGGCCCCCCATCGCCAACCAACGCCTTCAACAAACACGAGTTTGCCATACCACCGCCATACTCTCGCCACTACCACCCACATATCTTCCCCAGCACCGCCACACTACCATCATCACCACCCACGGATCTGGCCCCCATCGCCAACTCATGCCTTCGACAATCTGATCTCAACCCATCATCTCCACCCTCACTGCCATGGACAATCAATGGGACCTCAAGCAATACCCCCACCTTAGCACTGTTGCATAACCCACAATTTGCCCTACCGTCACCACCCCACCACCATAGCATTTGATTATGGTGCTGGTGCCACCCACCGATGGTCGTGCTTCTGGGAGTTCTGGGAATCTGTTGGAGAAAAATGGTTAGTGAAAAAATTAAAAAATAAAATGGTAAAGAAAAACCTCAAAATAAAAACTGACTAATCAAATACCCATTTTTTAAAAATTAAAATTAAATTGGTTTTGATTTTTGTTTTTTTAGAAACTGAAAATCAAAATTGTAAGTGATTTCAAACATACCCCAAGACTTGACTTTTCAAGTCTTTTTCTTTCGTTTTCCTTTCATATTTAGAGACTTTTGCTGCTTATCGATATTCAATTTTCAGACTTGTGAATATTACTTTGTAAACATTCACAAAATTAATCAAAAGCTCCCTTTGTCCTTCATTGGCACCCAATATTTTACTTTCAATTTTCATTTGTTTGTCAAAGTTTTCTCACTTTTAGGGAAGTCCCTAGGTCCTAGAGTAAAAAAGATCACACACTTTTAATCGGTTGTGCCGTAGGTGCACAACCGATTATGAGTTTGCCCAGCAGCGCAAACACATTTGTGGCCTTCAATCTTAGGTTTAAATTGATGCTTAACTATTGATGGGAGTAAAATTAATAAAGTAAGAGGGACAGAAAAACAAGAAGGATGATGGTGATCCAAGACATAATGGGAGCTGATATCGTGAATGGAGGGTACGGTGTTAATATTGGCAGTGATGCAATAGTGGTGGAGAAGTACATTAGGGCAAGGACAACAAGTACAAACACATAATCAAGTCGTAGATACCTCACCGCCAGGGTTTTTTGCACCAGTAATGGTGAATGAGTAATTGGCGGGGTTATGAATCAGCTGGCAGGGTATTGGGCGGTAGTGGTCATGGGTGGCGGCCATCGTGGTGGTCATGCGTGCGGTGCAACTTGGGCGGGCTGGACAAGCCCAAGGGTTAGACCGTGACTAACCCACTCTCCAAAAGTCGTGTCCATGTCTAGCCCATCTACGGGTGAAATAATATGTGTCCACGCCAAACCCATCAAAATTTGGTGGACACGGGCTGGACGCGGGCTGTCAACGAGTTGTCCATAGTTACAAATTATTATTTTTTTTAAAAACGATTTCAAAATATATCATTGATCATCCAACTCTACAATTAAAAAAAAAAGTACATTAAAATCTCAATATGAACTTAAATATAAGCATGAAAAAAAATATTTGGGATAAAATGAGAGAGAAAAAGACAAGTGTTCTTAATCCTATAATTAAAAAAATGTAGGAAAAGTAAAATATTTAAAGATCTCTAAACATGAACGAAAAGTGGGAACCGTCGCTCAACCTGGTTCAGAAAAATAAGACAAGAACATGAGCATACATTTGACTTTAAGGCTTTGAATTTGTCGAAATGGGGGCTGAGAGTTCAAAAAGTACAAAACATAAATTGTATTCTATTAGGTTAAGAGTTTGACGATCGAGATTGCATAGACTTATGTGATCCGTAATTTTTAGTGACGAAAATAAACAAAATAAATATATTGTAACATGAATATATATATATATATATATATATATATATATATATGTATATATTGTAATTTATATTATATAATAGTTAGATGGGCTGATTTTCCCACGGACTGGACAGACTTGTATAGATAGACATTTGCCCATGTTTAGCCCATATTTTTTACGGGCTCAAAATTTTGAGCCCACGTCCACCATGGTCACTACAAAAGTAAGTTCATGCTCATATTTTTGCGGGCTGGCACGAGTTGTTCACGGGTTGTCCGACGCAAGTTGCACCCCTACGTGCAATAGAGGTGGGTCGAGGTAGTGCTATAATGGAATGATGGAAGAGAAGATATCGAAGAAAATAAAGCAAGCATAATAACTCCATGTCACTTACTAAAAGGTGACGTAGCATAATAGATTCATGGGATACAAAAAAGAGACATTTGCTTCGCCCTTTTTGAGTTTTGAGCCTAATAGAGAAAACTGAGTTATAAAACTGAAGGAGAAAAAACGAAAAACCGTTAACCAAATAAATTTTTTTTTTTTTTCAGTTTTCAAAACTGGACAGGAAGAAGAAAAAAAAAAAGTTGCATAGAGCACCGAACTGGCCTTATATTCTTCGGCCTTCAAACAGAAATAGCTTAACCGCGCTCATCCCTTTCCGCCGCGGCAAAACTTGGGGGTTCTTTCTTGGAGAACCTTTTCCCTTTTCCCTTTTCCTCTCCCCATCTTCTTTCCTTACAAAAACCCAACAAGTTGCCGTATTCTTCATTCGCCCACCCCAGGCTGGTTATGAGCTTGAATCTAGGGCTCGATTGCAGAGAGAAGAACCCAAATTGACATTTTTTGTGACGCACAAATATAGTCGGTCACTGCGGTCAGAATCAAGTGAAATAACCGTCACGAGTAAATATGGACATGAAACCATTCAAGCTAGACATCGACGAGCTCATACGCGACTTTGCTGAGGTACCCAACTTTCACGAGATTTTTTGTGATTTTCTCAAATGATTAATGGTGTACTCTTGTCACTTCACACCAAAAATAACTCCAATCTGCATTATTGTGGCAATTTTCCTACTTTTCTTATATTATTTTTTTTGATGGTTTTGGTGAATGTATAGGGTGGATCAACTACATTGGCTGATATGAAGAGGGTCTGGCTATCTAGGAAGTTCTCCTTCATTTTTGAGGCGAGCCCTTCGACAAACTTGGCTTGCTTTATGCAGTCCTTATATTCCCATTCGATTGGTATGTTTGGACATCCCTAAGTTGTGGAGGTTGACGTTATGTTTTATTGGTTGCTTGATTTTAAACTGAGCTAGCTCTTTCGCTTGGTTATCGTATGCTGTCATGGATGTCACGAGTGATTTGTATGATAGCATGGAGTTTTTGTTTAGGTCTAGTGAAATTGGAAAAGTTGGAACACTTGCATTTTAACGGGGAACAGTTAAAAAAAAAAAACCCACAGGAATGCAATTCTAAAAACACACCATTGTTCCATAAGGTGTTTTATTTAACTCGATAACCATTTAGTAAGACGCTCACGAGAAGTAGAATTAGTGAGGATTCATGTTCAAAATCATAGCTTTGCTATTTTGTTTCACTTATATTTGTTTCTAAGAATCTACCTCCATTTGCTCTACTTGTAGTTCCTAATAGAAGTTTCTTTCTTACCTTGGCAGCTACCTTTTTTGTCACCGGAATATATTTTCTTTTGAATCCACATTAATGATCTATGCGGCTGGTAATGTATATGTTCATAAGGTTTTTTCTCTTTGCGATAACTTTCATTTCTCTATGTTTTCTAAATCTAGTATAGAATTAGAAGTACATGATTCCTGGATTGCAGCAAAAATATGCTAAAGAATATGGAAATCATATGCTTGCTCTATCTCCATGAGTTTTAGACTTTTAGTTCATGTTACAGTATTTTGTTTAAGTTTCAGTTTATCTGATCTCTATGGTTTTCAAAATAGCTAACTGCAACACCTGTGTTTAGTGAACTTACTAATATTGAAATCAAAGATATTTACTGAAAACATGATGGTCTTTGTAATTTTAGAAAATTTGAGGAACTGAAATTGTATAATCAAATTGATTTTCGATCATATTCTTTTTCAACATTTTTTGATCAAAAGCTTCAAATAAATGAATTAGAACCCCACACTGCTTTGAACCAACATATAGTAATACTCAACAATTACTAATTATGCAAAAAGTTTAGGAGTAATACGATGATACTTTTGACTACAATGTCATAACACTTCCCCTATTTCCTCCTATTTGGCTCTACTAAATAAAATTAAATGTCTTTTTTCCATATGGTTTACCGATGGTTCAACCTAAGGATTCCACAATTTATTCTTTTTTGCTTTTCTGGTTGAGTTCCACAATTTATACAATTTCATAGAAATGAATGCTTAATCCAACTGACTATGTTTACCAAATTTACATTTAAGATAATTATAGTCACTATCACGATCTCATATGTATGGTCTTGACCAAAAAAAAAAGGCTTCTGGGAAATCGTATGTGTTGATCAAAACTTCGTAATGGTTAGATGATAATCAACATTTTTAATATCTTGACTCCATGTCTTACAGAATATTGTCTGTTAGGTATGGATACATTAATATCCAAATCGAATATTTAACAAATTGTAGGATTAAGAGGCCCCAAGTTCGTAGCATACTTCATTTGACTGACCCCATTCCTTTTGATTGAAGTTGCGTACATGTTAAGTGTCTATCCTTTTGGTATAATTTACTGGTTTTTTGAGTTAAAACTGGCCAAACACTATAAGATTTATTTCATAGTATGAAATAGATGCCAAATGAAGTAACTGTTCAAGTGCAGAAACATGTGTGCATTTACAAAAAAATATTTCATTCTTATCCTCCTTGTTTCCCTCCGTGTCTTATTTTGATGGACTCAAATGCAGGTTACATGGCATCTACTGCTTCTCTATCTCATAGACTGGGTGGATTCTACTGCCTTTACTGCCTTCACGAGACTCAGCCATTTAAGCCTCCTTTCAAGATTTATCTGTCACTTGGTATGTTCACACCCTTTCTCTTTATATACCACACCGATCACCAAAAGAATTTGGTGATTTTGCCATAAAATAAAAATCTCGACTTAATTTTTCTCTCACAATGATTGGCATTGTGGAGGGAGTACTTGGATTGCAATTTTGGTAAATCTAGGAGAAGGTCTAGGGAGCAGGTAAGTGTGGATGGTCAACAGATACCTTAGAAAGATATCTGTAGGTATCTTGGATCTACACAAGGAAGGACAGGTTGGCTAAAGTGGAGGTCTGCGTCTGGGGTGTTGTGAGGTTGGAACACTGTTCTCAAGTTGAAGGTAAAATTTTATAGGACGGCAGTGAGGCGAAACTATATTGTATGGTTCAGAATGTTGGGCAACTAAGAAACATTACTATCATAAGATGAGTGTAGCTGAAATGCGTATGCTTAGGTGGATGTGTTACCACACAAGGGTGGATATTAAGGAATGAGGATACCCACAGCAATGTGGGGGTGGCGCCGATTCAGGAAAAGATGAGGGAATATTGCTTGAGATGGTTTAGTCATATCCAACGTAGCCTTTAGATGCCATTGTAAGAAAAAGTGATTTGTGCCATGTTAATGGGGTAAACGAGGTAGGGGTAACAGACCGAGGAAGTTTTGAGAATGACTTGATTGCTAGGAATTTATCAGAGACCGTGTGCTTTGATTGTTTTTTTCTTTTTCTTTTTTTTTGGGCCGAGGGGTGGGGGGGTGAGGGATGAGAGAAAATGTATCATACAGCTGTGCCCAACTAATTTGGGACAAACGTTTTGGTGATGATGATGATGATTGGCACTTTGGCTTGTGCATTCAGTTCAACCTCTTAACATGCAGCTAGTGAACACACATCTCATACATTCATCCATCCAAGAAACCAACTTAATTGGTCAAGTTAGCGTATAATGCTGTGGTTTCTGTATTGACTAACAACTTAACTTTTTGGTCAATGAAACTAGTCTTGCTTTGGTAAATATCAACATGAGTCGTTTAGTAGCAGAGCTCACTTCATTCAGTAAAGGTTGAATTGGGGTTTTGGATTCTTTCCATCATGAGTCGTTGCACGTGCTCCACTATGCTTTATTAGTTCTTACTACCATGCCTTCGCCAATTTTCGTTGCTGTCTTAGTTACACGCTGTTAATAATATTCTTCTAGACGATCAGGAAAGATTAGAACACAACTGGTCGAACTTGTGAAGCATTCTCCAAGGTTTCCTTTGAGTGCCTCCAGTAAAATTAGAAGGGTGCAAAGAGGATTTCCATGCCCTGTGCACATGGATGACATGCACAAACTGAGAGGTCTTACCATCAGCTAGAACATCAATATTTGTATTTTCTCATTTGAGTTCCCCAGTCAATACCATAGCCCAAATGAAGGTTTGTTTTTCCTAGCTCTTTGCATTGTTTGGGTTTTTAAAGCAGAAAAGGAGAGGCTGTTCAATACCACATTAAATTAACTTTAAAACACGTCATTAACTAAAGTATCTGCATTAATAATGTACGCAGTCACTAAGAGGGACAAAATCCAGTAGAAAGACACAATAATTCAAGATGGCCTGGTCTCCAGGTCACAGTGCAGCAACCTTTACTGTTTCGCCATGTCTTACAGAATATTTTCTGTTTGGTATGGATACATTAATATCCAAATCGAATATTTAACAAATTGTAGGATTAAGAGGCCCCAAGTTCGTAGCATACTTCATTTGACTGACCCCATTCCTTTTGATTGAAGTTGCGTACATGTTAAGTGTCTATCCTTTTGGTATAATTTACTGGTTTTTTGAGTTAAAACTGGCCAAACACTATAAGATTTATTTCTTCATCACTTGATATTTGAACTATCTCAATTCTTGATTACTAATGTTTCACCTTTCCTAGGAAAAACTCTGAAGCATAGCTTGCAGTAGGATCTGCTGTTCAAACATAATGAAAGATATAATTAGTCAAAGATCTTCTAAACAGAGTGCTAAGTCCATTGGTTCTTGCGCCTTGAATAATCTTTGATTTGGTGATCATTTTCCTCCTATACCTATTTAGAGGTCATTACTTTTCACTAAATGTGAAATGACTTTTGTGTTCTCTTTCATTTATTCTTAGAAACTTTGGTACCAGAGGTAAATGACAAGTCAGCTGGAAATCGTGCTGTTTAAGCTATAGGAAAAGACTTAAATGTGGTTGAACAAACTTCGCAAAGCACTGTTGTTCTGCGTATGATGCTTGACAGTTAAAGCCCTAGAGCGTGGCACGTGAACTTTGAGCATGATGAGTTTGAATAGGAGAGAGTGGAAGAGAAGGATTCATGCAGCCAGGAGG
Source organism: Escallonia rubra (assembly GCA_033065855.1). Taxonomy (NCBI): domain Eukaryota; kingdom Viridiplantae; phylum Streptophyta; class Magnoliopsida; order Escalloniales; family Escalloniaceae; genus Escallonia; species Escallonia rubra. The sequence goes on from JAVXUO010000432.1 coordinate 42,622, forward strand.
CTGGCTTATGTTTGAACATTACTTAATTTATTAGCTTCCTGCTAGTGTCTTACAGCAAAAACAAAGCCCAAAAGGTCGATACAAAATGCGCATATGCCTTCATGGTTCTGGGAGCGCTAGTCTGGGTCACATATAACATTTTCATATGAGGTGTCCTTTTCCATTTTCTTTGATTTTCCTTTCGCACCTTTCTTATTATATGATTGTGAAGGAAGAAGAATTAGAGGATATTCAGGACTTTCTTTCCCTCCTGGTTCTTTTCTCTTTCTCCTCTTTTCACGTCCTCGCACCCCCCTTTCTCCACGGCTGTCGAGGTACTTCAGTTTCTCCTAATTTGATGATAAGATATTGACTATGAATATGATCAGCATTTAGCTTTGTGGAACTGCTGTTTTTATCTTCCTGGTTCCTTGCTGATCCCAAGTTTCCAACTGTACTTTTCTTATGCTTCCTTTTGGCAGGGGAGCTGAAAAGACTGAAGAATCTTGTTATTGATGCCAAAAAGAGGGACATAAAAGTTGTATCTGCTTTGGTCAAGAGAATGCTAGAAAGGAATATTTTCCTTTTTGGGTTTGTGGACATAAACAAAGCCTCCATAAGAGAGAGAGTTAATGAACTGACAGAAATACAGAATACCCGTGTTCAAGTTGCACATAAGAAGTATGACTCAAACTTTCAATTTTTAGTTGATGCTTAGAATATGGATATTTATATCAGAAAACCCCCAAGATGTAAACTCCTGACTGCATCTTTTTCTGACTCAACAGGTTATTTGCAGACTCAAGGATTGAGCATTTCATCCACATGGACTTGGTAAGAACCTATACATGGAAAGATAGTCTAGTGCATGCAGAGGAATGCATTTCACTCAAAACAGATAAAAAGGTGGTGAATTATCTAGATATTCGTAAAATTGGTGACCAAGTGGGGATTCAGCTGTTTTTGGGAGCCGATGTTATTTTTTAAAATTTTTACTGATTAATTAACTTTTGAATTGGTTCAAGAACAACATGGTCATATATCCTTGTCTTTTTGTCCCTGCTTAGTGCAAGTTTTGTTGAAAGGTTTGTGGGAAATAATATCTTGACCATTTAACCTTAAATTTTCATCATGTTTCTTAGCATTTAGCTATTGATTTATAGAGCATCATGCATAAGTATGCATTTAGCTTCAGCTGTGCTTGAATTTTAGTCAAGGCGGCTATACATTGGATTTGATTTTAGAAGCAGTGATTACATGATAAAGTAGCTGTCCAACTTAACTGTGTATATTAGCTACAAAGCTAGCCTGTGTTACAATTATCTAGTTTAAACAAAACTGCTTGGCTTGGTTTCCCAACTGATGCAGGCTTGTCACGTCCTTCACTGGACGTTTCAGGTCTAGGCTTTTTAAGAACGGTGCCAAACCGCTGCCCTTTCTATTAGTTCGTCCACAAATTTATATTGCTTTCACTGCCTCTATAGTTCTTATGCCCATCTTTCAACTGGAGTTGCTAATTCCAATTTTCCACATGTTCCAGGGTATGGAACTTGATGTTGACATGCTTAAGAAAATATCAACAGACTATGCAGTGGCCAAGGAACTAGCCATTAAAGGTATTTTCGTGTATTTCTTTCTCATATTTTTCTGCTACCTGATGATAAAAGATCAGCATTTCGGTATATTCCTATTTTCTAAACTTTTTGAACTCGAGTCATCATGGAAGATGGTTTTGTCAATTCTGGTATACTTGGTGTGATTCTCTCCTAGATAGTGTCAAACACGGTCCACTCCAGCTTGCATATTTATACCCATTTTTCACTTCTGCCTTTTAGGATTCTTAGCAATGTGTTTTATTCAATAATGGGGTCCTTATGTTTGTTGTCATGTTAAAGAGGCTGGCGAGGCGGTAAATGTCCAGAACATAAAGCACATAGCAGAAGATAAGAGTTTGATTGGAGATGTGGTGGAGAAGACTAGTGAAGATTGGAATGCTCAGAAGGAAATGTTCTATCAACAAACAGGATTCCGCCAACGCCCTGCACAAGAGCCCCAACAACAGGAAAAGAATGGCACTCTTGAACAACTGAAAGGCAATGAGACCTCTGAAGAGCAGGAAGATGATGACGAATTTGGAAAGGAATTAGAAGAGGCCCTACAGTTTGAAGACGATAATGAGTAAAGTACGAGCTGAATGAACCATTGACTTGAGAGTGAAAATCAAGTAAGATAACGAACTTTGACCGCCAGAATGCATTACAAAGGAATTAACAGAGCAGGAACTAGGAAGAACGGGTTTGGCGCAAGAATGTGGATTGTCCTTCCTCTCTTTTTTCCCAATGTTGTGGGGGGTGGTCATGTTTGGAGATTAACATCTTTTAAATGTAACAGAACTTCCTTTATTCGTATAATCTTGCGTTCTTTCTAGCTCTGCCTCTTGCATCAAAGCAATTGTTGTCAGTGTGCTAATGTAGCAACTGTGATAGAACATAGGTTTCAGACTTGGGTTTACGGGATCTAAAAAAATGATGAAGACAAGACAGAAGATGGTATTGATAAAGCTCAGAAGGACCATGCAGCAGCTGGTACACTTTATAAAATAGGAAATGGTCAAACAACCTTGCTTTGGTATGATATTTGGTTGCCTGGGCGAGCCCTGATTGAGAAATTTGGTAATTGTATAATATATGATTCAGGGCTACAAATTGATTGTAAAGTAGTAGAAATACTAGTAGATCAAAGATGGAATCTCCCTTCTGCTAGAGCTTTGACTCTAAGACAGTGGCATGAAAAAATGAATCACATACCTCTTCCTCAGGAAATGTGTGAAGATAAAGTGATCTGGAGCCTAAATAAGAAGGGAAACTTTACTGTTAATTCTGCCTTGCAGCATTTGAGAACAAAACAGGCTAAGATACCATGGTGGAAGCTGATATGGTTTAGTGGAAATATACCTAAATGCTTACTTATCCTCTGGATACTGTGTAAGGGAGGTTTAAGGATTAAAACTAGGCTCAAGAAATGGAATTGCCTCACAGAAGACACATGTTCTTTGTGTCTGACACAAAGTGAGGATGTAAACCATTTCTTTTGGAGATGCACTTATTCTTCAAACCTATGGAAGCTGATCCTACATAGACTGCAGATACTACGTTATGGAATTCCTGGAATGAGCTGTTAAAATTTGTTACTGAGCAGTTTAGAGGGAAAAGTTTTAGAGCAAAAATAAGGAAGCTAGTGTTTACTATAACTGTCTACATGATCTGGATGGAGAGAAATACCAGAATTTTGGAGGGGCAACAAAGAACAGAGGATGCATTACTACAAATAGTCAAACAGCTGGTCCAATGGAGAGTAAGAGGATGGGAAAAAGTGCCTGGAAATACTATGAACTGAACTTGTGCAATGCTTGGGGAATTAGTGTAGGCATTCTTTGTGGTTAGTGTACTAATAGAAGCTGATAGAACTGAGGTGTAGCGAGAACGTGTAGATGAGAAATAGCTGGGCATGTAGATAATGATGTATAAACCTTTTATTAATACAATGACGTTTCACCAAAAAAAAAAAAAAAAGAAGATGGTACATCTCATCAATGGCAATTCCAGCGTCTCCAAATTTCCTTGCCATGAACTTATAAAACCACCTCGACGATGTGAACTTTCTGATCCTCAGGCATATGATCCAAGTTGAAGGTCACCAACCCTAACACTGAATCGTATGCAAACTCAACCTCCATTGATCCCACCTTGCAATTCTTTGGCTGAACTGATGAGTAAGCACCAAATCTGCCACACCCCTTAACTTCCAGCAATGCTGTAGCTAAAACTTCCGTGCTCGAGTAGTGATCTCTGTCACCGGGATAGCCATTGCCTTCTTGTCCCATCACTTCATATTTAAGCCCTTCAATGGCTCCACCGGCATTGAACATGTTGACGAGCCCTAATGGTGCAAAGCTGCATCCTGGTGCCAATATCTTTATGGGAGTAACAGTGAATATTTCGTGCTCGAGGACTTTAAGTGACACGGGCATGGCTGCATTGTAAGGAAGAGTGACAAGCTGACCACTTCGGTGGGAGTATACTGCGCAGTCACCCTTCCAGTCGGGGTCCAGGGCCACATTGGCAATGAAATGAACATCGTGGCCCCTGACAAAGCCTGTTAGGGAGTCGGATCCAGTTTCGTGGAATGTATTTTTCCTTTCAGTGCTGCTCCATGCTGCACCTTGGCAGTTGTAGACACCAAGCACTCCAGTGTATTTGTTCATGTTCCATATCTTCAAGAGGCTGGGTTATGCCAAACAAGAACATGTTAGGAGTAGTAAAAGTATGTACATCCTCAAAACTCCATTTGAATACGAAAGTTGGTGAACCTGCTAAATGCATTCGTAGTTTCTTACAACTAATTAATCTTTACCTGATACCATCACGGGCAGGGTCGGAGAACAAGCAATCTTTTGTGGGCCGGCCAGGCAAGCGGGCTCGGAGTACTGATCCATCGGGCAAAACAAGCTTCTTCAGCAGATCAAAGTTGTGCTTCCCAGGTGCATCACTGCTCAAAAAGTGCACAACATCAGCTAATAGCCTAATAGTGATAATTTTTGCACAATAGTTGGCCACGACAATCCTTATTTAAGGCGATGAAGGGGTGGGATTTTGCGCACCTCACATACACAGGCCCACCGCTGATTGCCCGGGCCGATGCATGGTATTCGGCCACTGGATGGACGGAGTGGAACATGTCCCAATCAGGCTGCATAAATTCTCCGAGGAAGACACTATTGTATGCAAGTGCGGCAATGTGGATGGTGTGTGACATTGGATCGTGTGGAAAGAAATCCTCAGATGCTCTTACCACGGCCGTCTGCTTGGAGCTGGTGCATAATAGTGCAATAGAACAGAACATTTCAGGTTGGGAAGCAAAGTAAGAAACCAGAGTTCACAGTAAGAGATGGTTGATCAAAAGGGAAAGCTAAACAAAATGAAAGGCTAGCTATGTACCAATAAAGTGCATCAGTATTGTGGCTCATGCAAGCAATGCAACCATTATCAGGGAAATTCCTGGCAACAGAAGCATCAAGTGCCTGATGGTACTGCCTAGTGAGCTCAACCCTACCACCCAAACCAGCACCCAGTGTCTCCAATACGCACTGCCCATCTACCTTAACCCCATCTACACCAGCACTGGCCAAATACCCATGCAACTCATTATAGAACTTGTACACATTTTTTGGGTTCATTAGGCCTAAACCTTGTACTGCTACTTTATCACTCGTCCATCCTGGCTCATTCCCAGCAACTCCATTTGACAGCGTCGGGTACTTGATCAACGACTCGTACTGATCCATACCCTCAACCCCCGGCAGGACTCCACCCCAGTATCCAGTTATCGCGTGCCAAACATACACGTACTTCAGCCCGTACTTTTCTTTTGCAATTTTGACTATGCTTTTGATCCCGACTGTTGGATCATCCTTGTTTTGAAACTTCGAGTTTTCTTTAACCCCGGTGAGTCTCATCAGCTGCGACTGTGATTGAGCTTCTAGTTCTTTAGTTTCGTCCTTCTGTAGTGGGTCCCCTCCAACTGACTGCCAACCATCATCGATGATCACGAACTTCGGAGGAGTCCCACCGGTGGCAAGGGTGTCGAGGCCGGCCTCGACACCCTCCTGAGTCACGTCTTGGTAAAACGCATCCCATGTGCACCACCCGAAATAATCAACTATCCCGGGCAACTTCTTTTCATGTCTCTGCCTGAACGACTTCAGGTGCAACTTGACCGCTCGGATAGCATCTGTAATCGTGCCAAATGGATCGGTCCCGGCACCGACAAAAACTGAATGCGTGAACGTAGAGGCCGTCGTTTCTTTATCCCCACTCTCCAAACAGAGGTCGAGCTTGTCTTCAGGACTACCCTGAAGACAAGCTCGAAAAGGCCCTTCTATCAAAGGAAGGAAAACCGTGTAAACAATCTGATGCTCTCCGTTTCCACCGTCCGATGTGAGGTGGGACCCATCCGTGGTCTCTAATAACAAAAATTGTGTCTCCAGTGGAATGTCACGGCCTTGGTCACCCATTTTTTGAGCCATCCACCATAACTTGAACCGGAAGCATGCCATAAACCGGACACCTCGCAGTGTCCCAAGTGACACCACATGCCTGCTTGAGTCTTTCTCGAGCGTTGTGCCAATGAACATGCCTCCTGCCGGACCAGCGTTGGACCCCGAGGTTGCTATCACATTTTCAGGCACGTTTTCCAGTATTGTCCGGCCCTTTACGACCAGTTTCTGGTCAACAATCTGAACCGCAGGCATGATAGTCATTGGTAGTTCTTCCCTTTTTACTTCCTCTTCTTCCTTAATGTAACTCTGCAAATGTGAGTGTCAATGTCAGAATTAAGCCCGTGTTTCCGTCCCAAAGTTTTAGCGAATAAGTGCTAATGCCTGACCTAATACCTTTGTTTAACTGATACTGTCCAAGAAAAGCACTACCAAATCCGTCCATCCCGCAGGAGCACTGCTATCTGAAAATGGAAGCAAAATTTAGTGTTTTATTAGTGAAAACTTAAGATCCGGTCTACTAAAAGTTGACCTTAGAATTTGTAGCGACATTTGAATGCCACTAACGCCATCACCGTTACCGGAAACCTTTGTTCCAGCACGGAATCCTAGTCCAAAAATTGCAATCGAACTTTTTAACTATTGCAACACGGTGACAGGAATCTTCTTTTCCCGATTAAGATCGCTGCTGTCCTGAAAAATTGCAGCATGAAGCTGTAATGGCTTGTGGCATTATGTCGCAACGCAACTTTTTGTCAAAATCGAGAGATTTGGAGCACCGTGACGGATATAGACTAAATGTTGGAGTGAACTTGACAACTCGGACAGCATTCTTCCAACATGCTTGCCAACATTTTAGGGGGGAAAGCCTGAAGAATAGACTATGTGAATTGGCTCTGGCAGTTACAGTATAATATTGCATTTGGGAGGCAAGTTCACAAACAATTTTTTGCTCAACAAAAAAGTACTCCACTGATGATTCTTACTCAGATTGAATCATGGATGAAGAATCGAGTTCTGAGCTGGAAAAAGCTGAAGGACACTCCAACAAATAGGCAATTGTGTGAAATGTGGAACATTTGCACAACAATACTGCTTTAGTACTGCAAGTGCTGAATTCTGGTTTAGACAGTAGGTGTATATACTTTGTAAGAAGCTTTCATGTGTAAAGGACCTTTCACCAAAAAAGAAACAGGGTCCATTACAAAACTATCATATATTAGTTCTAAAAAGGAAAATATATCAGACAAAACATTTTCAGGGATGTTTTGGGGGTACCACCCGACTGAAACATCAAATTAGACAAGCATACCTTAATTGGCAAAATGGAAGAAGTGGTAAATGTTGGTCTCTTATTGGATCTTCGGGAACTGATTGATGGTCGAGAAGAATACAAGAGTGCTTGATTTTGCCAACTGGGTCTCCGCAAATTGGTCGATAACAGCGAATTAGAGAGGAATGGTGGTGTTTGTGAACTGGGTTTTTTTGAGATTATATCTTTGAAATGAGATTGTTGAGAATGGGGAGATAATGAATGATAGAGATGATGAAGTGGCCCTCCAATTTATGGTGGTGAATGTAGAGCAGAGATTTGAAAATGAAAGAGGTACTACTGCCACCATTGTTGGTAATTGTGGCGAACCTGGGTGTGCTGTTCAATGGATTTGTTTGTTTCTTGCTTTGAAAATTTTAAGTGCACTGTACAACACTGGAATTAGGTGAAGTACAGTTGGCACCCTTTAAAATTTGTATTATCTCGTGCGAGTTACCGTGACACACGCGATGCGTCTATAAAAATTAAGTTAATGATATATTTATTAAAAAAATCAAACATCAAATAGAAGTGTTTATTATCGCATTTGGTGATATAAATTTTAGATTAAAAAAACCACAAACATATCATTATAAGTAAATATTTACTATTCAAGCTTTGTTTTGTGCGATTTATCGTGGCACACGCATTTCTTGTGCGAAAATAAAGTTATTTATGTAATATCAAGCATGATATTTTGGAAGTATTTTGATTGTATTTTTTGAAATAATTTTTAAATTTTAAGAACCAAACATGTCCTCTTAGATAGTTATTTAATGTACAAAGATTATGTTTTGAGAGGTTAAAAAAATAATGATGTCAAGTATTAACATTCTAAGTGGGTAGTAGAGAGTGGGCTAGTAACGTTTGTAGTTTTACCCTTATGCTTGTGTAGGTTTTCACCTTGATGGTAGTCTGAATCTTGTGAAGAGGGTGCATAATTAATTATGAAAAAGTCCGTATTTTGGACACATTTTAGAACTAGAAAATCAATTTCAGTATAATACCAAAATGTGTATTACACCAAAAGTGGTAAAAAAAAATTGGTATGACGTAAAAAAACCATCACCCCCCCCCCCCCCCCACCACCACCACCACCACCACCACATTGTAATACCCCAAAAAAAATATGTAGCTAATTATTTTAATTTTTGGACTACTTTTGTAGTTTTAATAATATTTTAGAATACTCTTGAATAAGTAACATAACTTTAGGGGTTTTTTGGGTTATTTATCAAGTTTAGAAATATAAAGACTAATCAGTTATTTTTGTCCATAAATTGAGTTTGCTCTTAGAGAGAAGAAAGAGAAAAGTAGGGTTTTTGAGGATTGCAATTTCTACTCATAATTGGTAAGTGATCTTGAACCAACTTTGTTTTTAAGGATGAATTAGATCACGTTAAGATTGTATTTGTGAAGATTTTAACGTAAGTGGGCTGATTAAAATATTTAGGTTTTGAAACTTCGGAAGATTACGCAACTGTATAAATCTAATTGCGTGGATTGAGATAAGAGTTACATACATAACATCCGCTTCTAATAAACTTGATATTGTTAAAAGATACGAGATTGTTAAAAGGTACTAGATCGATAAACTCTTCGAATTAGAACTATGTTTTGCCAAATTTGTAATACGGATAATTTAAGAATTCGTTGTTTGTGTAAGGTCTTTTCTGCTGGGTTTATCAGATTTACCAATTCTGGGATCCTTGGCTGAACCGTCATGTTTTAAAAAATCGTGCCATGACCTGTTTGGCCGTAACTTTTCTTCCCAGTTCTGGTGACCTGCGGTTTTTTTTTTTGGGCCGTACGATTGATCCCGGTTCCCTTTTCTTTACTGATTCAAATTTGCACCCAAGTACAACCAAACACTCTGGTGGCGTGAAAAGCTTTTGGCTAGATGTTCCATGTGTCACGTTGTAAGTAGTTCTTGTACTTTAGTTAATCTTTTTGCCTCGTATCTCGTTATTTTTGAATTCATAGCTCATGAGAACTCGGATTCAAGCAAATTTATTTTCGTTGAGCACGTCTCTTCGTCCTCTTCAATTCGAGTCTAATATTGAGTATTTTTTGATATTGTTAAGTCATCCTTTTTAAAATTCAAAGTTTTGATATTCTGTGACTTTTATGTCTTTAGGATTTTTTGACGTCATTTGGACACCTTTTGAATTGAACTAATATTAGAACATTCACGTGTTTAGGTTAACGTGATGTCATGACATGATATGGCAATTGCTACCGGTATCGAAAGGATATAAATTACGTACATAACCGGAAAGCTAAAATCTGATTAAGATTGAGATTAAAATTTTCAAATAGTGAGGGTCTCTTTATTGTATTTAGGTCACCTGTTCAAGTCTCATTCACTCACACTATTGACACAATTAAGAGTTTTGCTAATAAAAAAATTCGGTGTCATTCTCGTCATCAAATTCAAGTGCAGAAGACACAAAACTTTGAAGTGCGAAGTAGAGGGACAAAATGGAGTGGCGCGCAAACCTGGAGGTGCAAATTGTTATTTACCCCATATATATATCTGGCTGTTCAAAGGGACCAGAGAGCCACGTTATATGTCCACGTTGAACCAATCCAGAAACTTGCTTTGGACTCAGAAGCCGCATTCTGAAAGAAAGCATGTGACTGAATTTGGACACGCGTTGAGTTCCCATTTGCTCAGATTCCAACCTTTGAGTTGTATTCATTTCTTGGAAGTTACTATAATCTTTGAGATGATCTGTTGCCACGTCATTGCTTCTTAAATCGGATAAGCCGTCATGATCGTTCCTCGTGGCGTCAACGCGTAGAGAAATTTTATACGGCCAAGTAATTAATTTGACGGAGGAAACAACGGATAAAAGTAAGAGCGTAAGAATAGTTTAAAAGTTTTTTTTTTTTTTTAATGTTTTACAAGTGAGAGCTAAAACAAAGTTAGGACTTAAGAGCGAAAATCGAGAACGAGAGTATTACTTACTTTAAGAAAATCGATATACATACAGTAAGGATTATCAGCTCGATGAGTGTTTTAGGACTCGGACATTGCCAAACGTTTTGAGTAGAATAATGATATAACAATAATCATGTGACAAAGATGAGGCATAGCATCATCTGGTCCCATTTGTGACTGATTTTTATTTTATTTTTTGCCTTGTTTAGATCTCAGTATCTATATATTTCCTTTTTTTTTTCAGCTCTTTTCTTTTTCATGGAATGCAGTTTTACTTGAAAACAAAAAAAGAAAGAAGATTGGTGATGCATGACTAGATGTATATACTAGGTATGGGTGTGCTAATTGGGGGTACTCTACAGTTCAACATCACAATTTTTTTTTAAATAAAAGATCTGATACTGATAACGATCTTGAATATACCTGATATTGAACGTTACAAAGTACAAACTTTGGCTCATACCCGGTCGTAGAATTTTCCTTCAATTTCATGTATAGCGACAATCAATAGTCGCTAAATGTTTAAATAGACTTTCTTTTAACACTTTCAGTAACCATCATTAGCAGAATTTAAGTATCGTCACAAAATAAAAGTCACTAGAAACATTTAAAGATAATTGATTGTCGCTATATAAGAGGTAGGAGGAAGATTCCTCCAACCGGTAGCAGCCAAATTTTGTCCCATTAGAAATGTCGCGAGTCATATTGTACTTTAGTATTGTTTTCAACTGGAAGTTCTCAAAAAAAGTAAAAGTACGAAACAAGTTTTTATTGTGTCCATTTGATTATTGACAACCATTATATTAATTGAGTTTTATAATGTACTTGTGGTGTGTGCCGTCCAAGCATTAAAATGTAATCGCAAAACAAAAAGAGTAAATGAAACGGCATATTGTTATAAACTCATATGTCTATAACACTGATTACAACACTACACTTTTTTTTTTATTAGCATATAAAGAAAAAACTATGGTATTGAGGATCCCGAAGTTTAAAAAGATTACTCTCCGCTCATCCCAAGTACAAATACTTTAAAAAATATATAAAGTTCTTCATACTGAATATCGTACGACGAATACCGAATTAGATCCGTTTAACACAGCATATCGGTTATACCACAACGAAATCTACAAGCACAAATTTTGGGGGAACGAATAATGGTTCCAGTGTTCCATTGGAGCCTCTGCCTCTTGCATCAAAACAATTGTTGTTAGTGTGTTAATGTAGCAACTGTGATAGAACAGAGGTATCAGACTCTGGGTTTAAATGATCTAAAAAAATGATGAAAACGAAACTGAAGATGGTACATCTCATCAATGGCAATTCCAGCGTCTCCAAATTTCCTTGCCATGAACTTATAAAACCACCTCGACGATGTGAACTTTCTGATCCTCAGGCATATGATCCAAGTTGAAGGTCACCAACCCTAACACTGAATCGTATGCAAACTCAACCTCCATTGATCCCACCTTGCAATTCTTTGGCTGAACTGATGAGTAAGCACCAAATCTGCCACACCCCTTAACTTCCAGCAATGCTGTAGCTAAAACTTCCGTGCTCGAGTAGTGATCTCTGTCTCCAGGATAGCCATTGCCTTCTTCTTGTCCCATCACTTCATATTTAAGCCCTTCAATGGCTCCACCGGCATTGAACATGTCGATGAGCCCTAATGGTGCAAAGCTGCATCCTGGTGCCAATATCTTTATGGGAGTAACAGTGAATATTTCGTGCTCGAGGACTTTAAGTGACACGGGGATGGCTGCATTGTAAGGAAGAGTGACAAGCTGACCACTTCGGTGGGAGTATACTGCGCAGTCACCCTTCCAGTCGGGGTCCAGGGCCACATCGGCAATGAAATGAACATCGCGGCCCCTGACAAAGCCTGTTAGGGAGTCGGATCCAGTTTCGTGGAATGTGTTTTTCTTTTCAGTGCTGCTCCATGCTGCACCTTGGCAGTTGTAGACACCAAGCACTCCAGTGTATTTGTTCATGTTCCATATCTTCAAGAGGCTGAGTGATGCCAAACAAGAACATGTTAGGAGTAGTAAAAGTATGTACATCCTCAAAACTCCATTTGAATATGAAAGTAGGTGCTAAATGCATTCTTAGTTTCTTACAACTAATTAATCTTACCTGATACCATCACGGGCCGGGTCGGAGAACAAGCAATCTTTCGTGGGCCGGCCAGGCAAGCGGGCTCGGAGTACTGATCCATCGGGCAAAACAAGCTTCTTCAGCAGATCAAAGTTGTGCTTCCCAGGTGCATCACTGCTCAAAAAGTGCACAACATCAGCTAATAGTGATAATATATGCACAATAGTTGGCCATGACAATCATTATTTAAGGCGATGAAGGGGTGGGATTTCGCGCACCTCACATACACGGGTCCACCGCTGATTGCCCGGGCCGATCCATGGTATTCGGCCGCTGGATGGACGGAGTGGAACATGTCCCAATCAGGCTGCATAAATTCTCCGAGGAAGACACTATTGTATGCTACTGCTGCAATGTGGATGGTGTGTGAGACTGGATCGCGTGGATAAAAATCATCCGATGCTCTTACGACAGCCGTCTGCTTTGAGCTGGTGCAATAGAACAGAACATTTCAGATTGGGAAGCAAAGCAAGAAACCAGAATTCAAAGTAAAAGAAGGTTGATCAAAAGGGAAAACTAAACATAATGAGAGGCTAGAAATGTACCAATAAAGTGCGTCAGTGTTGTGGCTCATGCAAGCAATGCAACCATTGTCAGGGAAATTCCTGGCAACAGAAGCATCAAGTGCCTGATGGTATTGCCTAGTGAGCTCAACCCTGCCACCCAAACCAGCACCAAGTGTCTCGAGTATGCACTGCACATCCACCTTAACCCCATCTATACCAGCACTGGCCAGATAACCATGCAACTCATTGTAGAACTTGTACACATTCTTCGGGTTCATTAGGCCTAAACCTTGTACTGCTTGTATATCAGTCTTCCATCCTGGCTCATTCTCCACAACTCCATTTGACAGCGTCGGATACTTGATCAACGACTCATATTGATCCATGCCCTCAACCCCGGGCAGGACTCCTCCCCAGTATCCAGTTATCGCGTGCCAAACATACACGTACTTCAGCCCGTACTTTTCCTTTGCAATGTTGACTATGCCTTTAATCCCAACTGTTGGATCGTCCTTGTTTTGAAACTTTGAGTTTTCTTTAACCCCGGTGAGTCTCATCAGCTGTGATTGAGGTCGAGGTTCTAGCTCTTTATTTTCGTCCTTCTGTAGTGGGTCCCCTCCCACTGTCTGCCAACCATCATCGATGATCACGAACTTCGGAGGGGTCCTACTGGTGGCAAGGGTTGCGAGGCCGGCCTCGACACCCTCCTGAGTCACGTCCTGGTAAAACGCATCCCACGTGCACCACCCGAAATAATCAACCATCCCGGGCAACTTCTTTTCATGTCTCTGCCTGAACGTCTTCAGGTGCAACTTGACCGCTCGGATAGCATCTGTAATCGTGCCAAACGGGTCAGTTCCGGCACTGACAAAAACTGAATGCGTGAACGTAGACGCCGTTGTTTCTTTATCCCCACTCTCCAAACAGAGGTCGAGTTTGTCTTCAGGACTACCCTGAAGACAAGCTCGAAAAGGCCCTTCTATCAAAGGAAGGAAAACCGTGTAAACAATCTGATCCTCTCCGTTTCCATTGTCCGATGCGAGGTGGGAACCATCCTTGGTCTCTAATAACAAAAATTGTGTCTCCAGTGGAATGTCACGGCCTTGGTCACCCATTTTTTGAGCCATCCACCATAACTTGAACCGGAAGCATGCCATAAACCGGACACCCCGCAGTGTCCCAAGGGACACCACGTGCCTGCTGGAGTCTTTCTCGAGCGCCGCACCGATGAACATGCCTCCGGTCGGACCCGTGTCGGACCCCGAGGTTGCTATCACATTTTCAGGCACGTTTTCCAGTATTGTCCGGCCCTTTACGACCAGTTTCTGGTCAACAATCCGAACCGCAGGCGTGATAGTCATTGGTGGTTCTTCCCTTTTTACTTCCTCTTCCTTGATGTAGCTCTGCAAATGTGAGTGTCAATGCCTGAATTAAGATCTTCTTTTTTGTTCCAGCATGGAATCCTACAGCTAAAAGTGCCGGATGAAACGGTAATAGCTTGTGGCTTTATGTACTACGTGAAAATTGCTGGAAACCCATAAGCGACACCTTTTCTATTTACGTAGCAAACATTTTTTTGAGAGACAAACAACACGGTTGCTGTGATTCTTGCAACTGGGTCCCTTACAAAACTATCATAGGTGCAGTCATACTTCGAAAAAAGAAGAAGAAAACATGTCAAACATACCATTTTCAGGGATGTTGTGGGGGTACCACTTTTTAAGTTGAATCAAACAAAAAGACTGAAACATCAACATAGACGAACATACCTTAATTGGCAAAATGGAAGAATAGGTGAATGTTGGTCTCTTATTGGATCTTCGAGAACTGATAGATGATGGGGGAGAACACAAGAATGCTTGATTTTGCCAGCTGGGTCTCCGCAAATTGGTCGATAACAGAGATTTAGAGATGAATGGTGGTGTTTGTGAACTTTGAAATGAGATTGTTGACAATGGAGAAATTATGAATGGGAGAGATGATGAAGCGGGTCTCCAATTTATACTAGTGAACGGAGAAAATGAGAATACTGCTGCCACCATTGCTGGTAATTTTGGCGAACTGGGCGTGCTGGTCAATGGTTTTGTTTCTTGCTTTAAAAATTACAAGTGCACTGTACAACGTTGGACATAGGTGAAATACACTTCGCACCCTTCTAAGTTTGTATTATGACATGATACGTACAAAATTGGAAATAGGTGAAATACACTTGGCACCCTTCGAAGTTTGTATTATGACATATGATAAGGAGATGCTAATTTTCTGGTACATGCGTCGCGTGCACAAGCTACTCAACGTACCAAGAAAGCACATTTCAAATGCTAGTTTGATATGCAATGGCTTTCTTCGATTTAATTTGACGTTATCTTTAGCCACCATTTTTTTGGGTATATGTTATTGTAGTGTAGATTACAGCCTACAAGCCATTATTAAAATGCTAATAACCCCTATTTATTGTGAGATTAACTTCATCTTAAAGTAACATTAGTTGCATTGTAAAAAAGAAATTCAAATTTCAAAGTACGGTAGGAGTAGTAGCATTTCTCTAGAGAAAGCTTCTGTTATCTAATTTTGGGATAAGAAACGGTAAGTGATGATTTTTTGAAGTATTGAAAGAATATAAATTACGTACGTAGTTGGAAAGTTAAGAATTTTTTTTAAAGTAGAGGGTCTCTTTACAATACTTAAGTCACGTATTTAAGTCTCATTCACTCACATTATCGACATAGTCAGAGTTTTGTTAATAAGAAACTTGGTGACGCTTTCATTATCAAATTCAAGAGCTGAGGACACAAAACTTTGAAGTACAAAGTAAAGGGACAAAAATGGATTGGTGTCCAAACCTAGAGGTTTTTTTTGATACAATACAAACCTAGAGGTGCAAATTGTTATTTACACCATATGTCTCTGGTTGTTGGAAGGTGGGCTAGAGAGCCACGTTGGATCGACGTTGAACCAATCCAGAAACGCCCTTTTGAGTCAAGAGCCGCATTTTGAATGAAGAACGTGACTGAATTTGGACACGCGCTGAGCTCCCATTGGTCGGATGCGAATCGTTGGAGTTGTATTCATTTCTTGTAAGTTATAATATTTGAGATGATCTGTTGCCACGTCGTTGCTTCTAAATTCGGATAAGCTGTTATGATCGTTCCTCGTGGTGTCCGTGCGCTATAAAAATTACGCGGCTAACTAAAGTGATTACTTCCACGGCAGAATGAACTGGAACGGGAATCGATACGCGTGCTGTGCAAACGCGATGTGCGTGCATATTTGTTATTAAATTACTTCTGATCACTCATTACGCGTTATATAACAAAAATTTAAAAAACATAACTTATAATTAAGAATGGGTACGAGATAAAATAAAAGCGTATAAATAAATAAAGGAATTTTTTGTGTAAGTGAGAGCTAGAGTGAAGTTAAGAGCGAAGATCAAGAATGAGACTATTACTTACGTTATGAAAATCAGCGATGTACGACTAGAGAGTGTACTAGGTAGGGTGTGCAAATTCGGGATAGTGTCTCGTTCAATATCCTAAACCATTTTTTGACCAAAAAAATAAAAGATATTGGTACTGATCCTAAATTTGCCCAATATTGAACATTATTGATATGACAAACGGTATCATTATTTTTGGTATTGTTTTCAATCGATACTTCTCAAGAAAACGAAGAAGAAAAGAACAAGTTTTTACCGTGTCTATTTGATTATAAACAAGCATTATATTAATTGAACGTACTCGTGTCTTGTTTGAACGTTAACGTGTATCTGCTAAACAAAAAAGAGTAACTAAAATTGTGTACTGCTATAAATTCATAATTTTTATAATTCTGATTACATCGCAATATACAATTTTTATTAACTAATAAAAAGCGGCTTCAGTATTTTGGACCCCGAAGTTAAAGACGATCACTCTTGGCATGGATCCAAATTACCAATATTTTAACGACAATTATATAACCATTTGTTCTGAATATCGTAAAATGACAACCGAATTAGATCGATTCGACACAATATCGCATTGTGCATCTCTCAGACTACCAGTATGATTGAAGATTAAGAAGATCGTTGATTTTATGTTTTAAGAATCAGAATTCGATGACACAAGTGATTAACTTATCCACAACACAAAGGAGTACTATTCTTGTTCTTAATGAAATTTATAAACACCAAATATGTGAGGAATAAATTATGATTCTAATGCACGATTTGAGCTGGCTGCCGCATTTTTCAATGTATGCCAGGTCTCAGCTGTTTAATTTTGCAAAAAAATAGGACAAAAATAGGAGTAATTTGTACAGAGGAGATAATTGAGGGCCCAACCGGGTTCGAACCGGTGACCTCTTGATCTGCAGTCAAATGCTCTACCACTGAGCTATGGACCCGTTCTGTTCATATTTATATGATACAGTAAATATTGACCTAAGTCTACTGTAACACTAACTCGAAGTAACGTAGACTGTTTCAGGCCACAGCCAATAAGAATGCAATGGTTAATGTGATTAATATTGCACTTTAGATTTTCTTTTAAATCATGAAAATCGATATTCTCACTTGTTTTCAATAATGATAGAAATATAAAGACTGCAAAGTAGTCAAATTAAACAAGTCCATAAGGACACACTCATAGATATCTCAATATAAAAATAGCAACCATTATATATGCAAAAGTAAATAACATAGTATTTAAAATAAAAGCCAACAAGTTGGCCTAAAAACAAGCACGATAAACCGTTAATTCTCACTTTAAACTGAACCAACTTACACTAAATCCGTCTCACATAAACAATGTGAGTTTAGGTGAGATCCTGGTGTGTTTTTTCTTCTCAACACCAATAAGAAAATCTGGTTTTCTTTTTTTTTTTTTTCTTCTTTTTTTCTGTATTACAAATTTGTTTTGTCCGTCTCTTGAGGATGAGGAAGAACCTCTCCCAGGGCGAGCTTATCCGCGATGACCGTGGGGCGTGGCTGCTGGTCTTTCATGCACACATGCACATTGACACCGCGTTAGCTTTGAAAGCAGGATGTTGGGTCTTGTTAGAGTATTTATTTGAAGATCCAAGCTCTACAAACTAACCCCAAGAGATGGTGAAAAAGATCGAAATTCTGCGTTTGAATCCCCGTACTAATACGGTACATATAAATTACAATTCTACTAAATTTTAAAAAATAAAAAATTCTACAAACTGAGTTAAGAGCTCTTTCTTAGCTGAAAAAAAAAACCTAGCGGCTTGAGTACATAATATAAGAAGGTCATCCAAAGTAGTGATCTGACAGAGTTGTGTATTGTAACTAGAGTCAAATTTAAATTTGTACCCTAAAACATGCACTAACTGCAGCTTGAGTACCTAATACTACTGCTACAGTACCTAGATGCGACTTGAGTACATAAATGAGTACTTCAAACTATTATCTCAACCTAAATAAGGCCATCATTAAAATTAAAATAAGATTAAAAGACCTAAAAGTTTTTAGGGGGCAAGATTGCTAATACCAAAAAGTTGTTGGATGCGTCAAATCTTACGGAATTTTGGTGTTTTTATCGATAATATTTCTATCATGTGCGATAGTAATAGTGTCATCAATATTAGTAAAAATCATGTTCAACCAACCTCGTAGTATTGTTCATCCCGCAAAGGTTCCAAAACCAGCTCATTCAGACCCTCATGTTCTCTGTAAGCCTCACAACTATGTTACTTGAAGGTTTTTTTTATTGCATGTGTCCATGCCATAGTACCACCCCAAACATAACATTGAGCTCACAATGGAACAATATGAACCGCAATCACATATCTTGGCGACTCTGTGAATTCGTATATGAAACGGTTATAAAGGGTACTATGCATCAAAGAGGGTTATAAAAACAGCCCTTGATGGTCAAGAGTATTATCATGAATAAAAATAATACGTTCTGTAACGCCCCGGATTTATTTTCAGAGCGATAATGCCGAATATACAGAGATCAGATAAAATCTTATAATTATCATAAAAACTCCAAAATGGTAAATCAGAGCATATACTAATAATTTTCAAAATACATCAATGTCTAACAAAAATGACCCCAAAGCTTTTATACAAGTCATGTTCTACAACACGGAGTTTCCAAAATATACCCAAGTAGCGTCAGAACTAATATCTAAGACAAAATGGCTAACTCTTGATTGCTCAGCTAGCCCTCCAATACAAGGTCCCACCTACTGGTCTCCTGAAAGGAACAACAATAAGGGGATGAGCCAAATGCCCAGTAAGGTCGCTCGACCAATCAAACGGAAACGAAAATATCAGAAAAATGAAAATTTCGGAAGCACAAAGGATCTTAACAGAACGGACAATCAAACCAGATTTGAATGTCAAAACATATCTGAATAAAGAAACAGACACTAGAGAGCCATTCAGAAAGTGGTCACATACTTCATCACTGACATATGAGGCCGGTTCAGAAAGTAAGATCGCGATCTCTAGCTCAACTCCCCTGAGTTAGCTCACGTTTCAATCCACGTGGGTAAATCAGACATAAGTCACATACACTGTGACATGGCTCATAGAGTTATCAAAACAAAGAATTCAATTTAACAAAATCAAATACCGGACATGTCAAACAATATACGGAGTTTCTGAAATAATGATAATCTCTAAAACGAACGATATCAACATCGCAAATTCTAAGATCAGACAAATTCGACAAAAATTGAATTTCACAAGTCATAGCATTTAGAACAAGTTATTCATAGTAAATCTCAAAGCAAAGAGGAGAAGAAGAATCACTTAACTCAACTCGAAGAAATTCGGATTTCAAAAAGAAACTAAAGACTTACAAGAGCGATTGGTCCATCGCTGATGTGAATTTCGAAAATAACCCTTACCTTAGCCAAGCCTTTGAGAAAAGCAAAACCTTAAGCTTCACCTTAGATCTTCCAAACTTTCAAGGCCTTCTCTCTCTCTCTCTCTCTCTCGCAAAGGAGGAAGAAACAGAGAAACCCAAAAAAAGCAAGAAAATGAAATAAGACACTATTTATATAGAGGGTCAAAATTTTAAGTTTGCATTCGACTAAAAATATTTGAGTCGACTAAAAACTTTTTAGGCGAATATATATATATATATATATATATATATATATATATATATATATTTTAAGTCGACTAAAACACTTTTAGTCGACTAAAATCTCTCTAATTCGACTAAAACCTTCAAAATTTAATTTTTACACAATTTAAATACTTTTTAGCCGACCGAAACACTTTTAGTCGACTAAAACCTCTTTAATTCGACTAAAAACTTCAAAAACTTCCTTATCAAAATATTGAACACTTTCCATTCAACAAAAAACTAAAAAAATGATAAAAATCACTTTCTCAATATTCTCAAAAAGACCACGAGCTGGTTTACTAAAAATAAAAATTTCACATACGAAAAAAGGAAATTTTCGGGATATTACACGTTCTACCAACGAGTTCAACATGCGTCCCTCCATATTTCTTAAACGCTAAGCCTAAGCCCATTGGCACGGCGGTGGATTGAGACCACTTAAGTAAACTCAATAATTAAGGTAAACTCAATATGGGCGGGCGACGGCCCTAATGCTCAAGACTCCCTTCGTCTCGAGCTCTAACAGAGGATTAACACATGCAAACATACATCCTCATCTATATATATATATGAAAGTCAAAACTGAGAGAATGTGTTTACGTCACCGCTTACGTGGACACTTTCTTCTTTTGCCACGTCGATTACAAAATTTACTCTAATATGTTTACTTCTAAATTTATATCCCTAAAATTTAGTCATTTCAAATGAGTGATTGAAAACATTCATTTATACACATTAGCTTTAACTGATTTTTCTTTTAAATTTAAAAATCTTACCACCATTATCTTTTCCATTAATCTCTCAAAATCTCTCTCTAAGTCTCTCAAAATTAACTAATTGTAATATTATAAATATATGTTATAATTGTCTCATTAATCATATTATTTCTTTTATTCAACATTATGAACCCACTCTCCACCTCAAGCGTTTTTTGGCCTGAAAATTGAAAGTTTTAGGAGTTGGACGCCAATATCGATTCAAGAAAGGAAAGTTTCAGTACATTTCTTAGTTGTTATAGCATTTAATAATCTTATGTTATCCACAATATATTTTCATAGAAAGAATGGGTCAAGATATACCTAAATTTGTATTTTTTATTTTTATATTACTTCTTTAAGCTTCTCATTTGTTACCTAATTTGTTTATTTTATTTTTCCGTGTGATCAAGTGTTATTTGTTTTTTTTTATCCCATGTGCAATATTTCAAGATTTTCTTTCTAATAAAAAGGGTACTAAGTACATTTCAAATGTATCGCTTATAATCATCTAACGTCTTTTACACGAAAAATACTTTTTAGAACTAGCTTATAATTTTGACATTCGAAGAAATTCACGTTCATTTTTCGTATATTTTTTATATATAATAATTCATAACTCAATTGTATTACAAAAATCCATTCAAGTAATCAAATAATTTTTTAATAATTTTTACACAGTGCTTCGTGTGCAACGCACGAGATCAAAGCTAATTAAACATGAAACCCAACATGAAAACCGAAGAAACAACAAAAATTCCTGATTTCACTCTAAAACTGAACCAAGTCACTGCGTCTGATCTCACGATTGTTCAAGGAAGCATGAACTAGGTATGTACTTAGAGCTAATTCGGAGTCCCAGTACTAGGTCCGCAAGGCAACTGTGCCTATTTGTTAGGAGCGTGTGTGGTTAGAGTTGGGTGGCCACCTTTTGTCTTCAATAATCAAAGCAGCCAACGCTCTCGGCGGTTATTTCCACACTTCAACCCCCTTCACCTCTTGTTTCCTCCGCCCTCTTCTTCCCCCTCCTTTTTTAGCACCCTCCAGCCCAAAAAGAAACACGCACACACACAGAGTGAAAACACAGAGAGAGAGCGAGAGAGCATACACAATATGGCTTCCTCATTCTCTGCGGCGAAAATCACCCAGCCTCTGCCGCTCAACACTACCAACACCAGATCCCCTGACAACCCACTTTTCAGCTCCTTCAAATCCGCACCGCCAGCCTCTTCTTTTCTCGGGTCGACCCACAAGCTCCGAATCCAGAGGCCCGCTTCAGCCAGGGCCCAAACCCGATCCGGTACCGTAGTAGCCGTGTCCGACGTCGTCAAGGAGAAGAAGCTCAAATCCAATGCGCCCACATCTAATCTGGTACAATTTCATCCAAATCTGAAACCCCTCGTGTGAATTTGTGTGTGATAGTTTCTTGTAAAACCGACTTCCTTTGATGTGTACAATTAGTTGGAGCTTAATATGGTCTCGGGAGTCAATCTGAGAGTGAATTGGATCAATTCTAGATACTTGATTACATAAAGTGTTTGAATTTAGCTCACTTTTTTCTCTCTTGCAGTTAATTGGGGGTAAATGTAGTTGTTTATAACTTTGTGTTACGCATATAATGTCCATCATCGATATATCTGTTCTGTACCAAGTTTGTTTTGTGGAATTTTAAGCTCTGGGTGGTTCAAAAGATTAGTATCTTCGAACTTTATGGGTACCTCTGAGAAGATTATTTAATGTGTTTATCTCAATCTGTTTGCTATTGCTGAAAAGCTGGAGTTGAAAACTGAATGTTTTAAAAGGTAAAAAACTGGGATTCATAAACCCACAAAATCGATCACGCTCAATTTATTGAATGCTTTTGGTTTCAATGCGCAGTTCTCCATTTTTTACAAGTTTAACCCTTTTATTTTCTTAGAAATCTGATCAATGGACTATAATAAAAGCTTAGGAAGCCAGTTAGGTATCCTAGTCAATGAATTCTGATTAAGTAATCATAGCAAGCAATCCACAACTTCAATCATTGCATGTTAGGAGCTAAAGCTTTCTTGGATGGAAGTACTAAAGCAGAGCTTCTGAGTTTTATTACTCTCAATGTGCACCAAATATTGTAAACAATGTCTATGTTTTAATTTCATCACTTAATTAACTCGTATCAGCAAATGCGCAGCTGATAACGAAAGAAGAAGGGTTGGAGGTGTATGAGGACATGATTCTTGGCCGAGCTTTCGAGGACATGTGTGCCCAGATGTATTACAGGGGCAAAATGTTTGGATTTGTCCATTTATACAATGGCCAAGAAGCCATCTCCTCTGGTTTCATCAAGCTCTTGAAGAAGGAGGATTCCGTAGTCAGCACATACCGCGACCACGTTCACGCTTTGAGCAAAGGTGTGCCTGCTCGTGCCGTCATGAGCGAGCTCTTTGGCAAGGCAACCGGATGTTGCCGCGGCCAGGGAGGCTCTATGCACATGTTTTCGAAAGAGCACAACGTTCTTGGCGGGTTTGCCTTCATTGGCGAAGGCATCCCTGTTGCCACCGGTGCGGCGTTCACTAGTAAGTATAAGAGGGAGGTTCTCAAGGAGGGCGATTGTGATCACGTAACATTGGCTTTTTTTGGGGACGGGACTTGTAACAATGGGCAGTTCTTCGAGTGCTTGAACATGGCAGCGCTGTGGAAATTGCCAATTGTGTTTGTGGTTGAGAACAATTTATGGGCAATTGGGATGTCCCACTTGAGGGCGACTTCGGATCCACAGATTTGGAAGAAGGGGCCTGCTTTTGGGATGCCAGGTGTTCATGTTGATGGGATGGATGTGTTGAAGGTGAGGGAGGTGGCAAAGGAGGCTATTGGGAGGGCTAGGAGAGGGGAAGGACCAACTTTGGTTGAATGCGAGACTTACAGGTTTAGAGGACACTCATTGGCTGATCCAGATGAGCTTCGTGACCCTGGTGAGTTCTTAAATTGAGTTCTTCAGGCATATATTTACTTCCAGTCTGGCATATTATTCGATTACATGACTTTTCTGTTTCCCCTTTGGTACCAGTTTGATTTTATTATTGAGTTTGCTTTCGTCTCTAAATTAGATTTTACTTAGCGTGAAGTATTTATACATAAAGTTGGTTTCTTTCTGCTGGATGTGGACTTGACCATAATTTCAAACAGGTCTTTTGGTGAATCAACTAGATTAGGTTTTCATTATGCCACGTACTTCGATCTAAAGGACTATATTGTCATCAGTTGTAGTAGATTAGTTAATAATATAACACAGGAAAGGGTTCCAAAGAATAGTTACTAGAAAATGAAAGGGTTCAACTAGGAAGTTCTTCCCTGTAGATTGATAGAATAAATTTAATGACAAACTTCTTATCGTCCTATAAATAGATTCGTCATGTTGGTTTGCTGATTTTACGCTATTTAAATAGCTAGTTTTGTGATTCAACCCATGTTCAAGTTAGACGTGAGTTTTTGGCTCTCAGAGCAGGAACGCACATTTACTGAGATTCGGTGATGAGGAGGGAAAGGGTGTAAATTTAACATAACAGAAAAAGAAAGAAGAAACCAAAGGTTTAACACGAAAAGGATCTGCTGAAGATAAAAGTTTTAAGTGCTGTTCTTACTCTGATTCTTGCATATTTTGCTGAGTCTTATCATAGATGAGCTGTATCAGGATTCAGGGCACACATTTAGTATCTTTGAACAGGGTCTTCTTTTTCAACGCTAGACCTTTCATTGCATAAGCAATTCTCTGCATGTTTTATGGTCGTTTGATTTAGAGGCATGAAAACTCCTACTACCTCCTCTTAAGCACCACTGGATACAGGCTATGTTCGAAAGTCCTTTAGAAATTAAAACTATGTACTCAATAAGGTTTTCAAAATAAATATTTCTCACCTAGCATCTTATTTAGGGCCGCCAGAATACCAGCTATCATCAGAACTGACTTTCAACAAAAAAAAAGTACAATAATTGCCGCTCTGATGCTGTACCATACTTTTGGCATTGATACCATATATTTATTGGCTTTAATTATCTTGATGAACTTCCCTTGAAATAACCTATGAACCTTATTGTTTTAACTGCCATCTACATCGTGAGTATTATGTCTGATCTGTGCTATATCAGACACTTCTGATTTGTGTGTAATTATCCTCTTGTCTCTCAAAGAACTATGCTAAGATTCGGACAGGGAACAGCACCTTAATTAGTTTGGAAAGCATTTGGCTAGGTTTACAATTTCCTCTCACGAGGTTTAGCTCATCATATAAATGTCTTTGTGTTTGGTTAATTCAATCTCCGATCATCATGTTTGGTTTAGGTTTTGACTTGACAAATTTGCATACGGTTCTGAAGTTAGGTTGTTATGAGTGCAGAGGAATGGAATGTCCCTCTCGCTAGTTACGACCTTTTATAGCTCCTCTAGTTTGGAGACCGTACATTTACAACTTCATTCTTTCTTTACTTTCGCAGCTGAGAAGGCTCATTATGCTACTCGAGATCCCATCACATCCTTGAAAAAATATATGATTGATAACAAGCTTGCAAGTGAAGCAGAACTGAAAGCCATAGAGAAGAAAATAGATGAGGTAGTCGAAGAGGCTGTCGAGTTTGCAGAAGAAAGCCCGGCTCCATCTAGAAGCCAGCTGCTGGAGAATGTGTTTGCAGATCCGAAAGGATTTGGAATTGGACCTGATGGGAGGTACAGATGTGAGGATCCAAAGTTCACGGAAGGCACTGCTCACGTTTAACCATTCCGAGGGCGGCTCTCAGTTACTTCTTGTAATTACTGATATCAGCAGTCACAAGTTTAATTATCCAGATGTATTAGTGTCTTGTATTGGCAGGAGTTGTTACTTATATAGGTGCTTTTTAGTTCATTGCAATTTTGGCCTTGCTTCTCCTGTGGTTGTGTTTGTGACATTGTTTGCTGGACTAAGCTCTTTTTTATTGGCTTTGGGCCATGTTTTTAGTTCTATAAATTTTCTTTTTTGGGGTTTTAATGCTAGAAATATTATTAATTAAGAAAAGTTTTACATGTCTTTCCCGGCCTTTAGAGTAGTCTACTAACCCCCTCAGGCTCTTTTTATTTGATCGTGTTTGACTTGCACATTTATTTAGGATATGAGTTATATTTTATGAATATTTCTATTTTACTCATATATACGAGCTATCATGGCACACGCGGTGTGTGTGCGAAAATAAAATTAATAGTACAAACATCATGTATACGTGTTTATTATTATATCCAGTAAAATAAATTTTAAATAACAGAAAAATAAGTTAGTCATATGTGTCCAAAAATAAAGTTAGAAAATGTTATTATCGTACCAAACTTGACCTTTAATTTTTTTTTTTGACTATATTTTCTGATGAATTTTAACTTGTGAAAATTAAACATATTTTTGTAAGTAGTTACTTACCAATTAAGATTTTTATTGTGTTAAAATTTCTTGGAATGCCACTTGTCATCGTTGGAGGTCGGTAAAGAGTGTCATACCAAACCAACCAAGTTTTTGCTTAATAAATAAATAGTATAGATATATGAACAAACTTTGACTCTTACTCAGATTGTAGAAATTTTCCTCCAACCTCGTGTACAGTGATAATTAATAGTCACTAAATGTTTGACTTTTATTCTAACACTTTCAGCGACAATTATTAGGAGCAATATTTGAGCGTTACTAAATACATGTCACTAAAAATATTTAAAAACAATTGATTGTTGTTATATAGCGGGTAGGAGGAAGATTTTTCAAGCAGATTAGCAGCAAAATATTTTCCAATATACAAATAGAAAGAAATAATACTGCATCAAATCTTGATACCATGTCCGTCATTAGGGGGAAAAAAAACATACGAGTGGCGTCAACCTCGTGTATAATGATAATTAATAGTCACTAAATGTTTGACTTTTATTTTAACACTTTCAGCGACAATTATTATGAGCAATATTTTAGCGTCACTAAATAAATGTCACTAAAAATATTTAAAAACGATTGATTATCGTTATATAGCGGGTACGAGGAAAATTCTTTAAAGCAGATTAGCAGCAAAATATTTTCCAATATACATATAGAAAGAAATAATACTGCATCAAATCTTACCATGTCCATCATTAGGGGAAAAAAAACATACGAGTGGCGTCAACTTCTTGCCTTGGGTTCAAATTGTCTTTACGATCGGCTACTATATCCTTTTGGAACCGCTTCGTCTGTCCTTGCATCACACGCAAGCGACGTTGATCTCCATCTCCATGTCCTTGCATCACACTCAACCTCATCATAAATCTCTATAACGGTAGAGACGATCTTATCAGTACATATTTCTACATACGACTGGTGCCAGGCGACCCCAATGTCTTGGCCATCTCTCTCAGCACAAACTTCTGAATCTTTCCGGTCGAAGTCTTCGGAAGCTCCTCCTTGAACACCACCGTCTTAGGCACCATGTAGTGCGGCAACCTACCTCTGCAAAACTCCATCATCTCTTTCTCCGTCGGCTTCCGCTCCATCCCCGCCTTCAGACTAACAAATGCACACGGCGTCTCGCCCCAAAACTCGTCCGGCCGCGCCACCACCGCCGCCTCGTTAGTTGCCGGATGCGAGTAGAGCACCGACTCAACCTCAACGCTGCTCAGATTTTCACCTCCGCTTATGATCACATCTTTGGATCTGTCCTTGATCTCCATGTACCCATCTGGGTGCATCACGCCAACATCTCCGGTGTAAAACCACCCGTTATCTCTCATGCACTTGGCAGTTCCCTCCGGGTCTTTGAGGTAACCCAGCATTACACTCCCGCCTCTCAGTACAATCTCGCCCAGAGTCAACCCGTCTCGCTTCACACTCGCCCCCGAGTCAGGATCCACCACGTCCATTTCCGTCAACCCAACCGTCCTCACCCCTTGTCTGGCCTTCATCCTTGCCCTTTCTGTGGCCGGAAGACGATTCCACTTCGGCTTCCACGCGCACGTCACCACCACGCCACCCGTCTCCGTCAATCCGTACCCGTGACTAACCACAAACCCTAACGACTCGGCCCGGAACAGAACCGGCGAGGGAGGCGGAGCTCCGGCGGTCAGGATGTGGACCGGGTCACGGAGCGGGTTGCCGCCGCCAGAATTCGACAGCATGTTGAGCACCACTGGCGCACCGCACATGCACGCGGTGCCTCCTCAAGGCAGCGTAGATGGTGTCGGCGTCGAACTTTCGGAGGCACACGTTCACGCCTCCAACGGCGGCCATGCCCCACGTGAAGCTCCAGCCATTGCTGTGGAACATGGGTAAGGTCCACAGGTAAACTGGCTGCTTCGGTACGGACCACTCAAGAAGAGAATCCACCGTGATGATGAACAACCCACGGTGGCTGTGGATTACGCCTTTAGGAGACGACGTCGTGCCGGAGGTATAATTCAGTATCATCGGGTCCCACTCCTTCTCCGGCCGGACCCAATTAAATCCAGGATCACCTTTTTCGACCAGACCCTCGTAAGTGAAGCTGAAACGGACGGCGAGGGATGAAGGGGTATCATGATCGGCAATGAGGACGAGGAGTGGGGGTTGAGAATTTGTCGGGAGCAGGGAGATGGCTTCTTGAACGAGGGACGTGGACTGGTGGTCAACGAATAGGAGCTTCGACTCGCTGTGGCGGAGGAGGACGGAGATGGTGCGTGAGTCCAAACGGGTGTTGAGGTTGTTGAGCACGGCGCCGGCCATGGGCACGGCGAAGTGGAGCTCGTACATGGCGGGGATGTTGGGGGCCACCACGGACACGACGTGTCCCCTCCGGACGCTGAGGGACCGGATGGAGGAGGCGAGCTGGAGGCATCGACGGTGGGTGTCCGACCACGAGTAGGTGGTGTCGTCGTAGATGATGGAGGGGCAGTCGCCGTACACTGTGGCTGATCTCTCGAGGAAGCCCAGGGGAGTGAGGGGGCTTGAATTTGCAGGGCTTGGACTCAGTTTGTCCATTTTCCTGGACAATGGAGTCGCGTTCTTGTTTGGAAGAGTTTTTTCTCTCTCTCTATTTCTGTGAACGGGTCCAAGAATCGGTGAAGATATAAGGCGAAGTCGATTCCGTTAGGAATCAGTCTCCTTATTTCTTAACTTGTATCATTAGCCAAGACTACCTTCTTGGCTAATGATAAACTTTTTTTTTTTAATATAAAAAGTTTATAATATTTATTCGTATAGAAAATTTAAGTCTAACAGATCTGTCGGATCTGAGAGTAAATGTTAACGTCGAAAAACGGAAGGCAAATAAACTACGAAATTAAGGGCCCAACACCTTTGGACTTTCATAAATTAATAAACAAGAATTAAAGTGCAAATTAATATGAGCGCACGCATAAAATTTATACCCTAAAACCAGACTCTTTCCTCTATTGACCCAAATGCACTAAAAAATTCAGATCATCACCCTCAGCTAAAACCACGCACCATAAAGCATGTAACCATCACGAACCACCATCAAACCCACCAGATCTGCCCAAATCAGTCGCACCACCACACAACCACTCACTGCGCACATTATGCCCACCCGCCCAACTACAAATGGAGGCTGACTTTCTCGACCACGCAATAACACGAGAAGACCAACACACATTCAGCACCCAATGTTAGGTTTATTACCATGTAAGCCCTTCTTGTTATTGATTTATGGTTATTGGAGCGTAAGGGTGGTCACACTAGCAAGGGGCATGTTGTAGAGCTTCTTCATTTTCACTTCCTTTTATACCTTCTTTAATTAGCTAGGTTTATTATAGTGGTTATGTAATACCCCGAATTTTGGGAGTGGGTTAAAATGTCTATCGGAGACCCGAAAAATAAACGGGCACGTTAAATTTGAGTATTTCTCGGGTATAAGTAGAGTATTGAAACTTAAAAGAAATTTGGGGCAAAAATGTAAAATTTGAATTTTTGGGGGCATTTTTGTAATTTTGAAAAACCTTGGGGGCATAAATGTAAATTATGATTTTAGTGATGAAAAATGACGAAGTGAGTGATAGTATATGTTTTAGTGACATTTAGTTAAATTAATAAGGATTAGAAAATTTTTGGGGTTTAAATGTAATAATATGAAATTTGGGTGGGGGCTATTTTGCAAATATGGAAACTTGAGGGGCTATTTTGTAGTTTTTGAAATTTTCCTTTTGTGTCAAATTTCAGAAACTTTTTGCTTCAAATAATGCCACCTCATTCTTGTTTATTTGGTGACTAACCATCTAAATTATAAACTACTCAATTGGGATAAAGTTTTAAAGGAAAATAAAAAAAGAGAAAAGAGGGGATTTCCATTTCGGGAAAGCATGAACAGTAACCGAAAGAAGGAAAACAGTAGCAGCCATGGAAAACAGAGAGAAGACAGAGCTTCGGGGGTAGAGGGAAATCAGAGGAAAAAAAGAGAGAGATAATTAGGGAAATTCCCGAAGGTATTTTTCTACCTTAATGTCAATTTACTGTGTGTTTTAATGTGTGTACTCGCGGGATTAGTGGGTGTGGCTATGCGTCTTACATTGTGTGTGTGACCGCGCGGTCACGATGTGTGATTTTGGTGTATGCGAACTTCGGGGCAGTGGGGGTAATGGGAGAATCATGGTGTATTGGTATATGTTTGAGTGTTTTAATGGGTGGTTGGTAGTATATCAAGGTGTGTGTGTGTGAGTGAATCATATGTACGTGTATCTCGGTATAACAAGGAAGAAGAGAAGTGTGTGTACAAAAGGTGTAATACTATGTGAATTGATTTCGTAATCGTCACTAAAGGTGAAAAATTAATTAGACAAATTTTTTCCTCAAATTTTTATAAATAGTTAGGGTCAAAAATAGACAAAGTCCACAACAGTAACCCCAAATATTTTTACGAGACCTATGCTCTGAAATGTTTTGGAATTTTTTGGTGTCCGCAAAGGGCGCTGAAATAGGGCATCAATTAGGAAAATTTTTGGATTTATTTAACATAGTAAATAAAGTCATTTTAAGCTGAACATTTTAGAAAAATATTATTTTATTGATGTGTTTCATATTCTAAAATTTTGGAACATTCTAAGCCTGATAGGTATTTTTCACGAAACTGGCCTTTTAGCGCTCGGTCCGGACAGCGGTTCGAGATTTTTGGGTGAATTTTTTTTAAAATACATTTTAGTTCTGAAATGACATCAGGATGCTTAAAATAGCATTTTAAGATGTTTTGGGATTTTTCTGGTACCGGAAACCCCAGGGATATTTTGGTAATTTGTCACCCTAATAGGGGGTATTTTGGTAATTTATCACCCTGATAGGAGGTATTTTTGGTAATTTTACCCATAAAGGTATTTATGAGTAAATTTACATACAATAAGGACATTTTAGTGATTTTGCTTACGAAAAGGCCATTTTAATGATTTAAGTTTAACATGGGGTATTTTGGCAATTTACCACCCCGAAGGGGTATTTTGGTAATTTTTCCTATAAGAGGCATTTTGAGGTAAATTCACATACAATAAGATTTTTTGCGTGACTTTCCTTGCGGAAATGCTGTTTTTGTGATTCAAGTGTGATAAGGGGTATTTTAGTAATTTGACCCCGATTGGGAGTATTTTGGTAATTTGACCTAAGAAAGGTACTTTTGGGTAAAATTTCATACGGTAAGATTATTATAGTGATTCTACTTACGAGAAGACCATTTTGGTGATTTAAGTCTGAGAGGGGCATTTTGGTAATTTTACACCTCAGGGGCGTTTCGGTAATTTTACATATCCGGTGAGGGGTTTTATTTTGGGAGTATGTGTGAGTCCGTATTAAGTTACAATATTGTAATATAGACTGTATTATAATAATTCGATTATTCTGTTTAGGTTAAAACTAAAGACTTCCGGTTAAATAATTTAGGGCTAATTACACCTATATCCCTGAGGTTTGGGGGTAATTACACGCGAGGACACAAAGTTTCAAAATGTAACATACGTGACCAAAAACGTTAAACAAAGTATCATTTTTATCCAACCGTCAATATTCCGTCCAAAAAGTGTAATTTTCGTCATTACGTATTTTGAAAATGACAATACTACCCCTGTTGATATCCTAATTTTCTCTCTCCACAATTTAAACCCTAAATCTGAAGTCACCGTCGGCAGGCCCCCTCCGCCGCCCCACGCCGCCAGCAGCCCCCCTCCCCCGCCCCTCGCCTTACCATCCTGCAGAACCACCCCACCACGCCGGCAAGCCTCTTGGCAAACCCAAGCTGCCGAGACGCCTCCGGCAAGCGTGTTGGCAAACCCACGCCGCCGGCAGTCCCCCTCGCCCCACCATCCGGCAGACTTGCCCCACCACGCCGGCAAGCCCTTGGCGATGGGAAGGAGACAGATTTGGCCATTGCAAGCCCATCGTGGTGATGATGGCGCTGCCTTGCTGGTGGTCACGGTGGCGCGCATCTCGAAGGAGAAGGCCGGTGCCGCGACTTAGCTCAGTGAGGATGCTTGCGATCTCGGACGGCGCGGGGTACGGAGGTAGGTCGCGGCGGTGATGGTGGCGATCGATATGGCGACAGGTATGGCGACAGGCAGATCGGGAGTGAGACCGCGATCTTGCGGCGCCGGTGCCTCGCCGGAGGGCCTGCTACTGCGCTGATCGGGGGTTGTGGGCATGACGGGGTGGGCGGGTGACGGGGAAGGGGGAGGCAGACGGCGTGGGGGCGTGGGGGCGGGGGTGTGTGGGGAAAGGAAGAGGCAGACGGCGTTGGGGGGGGGGGGTGGGTGTGGGGAGAGGAAGAATAAACAGTAAATTAATTGGGTAATTTATTTTAAAGTCAGGGGCAATCAAGTCTTTTTGTCAAAACCGTTAAGTATTTTTGTATTCTGTTTGTCAATGGACATAAGTGTTACATTTTGAAACTTTGTGTCCTCGGGTGTAATTACCTCCAAACCTCAGGGATATAGGTGTAATTAGCCCAATAATTTAGCTGCGGATCCATGTAAAAGATTCTAACTGAATCCTGGGTAAGGACTTTCGTCTGAACCCTTATTTTGATAACTCGTACTCATAAGTACTTCTTTAATTTACTTATGACTATAATCGAACTCTGAATTATCTATTGATAACAACATGTTATTACCAGAAAACCTCAATATTGAAATTTAGAAATCTTGCGATGCTCGCTTGTTATTGCATGCTGAGAAAATTTTATAATTGTTTGTATCCGGTCTTCCGAATTGTCATGCCCAAACTCGATAACTATTCACAGTCGTTTTGCTGTTTATTTGTGATTTTTCTTCTAGAATTCTGAATGACGACTTATATCAGTATGTTATTTTTATGGAAATCCGATTTGATTTTGGTGAATTGAGCTTATGTTAATGCTCATTGATATTATTGATTTTTCTATGTTGACCTGGGTATCCGTTTTGTGAGGAGGCGATATAAGGCTGGATTGGTACTGCCTCCTACGGGGAAGCAGGCTAATTCTTTGACCGATGAAGAGGGCTAGTAATTATATTATGGTACATCATGCATGTGTATGACTTTGCCTGAATGGCATCGTGACCGCCCAGGATCAACGTTGATTTTTGAATTTGTTTGCACCATATGTACCATGATTTGTGCTTGGGTTGAAACCCCTTGGCAAATCTCCATCGTAATATTTGAAATGATTTGTGCTTGGGTTGAAATCCCTTGACAAGTCTTCAACGTATTATTTGAAATAATTTATGCTTGGGTTGAGATCCCTTGGCAAGTCTTTATCGTATTATTTTGATCTTTTTTTGGAAATCATTGAGTTTTTGATCGTTTGAAGTATTCTGGAAATCTTCGTCAGTTGGATTCTTTGGAATCGTTTTGTAATTCTTTTGTTAGTCCTTTTACGACCTTACTGAGCTCTCAAAAGCTCACCCTTCGTTTGATTCCCTTATGTAGGTTTTGATCAACAGTATATTGCTCGGGAATGGGGTTTAGAGTCTATGTGAGATTCCGGTGAGCCCACCACTACTGTATAGTAAGACTCTTGTGCGGGTCGGTACTGTTAACTCGTTCTATAAGGACTCGAGTTTGTAAAGAACCTAGGTCTTAATAGTTCATGTTTAAGCAGATTTGTAATATTGTATTTGAGGAATTTGAGTTGATGTCTAATTAGATACTTTGAAGTATGTGTAGTGAAAATGATCTGACAGGTTTGATGTGATCCGGTAGGTTGATGTTCCAGGAGTTCGGGGCGGCGGAGATCTGGATTTTTGGGACTGTTACAGGTTAGCCATCGTCGTGTCCTTGGGAAGGGAGGGATTGGGCCTCAGGGGGTTTCGTGGTTTTTTTTTTTTTTTTTGGGGGGGGGGGGGGGGTATGAGGTTATTCGATTTAATTTGGGTAGATCATTTTGAGCAGGGGTGGGGTGAGGTGTAAGACCTTTATTTTGATGTCAGCCTTTTTTTGTAATGGGTCGTATTTTCCCATTTTCTAGCGGCAGTGTAAATGGTTTTTGGAAGTGGCGATGGAAGGGTAGAAATCTTGCATTGACGAGGAACTCTTATTTTGGGCTGGCACAACCATCCAAGTTGTCCCCATTGCCGCCCCCAACCCCAACCATTAAGATTGCCATTGCCCGAAACCAAGATCCCCACAACCACAACCATACAAGGCGTCATGATCACTGCCCCTAACCACATCTATTGAAGCCGAAGCAGTTGTCGTCGCTGCCTCTAACAACAACCATCTAAACTGACGCCATCACCGCCAACCACAACCATTCAAGCCCCCACTGTCCTACTTCCGTACACGATCGCCTAACGCTACCCTTGAGCTACCTCCGTTGGTACTCCTCATTTCACTTCCGACCTCTGTTGCTGCTCTCCAATTCGATTTATTGATGAATAAGTATTTTCTGGTTGTATATACATTTAGCTATTTCCAATTTGAAATTAATTAGTCCATGTCAAAAAATTTAAAATTCAAAAGAGTGGTGGTCATGGGTTTGTACAATACGGTGGTGGTTGGTCTTGTGATGTAGTAGTGCTGAACTTGTGTGAAGCATGCAGTTGTGGTTAGTTCCGCCGACGACGGATGTTGTGGTGGTGAATTTTTGGATGGTGACTCACCATCCAAAAATTAGAGAAACTCACCATAGCCACCATCGCAGAACCTTGTCACTGCAAGATCATCACCCTTCCATCGCCACTTCCAAAAACCATTTACACTTAGTGGCAATGATGTATTCTTATGAGGTGATATTGTTTGGTTATGTGATGTGATGGTGGTGGTGGTGGTGAGCTGAAGAATAAGTGAAGGGGGTGGTCTGGTGGTGTTTGGTTAGGGGTTAAGATAGTTTATTTATTTTTTATTTTTTTTGGGCAATCTTTTTGAATTTCCCTTGTCCTTTTGCCATTTTGAATACGAGTAATGCCTTTCGTCCAAGAAAGTGGATGGAAGATTTCACAGGACATGAATTTTTACCATAGGACCTCATTAGGCACGAGAAAAGGGGGGGGGGGGGGGGGGCTCAGTTGGTTAGAAATGCAAACTTAAGATACATACACAAATATTGTAACTTTTACTTTGTCAATGCTACTATGTTATTTACCCAAAAAAGAGTTAGTTTTTCATTTTCTATAATTGAATGATCACACTTAGCTTTTAATTTGCCTCAATCTCATTATATGGTCGGCAGATCCTAAAGTTACCAAAATAACTCCAATTGTGGAGTTTCTTTGTTGCTTTTATTTTGTGTTTTATTAACAAAAAATGGTCATAAAACTGACTCTAGGGAGGGAAAGAGCATGAAAAATAAATCAATGCACACACACACACACACACACACACACACACACACATATATATATATATATATATATATATATATATAAAGGATTTTCTCATTCAAGCACGAAAAAATCATCACAACTATTCATGGCTCGGATTAACAGACATTTTAGGACTTTGACGGGGATGGGTTCTTCACTTCTTACGGACATGAAATTTGGTTAAGCTTTTTGTATGTTCATGCCTTTAACATCTATAGGGTGTAACTCTGAAGTTGAAAATGAACAAAAAATCATAAAACACCTACATGGATGAAGTTACTTTTGTAACTCGATGTAGACTAAGCATTCAGTACACAACATATCCTAAGCCTTGATTGTGATTTTCAAATTGTCTCAAGGGCCCGTTCAATTCTCCGCTTAAGTCATTTCGTTGCCTTAATCATAATGGTAATCTATCTATTTATCTATCTATATATGTATCTGTACTATATATAAAGGGAAAACCTCTTTTGGTGTTACTAATTACCTATCTAGAATGGTGACAAATGACATTCCAATATTTTTTTTTTAAAAATGACACAAAATACAAATCTCAAATGGTAAATAACTACCCTATAAAGACATGTTTGGCTTTCATAATTTAAACTTCATTAAGAAAATATAGTTAAAATAAATTATAAAGCCCAAACTTGATAGTCCAAAAATATCATATTGCTAACTTTATCTTTGCACATGTTTGGTATTAACAATTTTAAATTCATTAAAAACTGTATTTAAAATTAAATAACTTTGTTATAATGATAATATTTTGCTAACTTATTTTACCATGCGCATGACTAACTTAGTTTTCTACAATTTAAGATTCATTTTACGAATGTGACTATAAACACTTATATGTGATGCTTGATTTTTTTTAACAAAATTGATATTATCAACTTTATTTTTAGACACGCATCACGTGTGTCACGATGACTCGTTATTATAATACTAATAGGATCACTGTTAAAGATGGTGTATAGTGTCATCTCCCTGTTTTCTGCCGTCCGACTAGGAGAAAAAGCTGTTGGGGGTTTCTTTTTTCCCTCCACTTGTAAAATTGAAGGAACCAAAACATTAATTGACAGTGCCGGCTTGGACGTAATAAAAGAACACATTTCTAGTTTTTTTTGGGTAGAAAATAACACATTTCTAGTTGAGAGAACTAAAGAGACATGTTTAAACGTGTCTGAAATTATAGCGTTGACCTAAGCGGTGAACCAAACACCTACTTTTTCTCTCATTAACGGCGTGAGCTATTGGAAATGGGCTAAGACCCCTTTGAGGTAAAAAAAATTCCTTGCGTAACACGTACATTATTGGCACGCTAACTTAACAACGAGTGACAATTAAGAAAACTAAAAATACAAATTTTAAAAATAACGGGGTAACTATTTTTTCATTTGATAACTACCTATTGAATTGATAACTTCATCTTGTTCTCTACCAATTTCACATACATCATATGTGTTTGTTATTTCTTCAACTACCACAGAGGAGGCGTTGGACTTCTGCTTAAAAGCCCTTCTATCTCTTTCAAGCCATATACAGGAAATGAAAAAAGACACTCGATAACTTCAACAGTTTGATATTTCAGGCCCTTAAAGTCAGCTGAAGCACGATATGGCTTCTGAACTAAAAGGCTTCGACCTAGAAATATCTAGGGGTTTTCTCGTGCACTTTATTATGACTTACCTTCGTATACAGTTTGGTCCGTTTAAGATAAACTATAACACGCAGAAAGTGAAGTGAAAAATTAGTGAGTTGATTTCCATGTGTGTTCAAGAAGAAGAGAGGCTAAAATCTGAACAACCTGATGGTGGTCACGTTGCCATTACAGGTCCATCTAAAGAAAAAAGAAAGAAATTTGGCAAAGGTCGCCGCAAGGGGATAAGAGTGCTCCTATTACCATGACTGATAAGGCAAGCTCTTATGGAACCAAGGGTTTTTCTGGTACCAAGTGTCACTTTTGCAGAGTTAAAGGAGATATGAGGAAAGAATGTTAGAAACTCAGAAAGTGGTTTGAAAGGAAAGGTAATTTATCTATTTGCTTTTGTTATGAGTCCTATAAAATTGATGCTCCTTTAAATACATGGTGGGTTGACACCAGTGCAACTATTCACATAACTAATTAATTGTAGGGATTCCTTTCCGTGAAGAAGTTAAACAAATGAGACCGTAATGTGCTAGGAAATGGAGAGAAAGCTCAAGTAGAAACTGTAGGAACTCTCCCTTTAGTTTTAGAGAGTGGCTTCAATTTGAATTTAGTTGATACTAGTTATGTTCCCAGTATGACTAAAAACCTTTATTTCTGTTTCTAAACTTGACGCCTATGAAAATTCATTTAACTTTGAGAATAAAAGCTTCTCTCTTTTCATTTACTCTAAAGCTATTGATTATGGTTTGTTGAAGGGAAACCTCTACAAATTACATTTAGATGCTTCCTTTACTGAATCCTTGAAAACAATGAACATGAATGATATAGTTGCTAAAACTTGTGGTAAGAGAAAAAGAAATAATGAAAATTTTACTAAATTATGGCATGAGCATGTAAGTCATATATTAGAGATAGAATGGAACGCCTCATTAAGGATGAAATTTCTCATTCTTTAGATTTCTCATATTTTGACACATGTATTCAATGTATTTTATTATAGGAAATTTTGTATAAGGCAATAAACGTGGTGCCACTCAAACTACGGAGCTTTTAAAGGTTATCGACACTGACATTTGTGGACCTTTGCCTACACCTGGTATTGGCGGTCATAGATACTTTATCACATTCATTGATAATTATTCTCATTATGGATACATTTACCTCATTCATGAAAAATCTGAACCACTTGCCATGTTTAAGACTTACAAAGTCGAAGTTGAAAATCAACTCGACGTAAAGATTAAAGTTGTAAGATCTGACATAGGAGGAGAATATTATGAAAAAATCTCCGACAGGGGCCGTAGTCCTTTTGCCTTGTTTTTGGAAGAAGGTGGCATCGTTGCTAAGTATACAATGCTGGGTACGTCCTAGCAGAATGTGGTAGCTGAAAGGCGATATTGTACCCTCATGGATATAGTACAAAGTATGATATGCCAAAACACTCTACCAAAGTTTTTGTGGGTTGAAGCACTTAAAACAACTGTGCATATATATTCTTAACAGGGTTCCCAGTAAGTCTGTGCCTAAAACACCTTTTGAATTGTGGACATAGAGGAAACTAAGTTTCAGATATTTTCATGGTTGGGGCTGTTTAGTTGAGAAAAGTTTACAATGCACAAACTAAGAAACTCAATCCCAAGACCATAAGTTGCTATTTTATAGGTTACCTTGAAAGGTCCAAGGGTTTTAGATTTTACTGTCCAATCACCTACCACTAGAATTGTTAAAACTAGGCATGCAATATTTTTGTAAGATGCTGAGTATACTTGGAGTAGTACACCAAGAATAATAAACCTTGAGAAAATTCAGGATCATGTTTCTATTTTTGTTATCCAAAAGGGTGCTGCAACATTACCTCATATAGAGTATAACAATAAACTTGAGGTGGTACCTAATGATACGCCCTCTATTTTGGATCTTGCTCTAATTCCTGCTAACAAACAACTTCTTCGAAGGTTAGGAAGAGAGAAACAGACAGCTATTTATGGTGACTATATTGTGTACCTAGATGAGGCTGACTATAATCTGCGCATGAGAAATGATCCTACATCCTTTAAAGAAGCTATTATGAGCGATCACTCAACTTAATGGCTTGAAGCCATGAAAGATGAGTTAGAGTCAATGAAAATATGGACCTTGTTAACTTGCATAAGGGGTCAAAGCTATAGGAGTAAATAGGTTTACAAAACTAAGCTAGATCCTAAAGGTAATGTCAAAATATACAAGGATAGACTTGTCGCTAAAGGTTTCACTTAAAGGGAGGGGATACATTATAATGAAATATTTCCTTCTGTGTTGAAAAAGGATTTCTTTCGACTAATCATGGCTTTAGTAGCTCATTACGATTTCGAGTTGCATCAAATGGATGTAAAAGACTGCATTTCTTAATGGTGACTTGCATGAAAATGTTTGTATGACGCAACCAGAAGGGTTTGTGGTTGAAGGCAAAGAACACTTGAAATGCCAATTGAAGAAATCCATATATCGATTAAAGCAAGTCTCTAGACAATGGTATCTTAAGTTACATGATGTGATTAGTAAGTTTGGCTTTAAAGGAAATGCAGTGGACCAATGTATATACCTAAGGATCAGTGAGAGTAAGTTTATCATTCTAGTTTTGTATGTAGATGATATCTTACTTGCTAGTAGTGATATGCATATGTTGCATGAGACCGAAAATTTTCTTTCTAAGAATTTTGTTATGAAAAATCTTAGAGAGGCCTCTAATGTTAGAGGCATGTAGACTTACCGAGATAGGTCTCGTCGAATATTAAGCTTGTCCTAACGAGCCTATATTGATAAGGTTCTCAAAAGGTTCAAAATGCATAACTGACTCCCACCGTTGCCCGTGTTTTTAAAGGTGACAAATTCAATTTGCTACAATGCCTTAGGAACCAACTGGAGCAAGACCTAATGGAGCTTATACCTTTGCCTCAACAGTAGGGAGTCTCATGTATGCTCAAGTATGTACTCGCCCAGATATAGCTATGTTGTTGACATGCTTGGACGTTACCAAATAAACCAAGGAATAGGTCATCGAAAAGCAGCCAAGAAAATTATGCGTTATTTATAGGGTACCAAGGATTTTATGCTTACTTATAGAAAGTCAGATAACCATGATGTTATTGGTTTCCAATTATGCAAGGTGTGTAGAAACAGCTGAGATTGTTGATTAAGTACCTCGTTGTGAGGGATAGAATTCAGAATCAAATAATGTTTATTCAACATATTTGTATGACATTATGTTAATGGATCCCATGACGAAAGGCTTACCACCCAATCTCTTTCGAGAACATGTTGCCAGCATTGGTTTGGTTGATAGTATTTCCTTTTTGATGTTGGTTTTTTTTATCTGAGGCATTTATTTACGTGATCACCTTATGTTTTGGATTCTAGATATTATGCTTATGGTTTGTTACTTCTCGTTAAAGTGCACATTTGAAGTATTTTGAAACCAACACTCATGTAAGGATCACTTGAACTCATTCATATTGTTATTTATTATGGAACGATGCAGTTCATGCCTATTAAGCTATTTGACTGTCATATTTGGCAAAAGTTCTGAGATTGTAACCAGAGACCGGTTTTGTGGCATTGAGAGACACGAATACTATCTTCGATTCAATTTTAGTATTTTTGTTAAATATATGGGATGTTTTGTTCAATTTTGTTATGTCAAAATTTATGAAGTTAACCAAAGTATAAGCCTTGACCAAGTGGGAGAATGTTGGATTTGAAGCTAATTTTTTCGTGCTTGAATGAGAAATAGAAAATAAGGACAGAAGTATAACCCTTAACCTAAGCTGATATTTTTTGGAGTCAGCCTGGAGGACAGAAGTTTCAACTAGTTAGGGTACTGATCAACAAGTCCACCGAAGACCATTTATTTGGGAAGTAAATAAGGAGTAGAAGCAGAAAATTAAAGAGCTTGAATAGTTATGCTGAGCCGAGCCATGAATAGATGGTCAAGTGGGAGAATGTTAGAGTAGAAACATCATCTCCCAAAGGAGTAGTGCACTCTCACTGCGCACTTTTCATCACGGCGGTTGATTCCCTTATAGTCTGGTTTGTGCCTAAGCAGCCGGTGTACCTGTGGACACTCCCGATGTTTCACTCCAACGGATGGACTTTCAATTGGGGAATGGCCGCAGTGGGGAGAACCAACATTTGCCTTCGCAAGTTTGATGCAGCTGTTGTTTATGCCGCCATATCCAAACACAACGTTATGCATATGTGCGGCACGCCCGTGGTGCTAAACATGATATCCAACTTTTCCAATGCAAAGCCTCTAAAGAGCCCGGTTTACTTCCGAACCGGTGGAGCTCCATTGCCCGGTCCTGTGCTCCTCCGGTCGAAGTCATTAGGGTTTAAAGTAAGCCACGGGTACGGAATGACAGAGGTGGCATCGATGGTGGTGTCGTGCGCTTGGAAGCCAAAGTGAAACAATTTACCAGCGGTTAAGAGAGAAAATGAACGTAATTGATGAAATGCAGTGAAGAAGGCATGAATTAAATGGAGCGTAATTGATGAAATGCAGATTGTTCCTGTGAACAACGGGGTTTTCTTTGCATCCGCTAAAGATCCCGTTACTATTTTCAGCAACAAATGAGGGAGTGGGAAATGATATTGTTAGATGATTTATATTAATATGTCAATTCTCTTTTCCTTATTGTCCTATGTCTAGAAAATTTTAGAGTTCTCATAACTTATATAGGATTCTCTTTTCTGTTTCTGGTAGGATAATTTTCTTTTGCCTACATAATTGTCTCATTGTACTCAGTTTTATGATGCTCTCTAATTTAATTATCTTTGCATTCACCTTTTCTATCATGGTATCAGAGTCATATGATCCGCCAATTTGAGAGTCTTTCACCTATTTTCATTCATGTGTTTTTATTTCTTTTTGTGATCTTTTTTTCTTCTTGAGTTCAGAATTTTGGTCTTTCTTTCATGCCATTTGTATTCAATGATCTTCGTTTATGTTGAAACCTAGTCACCGCCGACTCTTACTGTTCATCAAATATAGCTTATCTCTTTCGCTCAAAAAAGAAAAGAAAAAGGTAATTGCCATATTAATATATATCATCTAACACACACACACACACACACACACACACACACACACACATATATATATATATATATATATATATTAGTCTCTCGTTCGGTTCCCGCAATAGATCCTACTCTTGTCTTGTTCTGACTCCTGCTTTGTTCTTAGTCGCCGAACCTTATCCCGAAACCTTTATGGTCGCCGAACCTTGTCCCGGGACTCCTGTTTTGTTCTTAGTTTGCTGACCTCGTTCTGGGACTCCTGCCTTGTTCTTAGTCACCAGATTTCACTCCAACCTTTATGGTCGTCGAAACTCACCCTGGGACTCATACTTGTTCTTAGTCTGCGGACCTCGTTATGAGATTCCGGCCTTGTTCTTAGTCGTCGGACCTCACCCCGAGACTTTATGGTCGTCGGACTTTACCCCGGGATTCCTGATCTGTTCTTAGTCGTCGGATCTCGACCCGAGACCTTGATGGTTGCAGGACTTCGCCCCAAGACTTCTACTCTGCTCTTGCATCACCTGACTCTACACATGGAATTCATCACAACTTGGATCTCACTTAATGCAGCTAGTATCAAGACACTGCTCTTGACTTAACCTCCAATCTCAAGCTTGTTTTTCTATACCAACTTGATTTGAGGGGGGATGTTGGATGATATATAATAATATGAAAATTACATTTTCCTTATTGTCCTATGTCTAGAACATTCTAGAGTGGTCTTAACTTATTTACGATTCTCTTTTCTGTTTCTGGTATGATATATTTCTCTTGCGTATATAAATGCCTCATTGTACTCAGTTTTATAATGCTCTCTAATTATCTTTCCCTTCACCTTTTCTATCAGATATAATGGGGCGGAAGTATTCCTCAGTATGATTATGGGAAATGTCTACTTGTACACCATAATAAACTATTTTATACCTTCATTTATCGTTCAAAAGTGCTTCAACGTTGTTATTGTCGTCTTAACAAAATGAAAACATGAAAAGGAACAATAACCCGTGAATACAGACATTCCAAATTGAGTGCAACACATAAAGTGATACATTTCAGTATGAATTGACGTAACAACAAAACTAATTGTATATCAATACTATAATGAAAGTCATAAAGCTTAATGTTTCAGGTGAAAGCTACTTTGTTATTTCCCCTCCATTGCTTGGGTTTGTTCCATAACTAAAGCCAACAAATCAAAGACTAAGGTGGCATTGAATATATTGTGTGTTTTAGTTTTTTGTTAAGTTTTAAAAAGTGAAAAAAAAGACGTTTGTCTGATAGTTTCTGTCAGAGGTTAGCACCAAATCATTTAAACTTATCTGAACCGCTCAAACCGAACCAATCCAATCCGAACCATCTAAAAATCTTAATGGTTTGGTTTCATATTTCTCAAACCGACCTTTGTTTTGTTTGATTCACAGTTCACATTTTTTAAACCAAATTCAAACCGAACTGAACCGAACCGAACCGACATATGATATACTAATCTATTTTTAGTAACATGCATTGATGATTTCACATACATGGTACTAAGTAAATCCAAATAAACAAATCTTGAAAGTTAAAAGAAAAGAAAATAATGAGAACACTTATAACACAAAAATTCCGTGATCAATAACTATTCTATACTTACTCATTCTCTCTCATATATTAATAAGTACTTATATATATCGAATGTAACAGGATTATATGCAATTTAGAAAAAATATAACTTCAATTTTGAATCATTGTTAGATCCAGTAATAGTTTGCAAAGAAACGACGTCTTTAAGTGGGCTCAAACCGATCCAAACCGACTAAGCCGAACCGTTTAAACCGTGCCATTCAAACCGATAGTGGTTGGTTTGGTTCGGTTCATAATTTTCAAACCGTGGAGTAACAGTTCGGTTTGCGGTTTGACCCCCAAACCGAATTGAACCGTGTTTACCACTAGTACATGTTTATGTTTTCCTTCGGTTTTATACACTACTATTCAATATGGGGCTGTTTTTGAAAACTTCAACTTGGAGTTTTCTGTTTTGGCTTTTATTTTGAGATCTACCTTTCATTGGAAGCATTTTAATTCTCTTATTCCTTTCATCTGCATCGCTAACACTTAACATTACCGAACACCAAACCCACTAACACTACCAACCACTATCAATGACCAAACCCACTA
The DNA here is from genome assembly GCA_033065855.1 of Escallonia rubra. Lineage (NCBI taxonomy): Eukaryota > Viridiplantae > Streptophyta > Magnoliopsida > Escalloniales > Escalloniaceae > Escallonia > Escallonia rubra. Next base: position 87,042 of record JAVXUO010000432.1, read on the forward strand.
ACATTAGTTACTCTACCACTTCCCCTGGATCCAAATGTGCCATCATATCGACCATCACTGTCCCTGCAATAAAAACCAACATCGACGAACACCAAACCTACTAACATTAATCACTACCAACACTCATCTGAATTCGAATTTGCTATCAAATTGACCACCACTGTCCTTGTGACAAATACCATCACCAAATTTCTTCCATCGACGAGCCCTAGTATTTTAGATTTGTGCAAGCAAGTTCCAAGCCAATCAAACCCATTCACCAACTCAAAACCTAATATTTCAAATTTAATTGCAGAGGATATGTTACTAGTGGTTGGGGTAGGGACATTGGCAGAAGGTATGTGTTACAAAAATGTAATCAAACAACCAATCAGTTCTGAAAAAAATAAAATTTTGAAGAGCTTTTGGTTTTCTTTCTTTTTATTTTTTTTGAAAATAAAAACTGAAAAGGATTTCAGAATACCCTAAGATAAAAATTAGAATTTTAAATGCAATTAGGATTTTATTTGCTAAAAGTGGCAAACTCTAGGGAGTTATAGAACATTCTAAAGAAATAATCTGAAAGCACCAATTATATGTTTTCTGTGATCGAGACAATTTGGACGCCTTTTGTGAATTAGTTTTGAGAATTTCAAAAAATAGATGCCAAACAAAGAAATCTTACTCTTTTGAGGATGGAAATTAGAAAATGAAAACATGTGGCAGGGCCTAATTTTTTTTCTAAAGACAATAAAGATAAAAAAAATTAATTAGATTTTGACCTTTGCCACCGTAGTCACTTAAAACATGGACATAATTTTTTGGCAAATTAAATCTTGACCAATCAAAAGTTCGTCAATTGAACCCTACCGTCTTCCTGCGTTTCAACTTCCAGCCGCTTAGGGCAATTATGTAAAACAACAAGTTAGTTTAGTAATTATGTCAACTTTTGGTTACTAATTCAGTAAAAAAAAGTTCAAAAACTTATAAACAAGTATGTTTTATTAAATTTAAGATTCCAAAGATATCATTGACTTTTGCTTTTTTATTTATTTATTAAATTACAATACTGTCATTTTTTTGAAAACCTAAACACTCTTATTCCCTCTCCTCTTCCCTCTCCTTCGATCTATAGCGGGGCAGCGGTTGGGCAAAGAAGAAAAAGAGAACAAATGTATGATATTTACGGCTTTCAGTTAATGTAGTTGTAAAATTATCCTAGAACTTAACATTATTAAAAACTAATTTTTTATCTATACAATTGTCCTAAATCATGCGAAGTTAAAACGCCAATGCAAGCGTCCGATCCACAAGTATTTAATAGGTTACAATTTAATTGATTTAAACAATTAAAATCAGAGCTTACATGTCATTATTACAGAGAGAAGTGAGAGTCTAATTGGTATTTGATCCCAAAAAAACTAGGATTAATTACAAAACTGTCTCCTGAGGTTTACACGTTTTTGTACTTTACTCCTCGTGTTTACAACTTTTGCAATAATGTCCCCTGAGGTTGACAAAACCATTGCAAACGACTCCAAAAACCAACGTCCGTCCAAAATAGCCGTTAAAATAGTCACGTACCTGTGATGTGCTATTTTTTTTACTAAAGTAAAGGGCAAAATTGTAACTTTAGTAAAAAAAATCTTAATTTTCATTATGCCCTATGTCTCTCTCTCTGCAAAGTGTGGCAGCATTCTGGCTCAGTTTTGGGCACCCAGAAGGATTGAGGGCCGGTGTCTACTTACAACTTCAGACCAGCCTTTTGTCGGAGTCAAGTCCAGACGTTCGTCTTTACTCTTGCAACGAGTTTCCACAGCGCGATGTTGCTGTAGCTTCTGGTGTAAAGACCGTTCTAGCTTTGCCGGTGTTCGAACCTTCTTCGGGCGGGCGCTGTGTTGGTGTTGTTGAGGGCATTGTAACTGATGAAAGTTGCTCTACTGCCATATGGGATGCAGATAGATGCTTGCAGGTATGCCTTTCTGCTCAATGTACTCATATGGGGCTTGAAGCTTCGGAACAACAATTCATTTGGGTTGTGAGGAGAGGAAAGGAGGAAGAAGAAGAGAAGTGGCTGCCCGGAGGATTTGAGGAGACAATAGCAAATTACAGAGAGAGAGTACGTTCAAACTGTCCGCGAGGCTCACGCTGAATTTGATCATCTGCATACGAAATCCCGCACAAGCCCTAGAGAATCGGGGGGCGGGGGGAGGTGCATATATGGCGTCGTCGAAGGTGATGGCGTCTACGTCACCGGCCAATCCGGATCTGCCGCGCGACTCCTCTATACATTCCCTCGCTGCCTCCGGGCTCTAGGCCGATCAGAGCAAGAGCTTCGGCTCCATGAACATGGACGAGCTGCTCAAGAACATCTACGCCGATTCCGACGCCTTCCCCTCCCCCGCCGCCGGCGACGGGGGGAACAGGATGGTGGACGAGGTCTGGAAGGAGATCGTCGCCGGAAGAGGAGGTGACGGCGGGGGGAGTCGGGAGCCGGAGATGACTCTGGAGGATTTCCTGACCAAGGCCGGGGCGGTGAGGGAGGAGGACGTGCGGATGCCGGCGATTCCGGCGGGGTACGGCGTGGATGCGGTAGGAGAGGAAGATAGAGAAGAGAGATATTTAGGGTTTTCAGAGGGTTTTGGTAAGGAATGAACTGATTTGCCGGCATGTGCTGTGCAAATGCGGACTTAACTGCCGAATTTGGACGGATGTTGGTTTTGGAGTCGTTTGCAATGGTTTTGTCAACCTCAGGGGACATTATTGTAAAAGTTGTAAACACGGGGAGCAAAGTGCAAAAACGTGTAAACTTCAAGGGACAGTTTTGTAATTAACCCAAAAAACTAACATAACAATTATAAAACCATTTGGCGCGAAAGGTGCTTTGCCATTTCTGATTTCCCCTCCAAAGCTAGGGTTTGTTTCTCAAAGATCTCCCCTTAGCTCCAACCTGTAAAATCAAAGAAAAAGATGGCAAATTTCACAGAGCAGCTCCAAGAAATCAAGACCCATTTGTCTTCAAGCACCAAATCCCACAAACCCTTTGCCTACTCATCACTCTTGCACCTCCAAGAACAGTCTAATACGGACCCTTCTTCCATCCAATCACTTGCTGACTCGTGCCACTCCCTCCTCCCTTTTATCCTCATCGATATTGCTGATCACGACGAAGAAATGTTCCTTCTTTGCCCAATTTCTCCTTTTTAATTTTTTTTTTCAAACTGTCATGAGGTTAATCATTTTCTTCTTGTTTTTGGTTGACTGCAGTGCTGCACAGGCTTTGAAGTGCTTGGGATTCTTGATTTACCATCCGTCCATCGTTGTAACAATTCCAGGTTTTTAATTTTTCTAGTTTTTCTGAAAATTGGAAGTGGAGTGGAATGCATTAATGGCAACCTTGAAAGATTGATTAGTAGTAACAAATGGTTTCTTTTTTTTCATTTGATGAAGTGGAATGCAATCCCTCACTTAAAAGTCCACTGTAATTATCATATGCTCAAGCAAGGTGTAATATGTACTCTCTCCTTTTCATTGTTTTTCCCCACTTGACTTTTGCGAATTCCATGTATACGGTGACTTTAGTCGATACTTATATAACCTGTGATTGCTACTCGAGTTCAATTCAATGTCAACATGTACTAAATCTATCCTCGGATTTCACAAAATGTCAAAGGAAATTCTGATGAAACGAAAGGAGTAATATAAAAAAAAGGCACTGCATGAGGACAACAAAACATCTACCCACATCTTAGTAGGCGCGACATAACACATGCTCCGCTTGCATATTTCTTGCTGCATTCTGTATTAACTTCTTAGTTACTCTATTAGTTTGTGTTCGTTATAGTTCCTTCATGCGAAGCATCAGTCTCTAATGAATCGCTTAACATGAAAGAGTTATCGCGAGACCAAATACTACGTGTGCTTTGGTCTAATAGGACTTGACATGTGATACAACGAACAGATCACCATGTCTATTGGTTTGAGACTGACAGTTGACTTTGGTTTTTCGGCTATTGTAGGGGATGATGTCAAGATGATTGTGGAGATACTGGAGAAGGTGATAACGTCCACTAAACTTAAGGTGCTGTTAGCGTACTTCTTATGGTTGCATTAGCTTCTGATTGTTAGGAGTTGACTGTTCTATTTTTTTCACATGATTACTTTGTGTTGCAGTCTGTTTGTAATTTAGGAGTCTGGTGTATATCAATCCAACAATTCGATGCATCGTTATTGACTGCACACTTCGGTCCTCTGTTGTGGGCAATTGTTCATGCCCTTGACAATCCTATTGGTTCTCTTTCCATTACTTTTGAGGCCGTTCAGGTATGGCTTTGTACTCAATAACATTCTCTTATTCATGTTGAGTTATCTCTGAAGCATGGACACGTTGAACAGGGCAATGGTGGTGTCTTGGTCGCGGCTGAAATGTAGAGTGGTTCTTTTTGGTTGTTTGATTAACTCTGTTGCATCACATAACCTTTCTAAGATTAATCACAGCCTTTTTCTAATGTATTCCATTGCAGTGGAAGTATAGCTTTCTTACTGTGGAGCACCGTACTACTATAACCCAATTATGAATTCTTGAACTCTATTTAGTCCTTCCTTTTGGTCTAGTTAGCTTGTGTTTCTTGGAATGACGAAGACTCATTCTGCTTTGTGTGTATTGGAAGGTTAAAATTATCCATCTTCCCACCCTTTCCCCCTCTTTCTTTTAAAAGGTTAAAGAATGATATATCTTCCTTTTCCTCTTTGTATTCTGATGGGCATTGGCTTCACCTTTTTAAATTTGAGTAATAAATACCTACAGGATGGAGTGGGGAGAAGTGTCAAGGTGATATAAGCTTCTTATACCAACAAAAGACCTTTAGGGATTAATGAAAAATAAACTTATGAAGAAAGTCTTAACTTTTTGATATAGCTATACAGTTACTGGAAGTTGAGTGGCCCAATACAAGCTTTTTGATATAGCTATACAGTTACTGGAAGAATATAAAAGCATGCTCACTCTCGTCGGCATAAACCATTAACCACAACGAAAGCTCATGCTTGTCCCCCATTAATAATATGTTGATGTATGTATATTTCTACAAGTTTGTAGCTTTTATCTCGAAAAATAAACTGGCTATGATTTGATTTTTGATATCACCTAGTTAACCCGTTTACCAAGAGTAGAATACAACCATACCACTTCTAAGAAATTGGGGAAGCTTTTAAAATGCTGCTTAATGTTCAAAAAAGCATAGTGATTAAATGATGCAAGGGCCAAAATTTTCTCAATTCCTGAAGTAGAGGAATTCAGTTCAAATGTTAAGTCCAAAAGTCGTCATGCAAGACTTTGATCTGGACATGCTAACACTTGAATCTGTTTGATGCCGGCACTTGTTGATTTTAGTAACTGCTAATGATCTAAATTTTGTAGGCCGTGATGAAGTTAGCAACTCAGCTTAGTGAAAAGATGAGAGACGCTTCTTACATATGGGCTCCTCCAATTTACAGAAGACTAGTCAGCCCAGATAAAAGGGAGAAAGACATGTCAGAAAGATGTTTGCTGAAGCTTAGGTCTGCTTTACGGCCTCCACCATTAGCTCTCTCCAAGGTACTAGGAGTTGTAGCATGAAAAGGTGTAGTAAGCACTAAAGTGTCTGTTCCTATAATTTATACTTCACATCAACAGGGCTTTGTGAAACTATAGCATTAGAAAAAGGTCGTCATACTACTCACCTTAGGGGTCCTCGTGGAGGTGTAGGCTGTTTGTTGCAGTCGCCTCCACTCATTGTCCCTTGCAATACCCCATTTTATCGTATTTACATGTTCTTTGTAGATGCGCAAATCTATCTCAAGTATAACTTCATTTCCAGGTATTAATTCTGTGATGATCTGTATTAGAACAGTTTACCACTCTAAGGAGTTAATTTATGCTCAAGATACCTTATCATGTTTACATGTTTATTATGGATATGCCTAAAATTGGTTTTACTTCACATCTATGGTATAACTACATCCATAAACCATGACTGCATGTCCACAGTATAACTACTCACTGATTATTTATGATTGGAGTATATTTTTCGATGTTCTTAACATCTATATAAAATCCAATGATTGGCAAGCTGGTAGTGGTCGGTTTGAACAGCTCTATGCTAGAGTGGAGGTGAAGGGTGTTTACATCAAGTCTCCCAGACTGTGCAGTGGTGGGAGCCATGTGCACTGGGCCGCCCTTGGTGTCTTTTCTTGGCTTTTTCTTATTTTTTTCCCGCCCCTTATTGTTTAAATTCTTATCCAGATCTAAGACACCTATAGGACATGAAGAACATGCAGCCTTAGGTTAAGCCTGGCGGAAGGGGTTGACTTTGGCTTAGCTTCAGAGATGCTACTTAACTGGTAGATGCGGATTTTAAGCTGCTGGAGTTTCTGGAATAACAACTTTTATTTAGTTATTCAAGGTCCTTATATTTAGCTACTTGACTCTTTCTGTAGGTTCTTGTATATGTTGGGGGAAGGATTGGGCTTCTGAAGTTGAGAGCGCTGTAGATGTGCAGAAATAAGGAGGAAGAAATTTCTAATTCCACCTAGTACTCCTTAAGAAGTTTCCTGTTGGTGTGATTGCATCCATTACCTTGAGTTGTATATGAAATATATCTGGTAATGGAGTAAAAATAAGAAGCTTTGAATGGAAGAGTACGACTCTCAAATTGGAAAGTTACAAAACTCAACTATTAAGACACGCTGAAGAGCCTGTAAAATGACCATGACTACAGGCCATGTCCAGAACATAGTGCGATGTGTGATCAAGTAAATAAACATTTTCTGGACTTTGAAAGAATTCTAAGAAAAGTTTTCCAGCAGATGCTAGTTGAAAATTAATACACTGTAAATGGCAGCTTATTTGGACCAAAATTGTCTTCTGAAAATGGTCTATCTAGAAGGTCTGGGTATAAATTTTCAGTTTTTTATCTGGCTTGCGACACTTTGAGTAGGTTTTGAGCCTCATATTCCTTGAACATCTATAAGGGAATTGATTGACTATGAACTCCTCCCTAGCTTCGAAGGGGGTCATAAGGCAAATAGTTCAAAGTAGTGTTGACTTTCATCAAGGGGTAACATCCACAATATGCAATCCTGTTCTTAATATAAAGAAGCCTTAAAAAATGGGAGTAAGAATGCCAAGCATGCCACTAGAATGCGTGTCTTCCTAAATCCTAAGTATCGATTTCTAGTAAGGGACCTGAGGTGTTATCGGTGAGCCACATCTTGATGAGAGTTTCACAAGGGAAGTGAAAGTCAAAGGACTTTGTAGGAGTACAAAGTGATTGTTTACCTAAATTCATATTCATTATTCTTGAACAGGCAATTGCTGTAGATATAAAGAAGAAGTTGCTACCTGCAATGAAAGAGTTGTTGAAGGATGGCATGAAGATTCAAACTCTGCAAGCATGGGGATGGTTTATTCGCTTACTGGGACCTTGTGCCATGAAAAATAGGCATTTGGTCAATGAAATGTTGAAAATTCCTGAACAGACATTTTCTGACGTCAACCCACAAGTCCAGATTGCTTCACAGGTAATACTATCTGACACTGCATTCTTGGTAATCACCTAAAGTATATCCTAATACGTTGTCGATGTTGGAAATCTTATTCGTGAATCCAGCTACATCATACTTCCATAATCTAATTAAATTCATAGGTGAACCAATTTTGCTTAACAAACTTAGACCGTGATGCTATTGACGTGATACCCCTAATGTTCATTTTCTGCACCCAGCATGGCCCTAGAATTTCTATCCCATCCCAGAATTATGAAGTTAAGGCCGAGTCAGCTGTGCCAAGCAACAGAGTGTCCCTAGTAACTAATGGTTAAACAGTTGAGACTATAGATACGTCTAATATGTTCTGTTTGTAACACATCTCTGAGGTCCTCCAGAGGGCTGCCATACATCTGACTAAACCTAGTCTTCTTCCTTCACTTATGCCAGTGGCTCTGCGCTGCAAATTGCTTCTTTAGTGACCCCCGGTTAAGTAACGCAATGCTGCTTTGAGAATGAGGCTTCACATTCTTCTTAATTTCAAGATTACTTCCATCTGTGCGTACGATGCAATAATCTGTTTCTCCAAATATAAGCATCTTACAAACAGTTTGTACAGTTAATCGTAGTTTTTTTTTTCTTTCAAACAAAATAGTGTTGTCTCAATTTGCAGGTTGCCTGGGAAGGTGCAATTGATGCTCTTATTCACCCTTCACCTCAAACTCCTAAGACAGAAACTGCCATGGAGCATAATAGTCAACAAGTGAGAAGATCTAAGGGGATTGATTCTGAAAATGAAGCAGATGGATTGTCGAAAAGAATTAAGCTCATCATGACACCCCTAATAGGAATCATGTCAAGTAAATGTGAAGTATCTGTTCACTCATCTTGCCTGAATACTTGGTGTTATCTGCTTCATAAACTTGACACCTTGATTATCCATCCGTCAGTTATAAAATTCGTTTGGGAGCCAATCCTTGAAGTGGTCTTTCGAGTTGGTCCTGACAGTAGGCACCTTTTTTTATGGAACTTCTGCCTGGATCTGCTTGATAGTTTGGCTTTAGCAAGAAGTGAATGTGTCAGCAGTGATTTCAATCACCAGGTAAATAGTCAACCGTCAGTCCAAACTTCTATTATGGGGCCTCCTTTTTCTGGTGAATGCTCATGGAAGCATCATCCTGTTAAATGCTTGCCTTGGGATCTTAGTCAGTTGGAATTTTTTATAAAGATGATACATATTCTCCTCAGGCACAGGTCAATGGAGATGGTTACACCTGAGACCAAAAGTATCTCATGTAATGACGCTTTGAGGATATTCAGATCTGTTTTGAAAGGAGTCCAACACATTGTGAGAAGTTCTTCCATCACTTTCAATGAGATTATGTCATGCTTGAATACAATTTTAATGTTCCTAAAGAAGGTTTGCGAAGATTCTGATTCAGAAGATAGTGGCATTAATGATTTATGTCAAACTTCTCTCCAGTTTGTGGAGGTTGCAACTGAGGAGTTAGAACCTTCTATTTTGGGGTCCCCTCTTTACAAGGTGGCATTAGATCTCCAGTACATTGACAACTTGGAGTCAGTTAACGAGTTCAGACCTGCAAGATCACTGGGAGTCTGCTCTACAGACATGAATATGGTTCCGCCAATACTTCATTTAGCAAAACTCTATTTCTGTGTTGTTGTGAAGTTGACTTCGAAGGCACCCATGACAGAGTCTATTCCCCAGGGTATCCACAGATATTTCAAAAATTTATTGCACTCATTTGATCCTACGGAGATTCTTTATGCCTTTGTAAGTTTATTGTGCAGACATTCTGCAACAGACTGCTTAATTCTTTGGAGAATTATAGCAAATTGCCTCAGAGATTATATAGCTAGCATCAAGAATCTTTCACTACTAAAAACAGAATCTGACAACTCTGGGTATGTTGTAGTATGTCATTTCCTGTGCCACCCATTTGCCGTGTACTCCTGCCCCAAAAGACAATTGACTCCTATGAAGACTAGTGGCTCCCCGGAATTATCTTTTGTTTCCTCAGAATCACAGAGAAATCTAGAGCTTGAACATGTTATTGAAGTGTGGAAGTCTCTTTATGTTTCTGTTAGCAATGCTTCAAAATTTGAGTGCTCGTCCTCAAATATTTTTTCCGAAGATCTGTCTTCAATGGTAAACAAGTGCCTGGATGGAAAGAGAAGCGCACTTGAATCTGGGACAGAGCTTGAAAAGGATAGAGATCACTGTGGCCTTTCCTTCTGTGGACATATTGCGATATTTGTTCTGGAACAGTTTCTTAAGTCTGGCGTATGTTGTAAAGGAAGCAGGCATGGAAGTGATGCTATAAATAGAAGCTTCAGCGGTGTCAAAAATAGTTTGGGGTTCACCGCAAGGTCAGCACATTCATTTTCGTGAAAAATGCATAATATTCGATGATGCCCTAGTGGTGCGGTAGTAGTCACCTAATTATTGTGTGTGAGGGTTTTACCCCTAGGTTGCTTTTTTATTAAGTGCTTAGATACACTCTTGAGTTGTTCATTCAATAGGATAGGGCTTCTGGTAATTGAATAATTTGAGCAGCCAAACTTCTTATCCATAACAAAGATTTGCCTTGAACTTTAGGAACAAAGAGCAAGCCAGGACCATAAATATTAGTTCAGAATGTTGGTTCTTTCAAATATCTCTGGTCCTTTTGTTGATTTTGGAAACTAAAGAACTCGTGGAAAATAGTTGACTCAGTTTTGGCCTGAAGATTGACTACATATTAAGTTGTCGTAGTCTCTTTTCAGGTTCGCAGTTATACAATTTGTTTCCTTCATCACTCCTACTGTCCTACCATTCTTCTTCTGCATCTGACACCAGCTCTCCTACCCTGGGTTTTTTTACCCACTTTCAACAATTTTACTGTCTTGACACTCTCATGTTAGGAAAGAGAGAAATGACTTTATTGTGTTTGGATGTGTTCTTTCTGATATCCCAATTATTTTTTATTTTTTTTTGTGGGAGTGGAGGGAGGGGCACCGGTGTGGAATCATATGAGAATTAGGTTGCTCGTGAAACATAACAAGATGATTGCAATTTTCTGACATGCTTCATATTTCTCATTGTTTTCTTTATGGTAGCTTACAAGGTAAAACCAAATTCCTCATGTTAGTTATCGATGCTCATATTTCTTTCTGCTTTGTGTGCCTGTATGTGACCTGGTCAGGTTCTTGAGGATGTCATGGACAAAGGCAGCAACACATCCACCAACAGACCTTCAAGTAACCTCGAGGTAAGTGTAGTAATGCTAGTTATGTAGTTGTTGGCTTACTCCATCAGATTTGTAACTAAATTCTTATTGTGTGACTTTCAGGGTATTCACTATACTGGTGCGCTTTGTAAGCTGCCTCTACTTTAAGGAAGATATTGTTTCCTTTATCGAGGTTTGTATGTCCTTTTTCATTTGCTTCACATCCATATTACCAGATTGCTATGCTGAGACAGAAAATACTTTAAAGCCGGACAACATGAATGAAAAGTGGGAAGTCAAGTCATTAAAGTGAACAACTCAAAGCAGAGCCATGGCCTCCCCCGGTCATGGGGTAGGTCCTCCTCTGCGTACAAAGAACAATATATGAGGGTGAAAGGGTGGTGCAGAGTCCCTTCAACTTCCAAAAGAATTTGGCAAACGCGAAGCAGAAATAAACGCTTGAAATATAGAAGTTGAAGGGACTCTGCACCACCCTTTTATAAACGCTTGAAATGCAGAAGTTTGATACAGAATATTTCTCTCTTTCCACTTTATTTTTCTGAATTTCAGTTCTTTGATTTGGCACACGTTTTTTAGGTTTCAATTCAAAAAGATAATTACATTATCAAATGTAGATTAATAAAATTTTACTCTATGTTTAAGATGGATGGATAATAAAAATTGACGAAATTACTGGATTTTTCTGCCATTCCTGAATTTGATGAGGCAGTTGGATTTTGAGAGAACTTATTAACTCATAATGCTAGAGCTAGATAAGCAGAGACTTAATTCTAGAGCGTTAATTCTAGTTAATCTTTTTCCTGCCTTTGATCGTAAGATTAGATTCCCATGACAGCTACAAAATTACTCTTTTTGCGTTCTTTAGAGTCAAATTTATTGTATGCATTTTTGGCTCCCTTCAACGTTACAGCCTGACTCGGCCACTGTTTCAATGGACATGTAAATTGTTGTGAAGTTGCTTTCAACCATGCATTTTTTTTGGGAATGTTGGGCCCAAAAATTATTTTCTTAATGGCATTTTGATTTTTGTTTATTCAGATTGTCTCAAGCCCATTGCTTCAATGGCTGTCATATGCAGAAGCACAAAATGAAAACACTGGCCATCAAGTTCAGCAACTATGGCTTAAAATCCTTAATAGTTTGCAGAATAGTTGGCCTCCAATAAACTTCAATTCGTCCTTCCTCGAACACCAAGCGCCCTTACTTGAAGTTACTTTAGGTCACCCAAATCCCTCTATCTCTGAGCCTACCATGACCTTTTGGAATTCCACGTATGGTGAGCAGATCAAGTTAGACTACCCTCAGAGCTTACTTCCTGTCCTCGACAAGCTCTCAAGAAGTGGTAAAATAGATCTATGTAAAAGAGGCCAGCAGATAAGTGGAAAAGGTCCTGCAAAAGAAGATGCCATAGCTGCCTCACAAGGATGCAAGGTGACTGCAAGACTAAACAGGACTTTCAAAAGAGTAGAATTAGTGGAGGATACAGTGGATGGTTTTCAGAAAGGCGAGAAGCCACCCTCTAGGCCGAAAAGAAAAGGCTTGGAACTAACCGAGCATCAAAAGGAAGTGAGACGAGCACAGCAAGGACGGGCGAGCGACTGCGATGGACGTGGCCCTGGTGTCCGAACCTATACTAGTGTTGATTTCTCCCAAGGGAATGAGGAGTCACAAGAGAGCCAGGAGATTCGGAATGCAGAATCTATTTTGGAGATGCTGAAAAGAGATGGTAAGCTCTCTTAGTTTTGCTACACTTCATTTGGCTCGTCGCATTTAGTTTATCGAGTGATGTAATGTGTCACGCGCGAGCATGTTGTCCCTATATTTATCTGGGTATTATACTGCCTAGATGTACATTAATCTTTTTGTATAGTACGTTGTTAATGTACATATAAATCTCACCAAAAACATTCTGCTCTTCTTGTCTCTGAACGTGCCAAAGATATATTTTCTAACAAGAAAAGGACTTCGAAGGGCCTTAGTTCACCTGTGGAAGTGCTTGGAGAATTGCAAAATATCCGATTTTTGGAGCTTTAGATTAGATGTGGGTTATTCAAATTATATTAGATTTTTTATACTTCTTCCTTATTAATTCTCCCGGCTAAACGTTTTTCGACCATTACGATACATAAAAAATAATAGGGTTGTATGAGAAGGAGTCTGGCATCTCCAGAAATGAATGGCCAGGGAACAGTGAAGCTTCATAGGGTCTTTCTGTCCAGGTGCAGGTAGTCCGCATCTTCACAGACATGTCTATTTCACCGAGCCTCTCTCCGAGACAGTGCCCAGATCGTTACGCGTTTTAACCTAAGGTCGATTCAGACATTCCAAGCTTAGCCAACCAAGAGAAGCCCAACTAACTTGTTCTAACAAGCGAGCAGTCAATCGTCAAAAAAGAGGATTTGATTGAATATCGAGGAGTCAAGGAATTTAGGCCAAAATACCAAATGAAAGTAGATCGGTTTTTTTTCATTGACTTGACTCCTCCAATCTCGACGAGACTGGAGCAGGCTACTATGAGACAAAAGATCTTCTTCTCCAGCAACGGGCTCGATCTGGTAGCATCGCCCTTTGTAACAATCAAGGCTGGTAAGTCCATTGGTCCACACAGTTGTCCATGTACCAGTAGAAGATTGGGCAGCTACCGCGGCCCCTGCTTCTTTCTTTCGTTCTTTGTTAGCTAAACTTTTTTGGTGATTTTTTTTTTTTGGCTGAATACTAGAAACTTTTCAATAATAATTGGGGTTAATTAAGCCTACCCAGCTATTGCACAAAACATATATGGAAACTGACTACGTTATAAATTGAATATGTAAATATCATTCTTCGGGATGTCCAAATCATGGATATAGGGGACCTGGCTTCAGTCAACATCTCTTGCTTCCAAGAAGTATTTTGCAGACATGAAACATAGAGCTAATATGACATATATCAAAGAGGATTGGTCCTACAGTCGCCCTAACAGTCTCCTCTGCAGTCAAGCAAATTTTTGGAGTTGGTAGAAATCGCTATATGCAGCAAATTTTGGCCCATCTAAGGGTTGTCAAGACAGCAGATGCTTATGCTAAAGTCTGCACAAGTACTCCAGATCTGCTCTAACTTCCAAATCCTAGCAGCGTCTTCCTCTGCAACCCCACCGTGCGTTAGCGCGCATGGGGCGGTTGCCGCCGGCATATTTAGTTGACTAAGGTGATCATGTACAACCATGAAGGGGTTGCAGAGAATGGCCGGCGGCAGTTTTTGAGGGCTGACGGGGGAGTCTCGGCCGCAGTTTATGGTGGCCGGGGCGGCAGAGTGGGTCGAAGGCCGACTCAGGACCCAAACTTATCTTCTCAGGCCTTTGGTCCGTGAGGCGAAGGGTTAAGTTCAGACATTCCTCTAAGACCATTTTGATCGAGCCTAGATTCTACAACTATTCGACCGCGGAAGTGTAGATCAGATCATTTCTGTGTAATTTTTGGGGCTAAGGAAACCCTTCTTCGGAGTGGCCAGATCATTTGCCGACAAGTGCCTTGAATCTTTGAAGGCGTTTTGGTCAAATCTACAGCGGCAATGGTTTGTCCCTGTGTGGTCCTGTTTGCCGGTGATCATCCACCGAGAAAATTGCAATCAACGTCATCGGATAACACTGTCTGGTCCTACTTGTTCCACACCACACCTTTTTTCAGTTGACGCATATTGCTTAGGTTAACATACTCTCTTTTCCTATGTTGTCTCCGGTTGAACACGTCCATTTTCTTTTGGTAATAAGAGAATTAGGAGTCATCGGACCTTATGGTCATACAAGGTTACAGACGAAATAAGAAAGTGAATACAAATATAGTCTGTGTGGCACAGTCCCAAAACATCTATGTACTCCATCGCTACAAAAGAAAATCTCTAACACCGTCGCAAATGGTCAGCAATCCAGTCCCGGTATACAGTCGTGAAAAATGTACTTCCTTTGAACTCCATCACTACAAAACGTCCATTTTTTTAGAGCCATGTTTCTTTTACGGAAGGAAGTCGGTCAATGTCACTTTAAAAATGCACTTCCTTTGAACTCTTAGTCGGATGTCAGTCTCTGGACTTGACTCTTGCTTTCAATGTTTTTTTGTCAATCTTTGTCCCCCTTCATTGAAGTAAGGGAGGGTACTTGTAATTCCTGCCTTTATGCCTTCACATTTCTTTTTAAAAAACGTAGAGTAGTGCTTTTTGGGGAGTAAGGAGGATGGTTTAGGGGATAAAGGGTTGATAGTGCTAGAAAGGCATTTAGGGCTTTAATTTTCTGCACGCGGGGTTGGGGGTGGGGGTCGGGTTTGGAGGGTTTTCATGAGAGAGGTGGATTGGTTGTAGTTTGTTTGGGCATGTTGGCCTCGTCTTAACTTTCGATCTTGGGTCTCTAATGTCTTTGGTCTCCTTTACTTCTCTTTTCAGCACGCGTCTCCTTTTAGGTACTTGACCGAAATTCCATACTAGGTGCTGTCTTTGTTAATGTTTTTTTGTGAGCTTTGAATACACAACTAGAATGGGTTTCAAGCGTCTGATAACAAGGCGATTTGGAGATAGGATTTTCGGGATTCGAGAATGTGCAATCAAGAGATTTGGAAGATACATGAGATTGGTTACATATTTGTTGTTTTAAAATTATCATTTTTGTGTAGCAGGTTCAATGTAATAGAGCAAGAGCCAAAATAATAATAATAATAAAGAAACAAAGAAAATACGTGAATTTGTAGGATCCATCTATGTGAGTTTTTCGGATGTTACTTTTGAACTTGTTGCATAGCATAGTAATCGGCAATTTAAAGCACTATCTTTATCTTTGCAGGGTTTTGGATGGTGGAGTTGTTTTGTTTGGTGTAACAACTTACGGGGACAACTTGTTCTTGCAACTGATTCCTTAATTTTGAAATGCAATCTACAACTTAAAGCAAAGAAAAAGATAGCAGATGCTTGAGATGCAAAGGGATCCATAGAATCAAATGAGTAAGCCAGTAAATCTAGCAGTGTTCAAATGGGAAAATTTATGACCCAAAAATTACAGTTGTAACTTTAGATTTGGTGACGAAATGAGGAGTCTCTTTGGAAATCTAGGCAATTAGTCACTCAAAGACTATGGTGTTCTAAGTCCCAGATCCAGTCAAACCAAATAGTTGATGCCATTGAGAGACGACTTGAGGGAGTTTCAATTTCAAACAGGATTGTCCGAGAAGTTACCTTGAGAAATTTGAATGGTGGAGTCAGAGCAACAATACTACCCAGGAAATTTTGGCGTAGCAAAATAAAATTCCACCATGAGCTGAATCTCCATGGCTTTGTGACTTGAATTGGGTGTTCATTTTGGCATAGATTTTTTAGAACATTTTGGGTAGCGATCTTGTCACGCCCCCGATCCGGCGGTGGACCTTTACATAGTAACTTTAAAATATTTATGTTTAACAATTGTCATATTATATCACGACATCACAATAACCTAAACACGTGAAAGTTCTTAATATTAGTTCACTTCAAGGGGTCTACTGCATTTCAAAGTATCTTAAAGGCATAAGAGCCATCAACAACTATGTATCAAAATTTTACAAGCAATTCATATGGAATAAGATGAATATTTCAAACGACTTCAAAGTATACTAAATATTGGACTCATAACCAGGAGGAGAAAAATACAAATCCAGTGCAAGTTGAATCATTCAAAAAGGAATTCTTTTGAACCCATTGTGTTTGAAAGAAGTTCCAAGGATAGGAGATGAAAGATACATTTTATCATTGATCCAAAGTTTACATTGTTCTCTGCAATAAGCTCTTGTTTATGCACGCATGTGCTCCCATATTGTCACAAGTTCCCCATCATGACTTACTAAATATCATTTGGAACTGCCGTCTCCATTCTCCAGAGGTAAAAAAATCTTGAGATAATGTAATCGATCAGCCTTCAAAAGGTCAAAAGTGATGTTGTTTCCTAGACAATGTGTCTGTCATCTTCTTCACCCTCCAGTAATCCAAGTCATTGGCTCCAATTTCTGTGATAAGTTCATTTGGTAGCTTACCCGATTGAGATGGTTTAACTTGTCAGCCACAGAGCCATAGCCATAGCCATAGCCATAGCCATAGCCACAGCCACAGCCACAGCCACACGTAGAGGTTAATAGATATCTGCTAGCAAGCAGTAACTCCACCCAATACTGGTGTCTTATTTCCACTGTTTGAGGATAGCAATAAGATAAGGAATCCCAGGATTTCATGCAACAGGAGCCCCAGCATCAGACACCACATCTTTTGAAGGGGGTAAAGACAAGCTAGGCTCATGTGCCCCTAACTGGTAAGGGTCCCTCCCCCCCCTCCAAAAAAAAAAAAACCTCTAAATCCTAGACAATCATATGTGTTTCCGTACCCTTTACAATGTTTTTTTGGGGTAAAAGGTACCATGTATTATTATTATCAAAAAAGCAACTCACGTACCCTTCACAATGGTGTTCATATCTTTACTCACTTTGTTTTCTTCTAGGCAAAGTTGTGATGTCTACATTATTTACCAACTAATAATTAGAGGGGTTGAAAGATCTTTGAACATGTGAAAGGGTTTTGTGGAAAGTGAGGCATGGGTGTGTTACGCCAGTACTAGAAGTATCTATGAGATTGGTTCTCATTGTCTTCCATGCATTGAGTCCTCAGACCTTGAGAGTGCTTTGGAGATGGAGCCAAGGGCACATGATTCCTCGTCGTTGGTGGAACCAACCAACAATGGCCACAATTCAACCATACCTAATGGTCTCTCTCAACAAAAAGGAGGGGAAACATATTGGAAAATTTTCAATAATTGGACCCTCGGCTTTCAAACTTTGCAATCAAAAGGTTAATGTGTGCAAAAGAAATCAGTTAATTTCATTGATTGGTTAAAAGACATAATGTCTCAAAGTTAGACATTTAATAAGGTTTAAAAAGGGTCACAAATGTGGTTTCCACATTACTTGGATAATGAAAATGTTAAGGGTACATATATAAGTGGCCACGTGACAGACATTATTGTTCTAGAAACACACAAAGTATGCATGGAATGCATAGGCACATGTGCAGGGCACCGCATGCCCGCGCGCCAGACCTCCTCTATCTCTTTCAAGTTATGTCTGTTCTTTCCAACCAAAAGTCATTTAATTCTGTTAGTAGTAAGCTAATTTTCAAGTTTTAAAAACTTATAGACTTCATCGCGTTCTTTCCATGTATGTTGTTACGCAGCTGTTCACGATCCGTCACACAAGCATTATATTTATTACCGTTAAACTGAAAGTTTTTGCGTTCCGAAGGTTTTGGTAGTACTTTGCGGTGGCTTCCAATTCAGGAAAATTGTCTTGATTACTAAGGGCTTGTTTATTGTTTACATTTACTCTTGGTTTTAAATATTTTTATCCCACTCTTAGTTGTATCAGTTCTTCCACAATAGAAGTCTCGTTTTATTACCATTTCAAATTCATAGAACAATTCCCACTTTCCTATTGTTGCGAGCTATATAACTTTTACCATAAAAAGATGTTCAGAAAAATTGGCCAAACTGAAGCTTTTCTTCGCATAAATGAATATTGGGATAACAAAATGCAAAAAAATTATTACACCTTCTGACGCAATAAATGGCAAAAACTTCAATGGTGATATACAGAATTGACGTGGAAATGAGAGGACTATGAAAACTTGATTCAGAATGTCGGAAGACTTCTTCATCAACTCATTGATTCAGAATCTATTTGTTCAGTCTTTATTTACCTAATCAAAATTTTTTGAGAGAACCAAATATAATACTAAGTGGTTTCGTTTCCATTTCTGCAATTAAGCAACATGCTTTCGCCATGACTGGAACTGGAACTTGAACCGGATGACTCTTTCTTTTCGTTTTGTCGAATTCATGTGCATACTTTCCCATATATGTAGAACACTAACACAAGAGGAAGTTCACACAATAGAATGAAAGATCAGAACCTTAATTCAAATGAAAGTTGAGAAAGGTAAAGCATCCTTGGTTGCTATTCCTTGTCTAAACATAACAAAACATGAAATAATCTGTTACAAACAATTGTTGTACAACAAATCCAAAAAATCAACAAGAGAGAGAGATGGGATAAGACAGAAAGAGATGTGGAAATGAGAAAGAGGAGAGACTCGACATCCTCTCATGTCGATATCGTCCGTGCATCCTTCAATCTAGCTAGCAACCTGTAAATCCATGAAATTGAACCATAATGAGCCAAGAATAACCATAAATCCAAGCATGTCCAAACAATTAAAGCTAAAATGGAAGGGCGTATTCCTTCCATTTGTTGTACATAGCTTTGCTAGAAGTCATGTTTTTTTCAAGTAAAGAATTTACTTTTGAAAATGCTATTGCTACCTTCAATAGAGATGTTGCTTAGCAAGTACGATTGTTCATGATTGTAGTATGTGCATTGATGGTAATGCAGTTGATGAATTTTGGCAACATCACATCGCGTTTAGCTTTAGTTTTCATTGCAATTCAGAATTAATCACCAGAAGATGTAGTATAAAGGTAGGCTTATGCCTCGAGAGAAAATAATGTTTAAACACAAACATCGAACTTAAAGGTAGACAGGATGCAGTAGTGTACTCAACTTAGCTAGGCTTTTAGAGGGAGCAGGTGTAACCAGGAGGGGGAGTCTTCCCACAAGTGACAAGAAGCTGAAGAGCAAGTGGGAGATAGATGTTAATGTTAAGTAGCTTGAGCTTGAGAGTAGTGCACAAGCAAACTGCAGCTTCAAGCTCCAAGAGTCCTCCAATAATCGGGCAGCACTCATTTGCAGCCGGGTCACCCAACCCCACGTGCACCAACCCACCAAGAAGATCCACACAAGCTCCAAGTTTAAGCGAGTCGATGGGGCACGTCGCCGCCTTTGCCGGTGGTGGCGCGCAAGGCGTCCCAGGCGTCCCAGTCGATGGCGGGTTAAGAATGGGAGGAAGTGTCACTGGAGGGAGGGTCACTGGGGGGAGGGTCACTGGAGGAAGGGTAACGGGTGGTTTTATGATTGGAGGTAGGACGGGTGGCAGGGTGATCGGGGGTTTTACGATAGGGGGCAGGACCACCGGAGGTTTTACGATAGGGGGAAGGACACCCGGCGGCAGGGTGACCGGAGGTTTCACGATGGGGGGTAGGACCACCGGCGGCAGGGTGATCGGAGGCTTCACGATAGGTGGGAGAACAATGGGTCCTTTAGGGGTCTTGGGCTTCTTGTGCTTGGGATGGGGCTTGGAGCAAGTTGGACAGCCAAGAATGGGGGTGACTGAGGAGATGAAGAGCATGGAAATGAGGAGGAGGGCTGAGAGCTTAGAGGGCTCCATTTTTAGGGCTCTTTTTCTAGTGACAAAGGTTCTGTTACATGAGTGAGCTTCTTATATAGAGTGATGAGCAGTGCAAGAAAACAAAGGAACCCTAGAGAAGCACAAGCACGTGAATGTGGGTTGGGCACAAAGGCAGCTGCCAAATTTTGCTAGTTGGCAACTGCGTACTTTGCTAGCCTCGCAAGTGCATGAATCCATATCTATCTTCATTCTGGGCTGTAACTTTTAGTACTGAAACACATCATTCACTTTGGCGCAAAACCTTGGAAAGTAACTTTGTGAAAATGGTACCCCAAAGAAAGGACTCGAATCCATAAACAGAGTTTTATGAGAAGTTTAAGGTTAAATGAGGGACTATAGAAGGCAGTGACAGGGCCACATGTAAGCCAAAAGGTGCCTAATTTTACACGTCAATTTTGGAGAAATTCTTCTTTGTTGTCCATGTATCGTGAGTACGTACGTACTGATCTAAATGGTACGCCTTGTGTAGTCTTGAGATCGATCTATACTACTTTGTTGGCTAAGCCTAAATCTATGAAACAATAACAACAAACCTTTCATGTGAAGACGGGTCGTATTCACAAAGAAACTCTGAGAGATTAACATGGAAATTAACAAATGTTGCAGGATTCGTTAACTATCAGTTGACAGGACTCAGGATTGCATGTGACACCACTTATTCTGAATTCACACATGCATTACATTAGTTTATAGTGAATCATCATCCCCTACAAATTGATTAATTTTTCCAGGCCAGCCTTCTTTCTGAACGTGATTGTATGGACCCATTCTTGATTATAACATGTTAATATGAAGAAAAGAAGCTAATGGGTAGTTTGGACTCTGATCTTACATGAGCCGAGTTTGAGCTTTTATATAATAATTATTATTTATTTACTCCGTCAAGCGAAAAGAACGAGCCGCGAGTTTCAAAAATGTTCAAGATTGGTGCGTTTATCTCACGAACCAATTTTGGATGAGCAAGAACTAAACCCAAGTAATTACCATAGTTTCTTTTACAGCCCCTGATAGTATTTGCTGGGGCTGACCAAAACTCAGCAGAAATTAACCAGAGAGTGTGCCTAGGGATAGTTAGGACTTCGATCTTATATGAGGCCGAGTTTGAGCTTTATATGGTTATTTTGTTTATCGTGTCAAGCTAAGAGAACAAGCTGACGAGCTCCAAAAAGTGTCCAAGCTTGATCCGTTTATTTTATGAACCAATTTTTAATGAGCTCAACAAGAACCAGAGAGCCAAGTTACTTGATTCTTTTACAGACCTGATGGGATCGGTTGCGGCCGACCAAAACCCGGCAAAAGTGACCAGAGAGTACATCCCAACAGCTTTAACAGGATCGCATGGAAAGCCATATCAGATATGATGTTTTAGGGTTTCCACATTTGTGTAGTCTGGACTTTGAAGCAAGCGAAACAGCTCCTCCAAAACAAAACGTAAAATCAGAAATAAGACCAAACAGTTGGGAAGAAGATTGAAGATCCTCCAGAGATGTGGATTGCTTGGATCTCTCTAACTAGGCTCTGTGATCGCTCTGTGTAGAAAGGCAAATTCAGATACGAAATTGGCGCACTGCAGTTATGTAGAAACAAGTCTCCTTTCAGCTTTTGCAATCGGAACTTTAAACCGTAATTATGAGCACGAGATTTGAAAAATCATGCCAATAGCTTTCTCTCATTCTGCAATGATGCTAACTCTAATGTTGTGATAAGACTATGAAGAAGCGGCGGGAGCAAGCATTGTTTCGATAAAAGTCAAAATTGATTTAGTAATAAGACTAGCCTGTAGCTAGTAATTAACTAGCAAACAGTAATTAGTTTAGTGGTCATGATACTTGTTCTTCTCGCTCGATGTTTGTTTTCTCAATATGCTCAACGCTTTTATTTCGAATAACCTATAAATAAAGATAGGCGTGAAATTGCTTATTAGACTGTTTCGAGAAAGGGTAAAACTATTTGCATCCTCTTTTCGCCGTGAACAATCCTACCCCCCCCCCCCCCCCCCTCCAAAAAAAAAAACCCTGCCCCACATTTGTAGGGGTAGTGGCCAATGTGTGAAAGGGCCGAAGTATGAGTCGGAAAATTGCAGACATTAAAGCAACATCACATTAAGCTAACATGTGAATTACTGCTTGTTATGTGGAAGGAGGGAGAGAGAGATTTTGAAGGAGAAACACAGTTGAAAGGGAGGGAGGAGTGGGGTGGGGGATAGGATGATGGTCACTGAGGTAGGTCTAATGTCCATCCGTGAAGGGAAGCATGATATCCAAAGGCTGGAATCTTTTGTATTCTTGTGCGTCCGTGATTTTGCTTTTCTCATCCTGATGTGATCGGTCGGCTTCTTCTTATTTTCGCTTATTCAATTCTCAAGTTTCTCCTTCCCATGCAAATTATTTTCTCCACTTGCATATATTTTTGGGATATGAGATTTAGAATGCGCATCTCTATACGTATGTATGTCCACCAACGTAATTCACCATGTCACAAAGTTTTGAGCGTGAACAAAAGTGAGAATACGATAGTAGTAAGTTGAACGTGTTTGACAATTTTTTTTCTCCCCGTGTCTATATATATGTTAGAATATGAGATTGAGAATTTTGGGGTGCATATTAGTCTATTCTCGGCGTGTGTTATGTCACCGCATTGATCAGTAAATCGTGCATGTTGGGTTAGTACTGTTTATTTTTTTTTCTTTTAGGATTGGTGGGTTAAGAAGTGCGAAGTTCTCTCTTTCTTTTAGGATTGGTGGGTTAGTACTATTGATTTTTAGAAGGTTTTCGTGAATAGTTGTGCCTTTGACTCATTTTATTAGGAAGAACACTTGATTTGTTGGAGTGAGGAGTGTGAGGTCGCTTTTCAGGTTGGTGTCTGCACCTATATTGACCTTACCATCTGGTCGTCGAGGTTTTCTAATATGTAGTGATACCTCAAGATTCTTATGTACGTAGCAAGATTCTTATGTTTCTAGACACCTCAAACCTTATGGACAAAACTACCCACCTCATAATAATTTTTGATTTCTGGCAATCATTTGTGTGCTCAGTTCTTTGGAATGGTGCTCTGCATATCTGACTTTTGATGGGAATGGTGATGTATATCATGCATGGACTGTTTTCTTTCACATAATGAACTGGTGAAAATTCTCAGTGATGGTCAAAATTTGAAAGTTTAGGATTTATCTTGTTTTGAGTTTGGACTAAGCTAGTTTCAGTTATGGTAAGGATATTTTATGATTTTCACTCCTATGTTATTGTCCTCATAGTGATTCAGTTTTTGTACTCTAGAGCATAGTAAGTAAGATTTGATCCCTCGTCTCAGCATAGATATGCAACCCTCAAATACAAAAATAAAATCTTTCCTTATAATGCTCAGCAAACTAGAGTCATAAAAACCTTTACAGCCTTCTCTCTCACAGCCTTCTCTCTAAACACCTAACCCCACAGAAGTCACCATGGCCGCCCCACCGTGCCTCTGCGCG
This sequence comes from Escallonia rubra, assembly GCA_033065855.1. Classification (NCBI taxonomy): domain Eukaryota; kingdom Viridiplantae; phylum Streptophyta; class Magnoliopsida; order Escalloniales; family Escalloniaceae; genus Escallonia; species Escallonia rubra. The sequence goes on from JAVXUO010000432.1 coordinate 110,607, forward strand.
TGTGGGGCGGCAGCCACTCCGGCGTTTCAGCTTTAGCTTCGTCTTTACGTCTACTGTGGTGGTATGCTTTAAGAAGTGATCGGTTGGTGGCCGGCGGTACAAGCGGCGGGAAGACAGTGGCGGGGCGTCTCACCGGAATTTGAACGAAGATGGCAACATCATGGTTTGTCTCCGATCTTAGTCGATCTACGTAGATCTCTGTAAATCTGCTCGATCGACGCTTTTTCCAATGTTCGTCGGATGTGGCCGGAATCTTACCAGCGGCGACCGGAATCTCACCGGCGGCGACCGGATCTTCACGGGGGCTTTTTGACTGTCATTCCAAATGCTCCTTCAGGCTTTCAATTCTGTTTTTATCTGTTTCTTGTTCTTCAGTGGTGGAGGTTCGGGTTGTGGTTGGTTGGTTGGTTGGTCCTTGTAGTAGTAGGAGGGCTCGGGTTCGAGGGGCTTAGCTGTGGTTCTGGGGTTGTTTCTTGGAGTCTCGGGAGTCTTGAGAGGGGGGCTGGGGGGGCTAGGGTCTCACGGGGGGGGGGGGGGGTGCATGGTGAGTTTCTGTTGAGCTTGTAATGTGGGGGTTACGGGACCTGGGGAGGGGGGATGGGGGGTAGAGATTTGCCTTTGGGTTTTTGGGCAATCAGCTCTGGGCAGGGGTTTTGTTTGGGGGGGGGGCATTTTTAGGGCTCTTTTCTAGGTTCAAGCATCTTATGTGTCTACTTTGGGTAGTTTGGTAAGATGTGGATGAGTTGTGGTTCCTCCGCCCTATATTGTGGCATTTTGGTTCGGATTTATTACGGGTTAGTCGAAGGATGGACATTGCGGTGTTGTAGATCCTGGGAGGTGTGATGGACTCTTAAACAGTGTGCTCACCTTTGTATCGTGCGGTTACCGATTGTCTGCGTTATTGCTACCACTTATAGTTTGTTTTTTATTTATGTTCAGTTTTCACCTGTAAATTTTGCATGTTACTTTAAGTTGAGTTAAAGTGTAGGATATGCTCTGCTTTAATTCAATTGTAATGTGTATAAATTTATTAGGTTTATTGTTAGTGTCGGCGTTCATGGTCATGTATACTGAGTCACGGAAATGTCGTGACCGATAATGTCTGTAAGCTCTACAACAGAACGACTGTGTATCTTTAAATTATCAATGCAATTCTCTTATTATCAAAAAAAAAAAAAAAACTAGAGTCACGGTGACTTCTTAAGATTGCAATTTGAAATTTCATAGTTCATTGGTTTCAAAAACACCAAAACCGTTCATATAAGACCTATAAGAAAGAAGTTGGGGGTATGCTTTCTTTTTTATTGATTTTGGTTGGCTTCTTGACTGAAAGTGATGCATGATTCTACTTGTTGGAGGGCCTTCGTTGGTATAAGGTTTCTGATAATATTGAACCTTGGACATATAATAGTTCCTTTAATGTTACCATTCTGCTTGATGTGGATATTTATTTAGGTTTGATTAGTGATATTGAATGAGTTGGAGCAAGGATCGATTAAAAAATAATTAAAAAAAGCGCTGGTATTTATTTCATCTAGTGTTAGTGAGCTATACTCTTTTACGGCTTTGATTAAATTTGTCGGTTATCCTTTATATAAAGGTTTCAAGGACTTTTCCTAAGGGCTCAATTTGTAATATCAAGTTTACTATTAGACTTGTATTAGATTAAACTTTTAGGTGTATTATTCAAACAAATATATGATCAGTGTGTGAGATTTCTTTTGTTTTGGTTGTCAGTGAGTGGGAATTCAAGGTGTGGAATATTTGGGTGCTCTACCTCTTCCACGAGTCATAATGTCACAATGAAGTAAGACAGTCTTGAGATGCTCACGACAGAGGTTATGACTTCTAGTGAACTACCTTTTTTTGCTATTTACAGGGCACTCGACATGAGAAATATCAATAAGTTTGACATGAACTAGGTAATACAATACATGGTGATGATATTGCACCGTTGGCTACTTTAGCTAATTGAGAAACTTGTTTTCTTTAAGAATATGCAAGATTGTAAGATCCTCTTCTGGCTGAGCTTGTTAATGATAATGGTATTTAATTTGATCTGTATTTCATAATACGATTTGCAATTCCAAAGAAGAAGAAGAAAAGGATGAAGGCTAATTTGTTTTTCCAGCATTGAAAGGATTGACCATATCCTCTAAACTAAAGTAAGAGCTTAACTCTAGGATGCTTAATTTATGGTAAGGTTTTTGCACTAAGGTTCATTATGTGCTCAGAGTTGGTTTTTGCACTAAGGTTCATTATGTGCTCCGAGTTGGTTTCTGCAGTCACTTAAAGTTTTGAGAGAGTGCACAAAGATGGTGAGGTGAGTGCTTGACATTTATAATGTGACCAATTAGTATAACAAGTCTAGGAAGTTTTAGGGTCTTGACACTGCGTACCCTCTTCTTTGTATTATTTGTTTGTTTGGAAAATAATTATTTTAAGTTTAAGGTTCGGTAATTCCTAGACGGACTTCCTATAACAGAGGGATGCTTTTAACACCCAAAAGAAAAAAAAAATGGAATGAAAAGTTTGACTTATTTGGCCGCAGAGTATTTTATAATTTTCTAACTTAGGTTGGGCGATTAGAATAGTTTGATTAGTTTCACGTTGTTGAATTAGTATTTGATGGAGTGGTACATCGTTAAGCCCAATGTAGACAGATTTTGAAATTAGAGATCTTAGGGACATTTTGGATATTATAGAATTCATTTTGTTTTTCCTATATAAGGGTTTATAGGGTGGAAGGTGTGTTGTATTATTGGGCGGCTTGCAAGATAGCGATGGAAGAGAAAGACGAAGGGTGCGGGAGGAAAGCTTAAAAGCCACTCACAAACAGCTTATGTATTCCGGTTAGATTTAAAGTAAGAACTTCAGTCATTCTTTTGGTTAAACTTTTATGGCAGAAGCACGAAATTGAGGAGGCCACTTGAGAGTCTGAGGATTGTATGCGACGTGATTATTAGCATCTTTTTGGCACCTCGAGTACATTTTAATACCGAGGACGGAATTTTTCTTTGGGGGTGGGGGGGGGGGGGGAGATGTTAGACCTCGAATATTTAAATCTATTAAATTCGAATTTAAAGAAAAATTTTGACTTTTGTCTTTGAGAGTCTTTGAGTAATTTTCCCTCTTAGCACATGAATCTAAGAAATAATTCAGATTTTTCTTTTTCAAAAGATGGATTATACTTTTGGTATTATGATAACCCAATTTAAATTTGGACCTTAGTTTGACCAATTTATAAGTTAGAGAATTTCGAGACGTAACTGGCATTTTGTAATTCTATTTATTTTAGGAGTATAATTATTTTTCTTTTTAGGTTCCTAATACTTTATGTACAATATATTATGTATGAGCCCTAAGAGCACAATAAACTTTAGAAGAGATTTCAAAGAATCTCTAGAAAGAGTCATCTTGGGATTTTGGTATTACTTTGATGTAAGAGCTTATTTTTGATTTTGGGATTTAACTTCATGGTAGGAGCCACATGAATTATTGTGATTGATTGAGTCCAATTGAACTTTTGGGTATTTTGATATTAGGACTTTTGGTATAATTTGATTTGAGAGGATCAAGACTTAGGATTAAATTGCAAAATCAAGGGTAAGTGTTTACATTCTTGAAATCTGAATCAACGTTGGACCAATAATTCGTTTAGTGGTTTAATTCTTTAAATCTTACTCTCTCGATTTATGTGCCATCATTGTGCAGCGCCGGCAAGTTTCTGATGTTTATTGCTGTCACGATTTTCAAGCCATTATTGTGCACCTTCGTTTGAAATTTTTAGATGTTTATTGCTTTATCGATTTTTGTGTCACCACCGTGTGATTTTGGCTGAAATACTATGATAATCTTGTTGTTTAGATCTTCGTGCTAGCATGTGTTTTACTCTCCAATTTTGTTTCTGTAATGCCTTTGGTGAGTGAGATTGATTTTCCCCATTCTAATGGTCTTTTGGAGTCCTTGACTCATCGTTGAAGCTGTGGGAGTTTTTTTTTCCTAATTAATACATTTTTAAAACTTAATTATCAATATACTATATTTTAAAACTTATTTATCCGCATACCACACTTTTGGAAAACGTTGTTTGAAACCACGATTTTAAGGTAGAAAACGCCGTTTGAAATAGCGATTTTTACTTGAAATCGTAGTTTCAAACAGCGATTTCTACTTTAAAGTAAAAATAACTTGAAAACGTGGTTTCAAACAGTGATTTCTAAAAAATGTGGTATGGGAGTAAATAAATTTCAAAATAGAGTATATTGGTAATTAAGTTTTAAATATGTATTAATTAGGGAAAAAAACTCGAAGTCGTGGTTAGGTGATGATTATTTATAACCATTGTTTCTTTTGTTGACGATCTGTTTCTCACGTACTGTTGCTTTGTTTCTCCTCTTTCTTTGTGCTGAATCATCAAGGCCTTATGGCTATGTTCTTCCTCTTATTCTAAGCATTCTATATACAACCTAGTCATCATCATAAATTTAACTACCTTAGATTCAACTATCCATTACCTTATGCTAAAGTGTTGGAAACTCACCCTTTTGCTCTTTGAATTTCAGTCTGTAATACATGTATCTGGCACCCATGTGTCATTTAAATTACTTGTGTACTCGCTCTTTATTTGACCGCTACATATTTATACGAACACTAATTCGAGCCATATGACCGTCATTGAACTCGTCTTTTCGTCCTCTTTAATTTGTGTTTTAAAAAAAAAATATCTCGTACTTTCGATAGCATTATGATACTCCGCTTGAGTTGCGTGTAATCTTTGCTTATGTACCCGCCATATGACATGGTGTAACTTATAACGACACTTAACGTGAGCCTTAGGCTGCTAAGTTTATCAGACTATAAGTTTGCATCGTTTAGGCGACTTTTGATGTCTTGCCTAATTTATTGGATATTTATGAGTAGCGTGCTTTGTGAGCCATATCACAGTGTATGTGACTTTTCTGTTTCTGACTTACCCACGCGGATTGGAACGTGGGCTAGCTCAGTGTGATGAGTTAGAGATCGCGATCTTATTTTCTGAACTTTGTCTCACGTGTCAGCGATGACATGTGTGACCTTATTTTAAATGGCTCTCTAGTGTCTGTCTCTGTACAAAGATATATTTTTGCATTTTGAAATTCTGTTTCATATCTCTTCCGTTAAAGTTCTGTACTTCCATGATTTTGTTTTCTCAAACATTTTTGTATTCCTTTTTATTGGTCCGTTGAGCGACCTTACTGGGCGTTTGGCTCACTCCCTTATTATTTTCCTTTCAGGTGATAAATAAACGGGACTGGATACGGGACTAGCTGTGTGACTGAGAGCTAGCATTTTACTTTCAGAGTTAGTTTGATTATGTTTAGAAATTATAATAAGAGGACTTATTTGGATTTGGATGTCTAATTTAGAACTCCGTCTAGGAGTTATTACGTAGTTGTTTTATGTCAGTGAAACATTTTATTTATGTTGTCTTGGAGATTAGATTCTTAGATGCTCTACATACCCAGTTGGAAGGCTTTATGATACTTTGAGGTTTTCGACTTTTATTCTTTTGAAATTAATGCCCCGAAAAATTCAAGGTGTTACAATGTTAGAACGCGCGACACTATATTTGATCAAACCACGCAAAAATATGTTGCATTAAATATTAGCTGAAATTAAAGCCATAGACAAAAACAAGAAAAAAAAAGAATTATTCAAACAAACATTTTTTAATTTCCAGTGTCTTAGGTTCAAAAAGAAAATATTCAACTCCCAATATAAAAGTAATACTGCATGAACATGAAAACGCCTAGCAAATTCAGTAATTTAACGAATAACAAAATATGTGATCCGTCAACGGGCTAACAAAATATAAGAACTCTTATATGTAAAAATCTTTTTTGAAGTGCCCAAGTAGATGCTATAAAAAGACCATGGTTAAAACAGTATAATTGTCTGACGACAAAGTAGAGAAAGCTGCGGAGGCACATCTGGAGTTATTTACATAGCAAGATAAACCAATACCCGCCCGGAGACGATTATTATCAAAACACGAATGAATGACCATGGTAGCAATGCGGGGGTTCAAACAACCACAAGGCGTAGGGGCAGCATGAATAATGATTGGACCAGACCTGAACCCTGGAGCAGATGATTGAGTTTTGGTAAGGCTTCTAGGTTGTGGTAAAGAATGTGGAGAGGTGGGTTGTCTAGGAAGGCCAGAATGAAAAGAATTTGTGTTAGAAAGAATTTGTGTTATAATAACCGAAGGGTTGAATGGTATATTACGGAAAACAAGATTGTTTCTATGTAACCAGATGAACCAAAAAGTGACGAAAAAGTATATATGCATGCTAGTTGTGTGTGTGTGTGTGCGCGTGCGTGTGTGTATCAACAATGAAGCCCCAGATGGGGAACTTGGTAAAGGTGATGAATTTGAACCAGTCATTTTTCCTTTTTTCCGTTGGAAAAAGCAAAATGGGAACATAATGAAAATCAATAGCTTAACTGAAAGTGTATTGATTTGCTCGACAAAGTAAATTTGCAAGGAATTGCCAGGAGATAGAAAATTAAACAGAAATTGTAAAAGTTGAAGGAAAGTTAAAACAGAAAACTATCGAACCAAAATTGAAAAAATCTGGAACGGTATTGATTTACTCACCAACCTTTGTTGCAACGTCGATGAAAGAAGTTAACATATTTATCAAGAGAAAACCTTTTAAACAGAAATTTTAATGGAACTAAAAAAGAGAACTATGGAACAAAATTTTAAAAATATAGAATTGTATTGATTTACTCACCAGTCACCAACGTAAAATGCAACGCCAATGAAAACAGGTGGGATCACAATACACAATACACACCATACAATAAATCACTCAAATTTTTAAAAAGAGAAACAAAAAGTATTGATTTACTCCCCTACCGTAAACTGCAACTCGATACGTTTTCTCCTTTTTGTTGGTGCGCTTGTGAAGAAGATGTATAAATAGGAGAGTCCCGTTCTATCAAAGGAGATTACGATGAGGCGACAATTATGAATTTGTAATGACATAATTGTGGAGGATTTCAGAGTTATCATGTTTATGTGAGAAAAAAATTAAGGGTGGGGGGGGGGGGTGTAAAGCAAGATTTCTTAGGTAGATAGATTAGCTAGGCAGTTACGTGAGAAAATTAAGAGAATAAGGTAAGATTTTAGGGATTGGGGCTTAGAAAGAGAAGGAAAGTGGGTGATGAAATCCCGAAATTGATGGTTAGGTCTTCTTATTTAAGTGTGAGTGTGAGTGTGTGTGTGTGTGTGTGTGAGAGAGAGAGAGAGAGAGAGAAAGATGTGACATAGAGAAGGGGACAAAGATGAGGTTTAAAACATGAGATAAAAAAGGTAAAATAATTTGCTTAAAGTGAGGCGGGGTATTGAGAGAGAGAGAGAGAGAGAGAGGGGGGAAGGGGGGGGAGAGAAGAGTCTTAAAACATGGGATAAAAAAGGTAAAATAATGTTCCCAACTTATTGTGATCGCACCCCAGGGCCCGCTAAGGGACCCATTTTGTGCGACACGTCACCCATTCGCCAATCAATTATTCAACGCCATCAGCCGGTCAAAGTTCATCTTCCTTTGAACATTCACAGGCAATCACTTTTTCTATCGCCAACATAGCAACGTTAGCGGCACCAACACTTGGAAGAAGCGCAAGTCTCTTGAGGGGTTCGGCCACCTCCCTGAGAAGGGGGTCGGCCACCCTTGTCTTGGGGGGGAGGGCTGCTGACCCCTCTGGCATCTCACTCAACGCATTCTCTACAGTGCTTACTCACCACCAGTGATCGCATGACGCTTGTTGTTGCAACAACCATCACTCACGGCCGCGCACTGTCATCTGGGTACCGTCTTCGTGACGACTATCACCTGCACGCTCTCTAACACTTGTCGTCGTGCCCATGCGCCGCGCCACTTTCATGACCTCCCCGGGCACCAAACATCGTCTTGTGACACTCGTCGCCGTTCTCATGATACTTGCCCCGGCACCAGGTATTATCTCTCGACGGTAGTCATCGCGCCCATGCGCCAAGATCATATTACATGCTTCCGGGGGGCTCCGCCCATAGTGCTCCGGCATGAGGACCCCTCACAGTGGGATGGACTCGTTACCACAAGGTCATCACCGCCACGGGATGGGCTCGTTACCACAAAGCCATCGCCGTCATCATTCCTGGGGGCTCCGCCCGTAGTGCTCCGGCACGAGGACCCCTCGCAGCGGGATGGACTCGTTACCACAAAGTCATCACCGCCACGGGATGGGCTCGTTACCACAAAGCCATCGCCGTTATCATTCTAGGGGGCTCCGCCAGTAGTGCTCCGGCACGAGGACCCCTCGCAGCAGGATGGACTCGTTACCACAAAGTCATCGCCGCCACGGGATGGGCTCGTTGCCACAAAGCCATCGCCATCTGGGATGACTTGCGTGACTCTAAGCACTGAGCTGCGATCATGTTCGCTCATGTTACCGTTGATCGTCGACACCACCAGGACAATGACCCACCGGTCACTCCGGGACGAGAGAAGGTCTTTGGAGGGCATCGCGCCTAGTCCACCTGGCAGTTGGCTACATGGACAACCCTCACCGCTGTCAGGTTCTTTGCGCGTCTCTTGACGCACCTTGTGAGATTTAGTAAGGGCTTGGAATGGTGGCTGGGGCAACGGGCTTACTCTGATCATGCTGTCATGGCGTGTTCAGTCTTCTTAGACAGGTAGAGGTATGCTGTGCGAGGCAAGGCAACACGAATTCGGCGACTGGCAGTCCAACGTAGAATCGATACTTGGGACCCCCTGGTGACGTGTCACTCCCAGGGGACGACACGTGTCAGCTGATGACACATGCACACTTTTCCCTATAAATAGGGGACTTTGGAGCTCATCTAAAGGATTCTCTCTCATTTGACATTTTTACTTTCTCTCTCTAAAAAAACCTATTCTCTCTGAAATTCTAGTGAGAGAAACATATTTGGACTTTTGACATCGGACCCCTGACGTTGCATCCCTGACTTGTACCCTGACTTGGACTGTCAACTGCCGGCCCTGTTCGTCGTCGCCCTGTCTGTGCAGCTCTGCCAGCCCTCGCAACCTGTCTGGGGAGCCTTGCTCTCTGCCCTTACTCCGTCCTCACCGTCTCTCATTTTGCATACTTGGAAGCTGACTCAGACTGCAGCCTTTGTGACACTTCCACCTAGGTACAAACCCACTTTTCTTGGCATCAAATAATTTATACTAAATTAAATATTTTTATAATTAGATTAGATTTCAGTTGTTTACTAAATCTATACTACTTATTAAGTTAAAACTTTTAGTTCGGTGTAACGCATTTTTGATGTTACATAACTACCCACCTACAATAATGACAAGTGGCATTCCAATTTTTTTTTGGACATAAAATTAAAAATCTTAATTGGTAAGTAACTACCTAAAAAAAATATGTATAATTTTTATAAGTTAAAATTTATCAGAAAATATAGTTAAAAAATTTAGATGCCAAGTTTGATATGATAATAATATTCTGCTAACTCATTTTTTGACATGTATGACTAACTTATTTTTTCGTTATTAAAGATTCATTTTACTGAATATGACAATAAACACATGTTGCCGCGAAAAGATAGTTCGCATGCCACGTGAGGTATGTTCACAACCTATTCTGGACCGCACCCCGGGGCCCGCTAAGAGATCCTAGTGGCGTGACACGTCACCCATTTGGCGGTCAACATCGCTCAACAAGATTGCTCGGTCAAAGTACTCTGCGCCTCGAGCATCCGGACGGCGATCAAAGGTGTGCTCCCCCCCAAATAGGGTCGGCCACCCCAAGGGGGTCGGCCACCCCAAGGGGGTCGGCCTCCATTGCCCCGCGAAGGGGGGAACCTGCTGCACGGCACTAGCTTCTCACTTCAACAACACACCCCCGCTATCTTCAGTAGTGCGACGCTCATTGTTGCCGGCTCAATCAAACTCGCGGCGGGACGGGCTCGTAACTCTTAAGCCCTCGCCGGCTCAATCAACCGACGGGCTCCGGCCCTCGCGGGCACAATCAACCGGAGGCTCTGGCCTTCGCCAGCACAATCAACCGACGGGCTCCGGCCCTCGCGGGCACAATCAACCGGAGGCTCCGGCCTTCGCAACGGGGATGCGCTCATGACCCTAAGGCCATCGCCGGCGTAATCACCCGACGGGCTTCAGGGGGCTCCGCTCGTAGTGCCCCGACACGAGGACCCACCGCTACGGACTCCAAGCATCAAGCCATGTACATGCGCGCTCATATCACCGTTGATCATCGACGTCGTCAGGGCAATGAACCGCGGGTCACTCTGGGACGGGAGCAGGTCCTCGGAGGGCATCGCGTCCGGCACGCCTGGCAGTTGGCTGCAGGGGCAACCCTCACCGCTGCCAGGATCTCTGCGCGTCTCATGACGCATCTCGTGGGATTCAGTAAGGGCTTGGACTGGAGGCTGGGGCAACGGGCTGCTCTGACCATGCTACCGCAGTGTGGTCAGTCTCCTCAGACAGGCAGAGGGACGCTGCAAGGGCAGGGCGACATGAACTTGGGGGTCGGCATATCCGACGAACGATCAATACCGCAGGACCCCCTACGGCGATGTGTCACTCCCGGAGGACGACACGTGTCAGCTGATGACACGCGCATATTTGTGCCTATATATAGTGGATTCTGGAGCTTATTCAAGGACTGCTCTCTCATTTTGGACATTTCACTTTCTCTCTCTAAAGCTCATTCTCCCTGGATTTCTAGTGAGAGAAAGACATTTGGACTCCTGTCATCGGACTCTTGACGCTGCACCCTTGACGCGAACTGTCGGCTGTTGACTGTCGCCCCTGCTCGTCGTCTCCCTGCTTACGCGGCGTTGCCAGCCCTCGCGACCTGCCTGGGGAGCCTTGCTCTCAGCCCTTACTCCATCTTTGCTGTCTCCCACTTTGTCTAGCTGGAAGCCAACGCAGACTGCATCCTTTGTGGCACCTCACGTGGCATGCGAACCAACTTTCCCTGGCAACAAGGTGCCACAAAGGATGCAGTCTGCATTGGCTTCCAAGTAGGCAAAGTGGGAGACAGCAAGGATGGAGTAAGGGCTGAGAGCAAGGCTTCCCAGGCAGGTCGCGAGGGCTGGCAGCGCCGCGCAGGCAGGGTGACGACGAACAGGGCCAGCGGTTGACAGTCCGTGTCAAGGGTGTAGCGTCAAGAGTCCGATGTCAGTGTCCAAATGTGTTTCTCTCACTAGAACTCCAGAGAGAATGGGTTTTAGAGAGAGAAAGTGAAATGCCAAATGAGAGAGCCGTCCTTGAATAAGCTTCAGAATCCACTATATATAGGCACAAATATGCGCGTGTCATCAGCCGACACGTGTCGTCCTCTGGGAGTGACACGTCGCCGTAGAGGGTCCCGCAGTCTTGATTGTCCGTCGAATTGCCGGTCCCCGAGTTCGTGCCGCCCTGCCCTTGCAGCGTCCCTCTGCCTGTCTGAGGAGACTGACCACACTGCGGTAGCATGGTCAGAGTAGCCCGTTGCCCCAGCCTCCAGTCCAAGCCCTTACGGAATCCCATGAGATGCGTCAAGAGACGCGCGGAGATCCTGACAGCGGCGATGGTTGCCCCTGTAGCCAACTGCCAGACGGACTAGGCGCGATGCCCTCCGAGGACCTGCTTTCATCCCGGAGTGACCCGGGGGTCATTGCCCTGGCGGTGACGATGATCAATGATAACATGAGCGCACATGCTCACAGCTTGATACTCAGAGTCCGTGGCGAAGGGTCCTCGTGCTGGAGCACTACGAGCGGAGCCCCCCGGTGAGTCCGTGGGGTGATTGTGCCGGCGATGGCCTTAGGGTTGTAAGCCCCTCCTTATTGCGAAGGCCGGAGCCTCCGGTTGATTGTGCCCGCGAGGGCCGGAGCCCGTCGGTTGATTGTGCTAGCGAGGGCCGGAGCCCCCGGTTGAGTGTTCCTGCGGTGGCCGGAGCCCGTCGGTTGATTGTGCTGGCGAGGGCCGGAGCCCCCGGTTGATTGTGCCTGCGAGGGCCGGAGCCCGTCGGTTTGATCGAGCCGGCGAGGGCTTCATGGTTGCGAGCCCGTCCCACCGCGAGGGCCGGAGCCCCGTCAGTTTGATTGAGCTGGCGAGGGCTTCATGGTTGCGAGCCCGTCCCGCCGCGAGGGCCGGAGCCCCGTCACTTTGATTGAGTCGGCGACAGAGCGTCGCGCTACTGAAGATAGCGGGTGAGTGTTGTTTGGAGCGAGAAGTCAGTGCCATTCGGCAAGTTCCCCCCTTCACAGGGCAATGGAGGCCGGCCCCCTTGGGGTGGCCGACCTCCTTGGGTGGCCGACCCCCTTGGGGGGAGCACACTTTCGATCGCCGTCCGGTGGTTCGTGGCGCGGAGTATTTTGACCTAGCAATCTTGTTGAGCGATGTTGACCGCCAAATGGGTGACGTGTCGCGCCACTAGGATCTCTTAGCGGGCCCCGGGGTGCGGTCCAGAATAGGTTGTGAACAACACGTATACGTGATGTTTGATTTCTTTTTTTTTTTTAACAAAATTTGTTATATTAATCTCGTGTGCTATAGTGACTCGTATAAATAACAATAAAGAAATTTGAGCCTTAACTTCTCCGGTGAAAGTAAATTCTTTTAATTGTAGAGAAAATTGATGGTTTAAATTCTGAATGAAAAACATACTCTACTTAGAGATAGAGTTAAAAGTGTGAATAGTTCATGGAACGAAAGCGACAAAACTGAAAATCATAACTAAAACTTGAAAGAGCTCGCTCTTTTAACCACTCTAAAACCATGTATACATTTATAAAGCAACACATCCTTCAAAATTGGCAACCAAACACAAAAAGCTCCATCGATGCCGCATTATATACCTTAAAGTGTTAGAAAGCAATAGTCTACAGAAGTAGAAAGAAAGTACAGACTTCGAGCATCTATTTCTCCAACCCAAAAATAAGAATGACCATAACCTAAAACAAACAAAAACGATTTACATGAGGTTGAATCATTTTTTGGAAAATAAAAAAAAGTTCTCGAATCAAATCCGTAGAAAAGTGAAATCTAGAATTGTATTCCTAGTTTTCTTAATCAAACATTGGCCACCAAATCAACGACATTATAGCAATTCCTCGTAACTTAATCTTTAGGATTTGCAATTTGATCAAATCATGATATTAAGGCAATTCTCTCCGTCGATTAATACCAAGAATACTAAAAATAGAGAGTACGTAGATTTAAAAGAGAAAAGCTCATTAATTCACATTCAGTTGAGAATTTTCAGTAGCGGTTAGAACTCGACATTTGCAATTCCGAGAATGTGGACAGACAAGAGTAGCGTCCCAACAAAGAATTAAAGATGGAGGTACTAATCAGGCACCCACTGAAGGTGGATGCATATACTAAAGGAAAGATAAGAGTAGCGTCTCAATAAAATAATTACCATGACAATATAACATGACTTGCAACATTGAAATTAGCTTTGCTGGCGAGTTTCGCTAGTAATGAAGAAGGATAAAATCTTAGAGATCCCGCTAAAAAGTTACTAGTTCTAGATACCGTATTTTAAAGACAAAACTATGTTTATCGTGTTTACTAAAATAATATAGTAATGTATATATATATTTTTTGAATTTCCCAATAGGGAAATTTGTTAGAACTGCAATATATATATATATATATATATATATATATATATATATAATCCCCCGGTATGGGGAATCGAACTAAGGACCTCAAGGTCACTTATCGAGCCCCTTGTCATCTCAACCACCCCTTTGGATTTATAGTAATGTATTTAAGCACGGTAACTCGCAATGGGCCACATGGGCCTTTCCGGCGATTTGTGCTGGGCCTTACCGGGCCACTTGGCCCAATAGGCATTGTAATTCTCCCTATCCTAATCCAACGTCCCTTTAGAGAGAGAGAGAGAGAGAGAGAGAGAGGAGTCTCAAAATTACAGACGAAGAGGACCGTAAATGGAATCGAAACCCTAGGGACAAAATCTCTTTTTAAAAGAGGTATGTTTATAGCAACTCAACTTCTTTCCTTTCGTTCTTTTGATTACCGCGACTGCATGTAGCAACTCATACGCTGTTGATTCGTTGATTTCTAGGGTTTGGTCATATGATCGGTTTGCTTTCCTTTGCACACTTGGGATTCGCAATGATAATTTGTTGGCTTTCCAATTCAATAATGTATTTACAGTGGATTTGACTCAATAAAACTCAAGCCTGATTTGATCTCGTGGAAGAGCGTCAGGCGTTCGGTTCATAATTTTTTGTCCCGTTTGACTTTTTGCAAATTCCTGCAGTAGAGTTTGAACGTATAATGTTGACTTAACTCGTCATTTGTTCATGGTTTGACTTGATGGCAAAATCTGATAATCTTTAAGTTCAATTTAATGCGTAGGTGTTCGAATTCAACAGTACATATTCACAAAAGGTTCAATTTAATGACTTGATCTCTTGGAGCTGAGACAGGCATCGAGTTTTAAATTTTTGTGCCGTTTGACTTTTTTGCGGATGCTTGGAATAAAACTTGAGCGTGTCGGCATCGACTTTACCCGTTATTGTGTATAACTGGTTTGACTTGTCAAAGGATGCTTATTTTCAAATTCAGTGATTGTTTAAGTCCAATTTAATGCTTACATATTCGAACTCAATCCTAAAAATTAGCAAATGTCAAATGGACAAGAATTGAGGCGCGGCATAGCCCTTGATCCACTTCATAACAAATGGTGGATTTCTAAATGCCAGTGAGGATCTGTAAATGGAGTTCAAAATGCAATTTTAGTGTAAGAATTTGCTGGAAGGATTAAGTACGGGATACTTCGATATTCTTAAAAGAACAAAGACATTCTAATGATTATAGAAGATTTGGGAGTTGAGAAACGAGCAGTACATGCTTAACTTCTTTCCTCGTGATTAGCGCTTTTTCGTTACTCTGAGGAGCAGGTGCGCGCCCTTATTTTTCGCTTATCTGACGTAAATACTATTCGTCTATTCCTTTTGAAGACTTCAAAATGTACTAAACAGCATAGTGGAAAAGAAATAAAATTAGAGATAGATGTATTCTTGCATGTCGCATCGACCTTTGCCATATTTACTGCCACGCACCACTCCTCTGATATGCTAAGCATGTAGCTTTTTTCTGCTAGAAAAAGTTTGATTTTTGGCTGCTATCATATAAAGATGCTGGCTTGTGTGTGGGAGGTGGGCGGTTGGGGGCAAGGGGGCTTTATTCAGAATTTTCAAAAATTATGATATCAAAAAAGGCCATGTTAAAGTCACAGAAGAATCAAACACCCATATGATAAGCCTTAACAACATACGCGTAAAGGGCCGAGAAAGAAGTGCCTTTGAGCTTGAGAATAAGCTGTTCCCCTTCAAGAAATGTCTCAGAACTTTCTGGCTGACCATATGAACTACCTCAGACGTAAAGGAACAATTTCCCAAAGGTTCCCATCCTCCTGCAACATTTGCTTCCAGGAAAATGTTAACAATAGGCATCACCTAAGCCACAATGTAGTATTATGGTAATCTTATAGAGCAACAATTTAAGGAGGTTGTTGTTGTTTTTTTTTTTTTGGTTTTGTTGGATTACTCTTTGAGTGTGGATTCCCAGGATCTTTGGAGCCTAAGGATCCCAAATACCATTAGGGAACTCTTGGACAAAAGGTAATAAAAAGTCCTTACAAAAAGGATGTCATTCTTCGTGACAGCTATTTACCTTGTACAGACCAGCATAGAGAAAGAGAGGAATTCTGTTTCCACTCTTATACCCTTGGAATTCACGGTTAACAACTGTTAGCTTTGAACTTGATCTATGGGTGCAATACCGTAAATGCTTGGATTTGGTTGGCTGGGATACATCCTCTATTGTCTCTCTTGCATTCACCTTCTTGTGGTGGAACTTCCCCACTTTTTTTGCTTTGGCATTTCTCGCTGACCATATAAACTAGCTCAGACGTAAAGGGACGGTTTTCCGGAGCTTCTAATTATCCTCCTACAACATTTGCTTCCAGGAAAATGTTAACAAGACCCATCACCAAAGCTATTTCTTAAAAGGATGTCAAATTCCACAATGTAGTAGAACTACAATCTAATAGAGAACCATTTTAAGTTGTTCGCTTTTTAGTTTCAAATTCTCCTTGTGAAAATGGACTCCCAGTATACATTCCAATCAAAGGGAAACTATCTTTAGGTCCTTAGGACCACAATAACATTGGGAACTCTCGGACAAAAGCAACTAAAACGACTTCACTTAAAGATGTCATTCGTCGTCATGCTCCACTTGACCCAATGTTGTGACAGCTACTATTACTTGTGAATACCAGCAAAGAAAGAGTTAAGCTAGTCTAGTTTCGACTCTTATTTCCATGGAATTGGCTTTCCTCAAGTCTTGGTTTTAACGTCATCTACGGGTACAGTGGTGTGGATGCTTGGTTGTGGTTTGGTGGGATATATGTTCTCTTGTTTCTCATCCATTCACCTTCTTGTGGTGGAAACTTCCCCACTTTCTTCTTTTGCATTGTGCCAATTATCTTTGAAATGCATTGTGCCAAGTATTTGATAGTGATATTGTTAGCTTGTCAAACAAGTGGTTAGTGAGCCTTTTCATGTATTTTTCTAAGAAATGGCCTTTCTTGCATCCAGCTTGTTAAATAAGACGTTGATAGTGCTAAATTTTATTACATGGCCAGTTTTGTTGGCCTCTATGCAGCTATTTGGCAGCCATAAATCCTTCCGATGATTTGCAGATGTTGAAGCGTCAGGGTTCTATTTTAGAGTTATGTGGCATGCGAAACAAGAGAACATCGTCTTACCAGGGCAGACATCTTCTACTCCAAAGAGGTTTCTGGAGTCTCATATAGGTAAGATGATACATCCACCTCCTTCAGTAAATTATGATAACAACTTTACTGGTGGCTCTTCAAGAAAAAGGAAATCAAGAGATATGGACTCACCTGGGGCCACACCTGAATATCGCTTTCCATGGGAGTCAAACCCTCGAGATATTGGTTCAGCTTTGGAATCAAATCGACAAGGGAATTATGTTGGAGTGCATTTCAATCAAAGAGAGTCCGCAGAACCAGGAAATTTCAGGCAACAATTTAAGAATGATCAGTTTCATCTTCGAAATGATTTTCCAGAAACTTGGCCGATTAGTAGTATGAATTTTCATAGAAATGGAATTGATAGAATAAGCAATGACTCTTTGAGTTTGCCACCTCAGTATTTACAGCCTAAGGGACCACTTCCCTTACGTAATTTGTCGGTTAGAGAGACCTCGATGGTACCAAATGGGCAGACCCATGCATCTTATGCTGGACACTTTGAAGCTCACAGATTTCTGCCCTTTCCAAAATCAGGTAATCAAAGCTCAGAAAAAGCTCACATTGCTGCCCACTTGCAAGATCTAACAGGTTCTGAGGTCAATGACTCTGTTTTTCGGGATAAATTGCCACAAGAAATGTGCCATACAACATCTGAACAATTGAGACCTGTTGAAAATTTGCACCAGCCTTTTTTTCAGCGTAACATGTTTTTTGATGGTTTGAATAGAAGGACATTTTCTCAGGAAGACAAGTTTGAGTCAGTTCAGTTGAAACAGAGTGGTAATTGTTCAAATGATGCAGCTATTGGTGAACCTCCCAATGCAGAAACATCATCGTTAGGAGCCTCAGTTTATGGGGATAACAGATCTTTAGAACATGAAGTGCAAATTAGCCGTGCTCGTTTCAATTATGCTTCTCAAAACAAAGAAAGGATCCACGGGGATGGCGATATGATAATAAAGGAGATAACAACAGCATCTGATACAGAGAAGCTAAAGTATTCTGTTTCAGAGGACATTCCATCTAAAAAAGTGGGTGAAATTGTTGGAAATGACAAAAAAAATGACGAAAGTCATAGTTCTCCAATATTGAAAGAAAAGAGTAGTTTAATCTCTGGAACGGCCGCTTCTACAGTGGCTGAAAAGTTATGGGATGGGTCTCTTCAGCTAAGTTCTTCTGTAACTCTGTCTGCAGTCGCATTCTTCAGAAGGTCTCTACGCTTGTATTTAAGTATTTTTTTTTATCGATACTTTTATAGGTTATCAACTGTGCTTTTTATGCATAATAACCATCTAAAAGTCCATTTAAGTTTGTAAACTGAGTATATGAAGGTGGGTGTTCCAATAGTTTTATTGTCTTGTTTTTAAATAGTTTTTAAGAGATTGAATATTTCCTTAAAACTCTGTTAACAAAATATTCCACTTGAACTTTGCGGTTGTACATAAGTATTTTGTTTAAATGGGATATTTCCAGAAGTTCTATTTGCCATCTCACATTCGCTGTTCAAATCACTAAAATTGGTATAGCTACAAACTTTTGGTATCCTTTTGGTTATGGAATCCAATAAAAGCAGAAGTCGTGTTACTACTTGGGGAGCAACCCAACAAATCTCATATCTACTCTTCATAACCTATAAGCTTTAGTATTGCATCTTTCTTCTCTTTAGGATGAGGGAGGATGAACTGCACAAGTTTCTTTATTAATTATTTCAGAATGGCTTGGAAGTTGAGTTTTTTATTTTTGGGCCCTTGTATGCTCCGTTTGTTCTGGGCTTTTGTAATTGGGGCACGGCTTTGGGGTTTTTAATGATTATTTCACAATCACCTATCAAAAAAATGACTTCAAAGTCGAGTTCATCAATTAGGGATGTATCATATATGATTTTATGTCTTTTGGTAGAGCTTTTTATTGAGTTAAGTTTTTGGAAGTAGCATCTTTTTCTTTTGATGTCCTTCTGAATTTTTTTTGCATATCTGTAGGACCTTTAGTCGTTTATTCGTAGAGAAAGAGGAGGCAGGGGTCAGGATGAAGGAAAGGGTGACCTGAAGTAGTGTTAGGAGGTGCTTGATTTCCTGCGAAATTCTTCTACTGTTGTCCTCTCGGGCAGAAGTAGAATATTGGCCTTGCCAGGATACTTGAGGGCTAAAGTCCCTTGGTAGTATAGTGCTGGGTCTCAAGTTATTCTCAGTTGTCCCTGTAGAAAACAAGGCAAAAGGAAGTCAAACTTTCGGAGCTATCTGCATTTTCCCCTTGAAGGCAAAAGTCCCTTTAAGGGAGTTTAGTGATGGGTCTCGAGTTATGCGTAGTTCTAACATGTACCAAACAAGGCAAAAGGAAGTCAAAGGTTTGGGAGCTATCCGCATTTTGTCTTTGTTAGTGCATTTGGTGTGAGCGTAATAGTAAGCTTGAAGATCCGTGTTGTTTTTGCCCTCGGAATGAAGAATGTTTTTTATATTTAATAGGTGAAATTATATAGGTTAGCTGCCAGAGGATGTATACAAAAATCAACCAGAGCAATTCAACCTAAACCATCAATGATTGTTACTTAATTGATAGTCTAAAGTGACCACTCTTGAACCCGAAAGTCAAAAGCTCAATGTCCTCAAGGAAAATCGCTTAACACCTAATGCAGAGGAACTCTGAGGAAGATAATCCTAAATAGAGATCCCCCTGAATGGAGAGTAGATATACTTGTCGCAGGCCGTCATATTTTTGGGATAGGGTTCTTCATGTTTATTGTGACCTAGGCTGTAATTTATAGGACTTGGTAATAGGATGTTTTTTACCAACTTCAATTTATAACACTCAATATCAGGGCCTTTTTCCGACTACTGCTTCTAATCCAGAGGACAGAATAGCAATTCTGTTCTAGGCTGATTCTTACTAACTACCCCTGAATATCTGCCTTTTGGTCCTAGAGAAGATTTGCCTTTCACCCTTGCTCAATGATGACATACAAATGAAGACTAGTCCTTTTTCTTTTAGTTGCAATGCAATTCAGTTTTTTTCCTGCATACTCTCTCTTGTATGGGTTACCAAAATAGGGAGTTGTTCTTCTGATTGATTGCTTGCTTGTACAGGTAAGGAAATTTCTTGTTAAGTTGCTTTGATTAAGTGTGTTTTTTTGGTTGAATCTCTACTTTCTAAAATAAGGTATCCTGAATAAACAAAAAGCTCAGTTGGCTTCGTCCTCTGGTAATGCTCTTATATGTGTTGAATCATTCTCCAAGCCTTAGTTGCAGGATTCTTTAATTCTAGTCGCGCTTCTGCTCTGGATTCTTGCTCCTGATTCTTGCACCTGCTCTTGCTTCCACCCCAAAATTCATTAATGATGCTCCTGCTTTGGAACCTCGGACCCACTCCCGCTCCCACCCGCGTTCCGTGCACCTAAGCTCCAAACATTATTTATCAGATGCGCAAATGAGTAGGAAAGCGTTCCCTTTGGTTATATGGCATTTTAATTTAGAAGGAAGCTTTTATGTATTAACTCAGCCAATCTAAGCTGATTGATCAAGTTCCTTGTAATTTTAGATTGCCTCTTTCTCATATCTTTTTTGTGATAGAAATCTAGGGCTGCTCTTTGTTGTAATTTTAGATTTTTGTTGGTGTTGTAATGGAAAAAGGAGTAGAGATTTGGAATAGGCCTTGTAAGCAAATTATGAGTTTAGGAGTTATTCTCTGTTTATAAATATAGAAAGAAGAAGCTTTGAGAATTTTCTGTCAAATTTGGGATCTTAAGCTAAACTTTGTTGACCTTGTGCTAGTTTAAACAAAAGGAAATTCAGCTTAATAGTAAATCCTCCACACAGTTGGTATTTAATCTTGGACATCTTCTCCCCATGACACAGGAAGCATACTAAATTTCTTTTGTTTCGGGACTCTAGCTTGCTCTGCTATATTCTTACATCAACCTCTTATGTTATTTAAAATAAGTGGCTGGACTGTTAGACGGCCGGATTAAATGATCATTTCGCAGATTGGAGAACGTCATTGGAATTGTTTCCAGATCATGTTTGAAACTTTAGCTATGACCTAACAACTTATTTTTCTTGTATTTAGGGACAAATATTTATTTGCTCATCAATTTTCCTTGTCGATAATGATTGCTGTGTAGTGGGGAGAGGTTGCTTGATGCCAAGTGGTCAGAATTCGTAGAAGTTAAAGGGAAAGTTAGATTAGAGGCTTTTGAAAAATATATCCAAGATCTTCCTCGGTCGCGAAATCGTGGACTTATGGTAAGCAGTATGTTTCATCACAACCTTATATAATAGTCTTGTTAACTATAAAGTCGTGATTCTCCTGTCTGTGTGATATATTCTTTGTTCATGCAGCATAACTGTCACAGTTTTTCTCTTTTGAATTCTTCTACAGATAGAAAAAAAGGAATTTCTCTTGACTAGTTGAAGAAAGTATTAATTAAATGATTTTTCCAGAAAACAAAATTATAGCTGAATCCTGTGTGTGCTAGCTATTTTTAAATGATCTTTGATGATTATTGGTTACCATAATTTGCTGCCACTTTGTATTTGGCATTTACTCGAGTTGCTTTTATGTGCTAGATCTTTTCATCTAAAATTGCCATACAATATTTGCAATTGCATTTGATATCTGGTATCTCTATATTTGTGTTTATGGTCTTGTTTTCTAGTAGGGATTTATGTTTTTATACTTTGTTGTCTATGTGGTCAACAATGATAAAAGCCAACATGAAATGTCTTGTCCTTATTTGTTTTCCTTTTATAGAGATAGGAAGATGAAGTAAAAGAGATAAATATTTGCACCAAAAAAAAAAAAAAAGAGATAAATACATGGATCTTGTCATGTAATTCTTGGTCAACAATGTGAAGGACCAATTCTACTTCATGGCTTGGACGGTTAACTATGATTTGAATTAAGCTGATGTTTATAGAACTTTTAGGCTACGCCTGGACAGCCATTTTTGTTGTTTTCATTTTCAGAATGTGTTTAAATTATTTTCATGTTTCATTTGTTAAGATATTAGCTTTATATATTGCAAAGTACTATTCACCAGTTAATTTTGTATATAACAACGATCCTTTTGTGGATTTACCTTATTTATTTTGACATAAAGATATATTGTAAATGGTACCCATACAAAATTTGCTATAGTTTATACTGTTAAAATTTTGTTTTAATAAAATTAGTTATCTTCATCTTTTCGAAAAATGGAATCCATAGAAGGGAACCCCCTTTTGATCTTTTCCGGAAATGAACACTTTTTATCTTCTCTAAAAGATGATACTGATGATGACGAGAAAAAGGCCAACCAAAGATAGCCTTGGTGCTTTGCCACCTCAATCCTTGTTGAGCCATCACCAATTATGAAAAGGTTGTTAGTATTGATACAGGTTTTGTTCTATTCTCAGGA
This sequence comes from Escallonia rubra, assembly GCA_033065855.1. NCBI lineage: Eukaryota > Viridiplantae > Streptophyta > Magnoliopsida > Escalloniales > Escalloniaceae > Escallonia > Escallonia rubra. The sequence continues at coordinate 132,847 of JAVXUO010000432.1, forward strand.
CTAAAATGTTGACATCTGAGTAGACTTGGGTGAAGGAAATGGAGTTTTGGGGTTCTAGTTAAGTGTACGGAGAAATTGGTCAGATTAAGGATGGGCCGACTCCTGATGGGTGGTAAAAAAGGGTGTTTGTTTCCTTGGGCATCCTTCGACTTGCACCACTTTTTGGTGTGTAGGTAGTAGGGGTTCAATTTTAGTTAATAGACATGGTTCGGCTTGATAAAGTAGTAGGATTTTGCCTAGGCAAATTCTAACTTGTATCCCAGGGCGCACGTTATCTGAACCTCGTAGGTTAGCGCATTATCAGCAGAGGGAGGCATTGTAAATGCTGCTTGCTATCTGCAGCCTCATGTAGATGTCGTATAAAGACTATTTTGCCTACCACTCATCCTGACTTCGAAAATACCAACCTCATTTTTTGCACTTGTGCAAGATGCCTTTGGTCATACTCGAAGAGGGGTTGGTTGGGTTCAGTTGACTTTTAAGTTCATAAAGATCTTATTTGAAATTCTATTTCCCTATCCAAAGTCTTTTTCCAGTTCCTTGTTATACAGCTTTATATTGTGATCGGCCCTCATTATTTAGCCGTTTTAACAGTTAATACAATCTGAAGTTCAAATACCAATCTTTTGAGCCATCAGTTTTTGACCCTTAAGGAACCCAAATTTCTTAAGGAAGACATCAAGTACTCTTCATTGGTTACATCTGTATAGCACCTCTATTTCAGTGCCTAATCTACCCTTTTTATCTTTTTGCTATTAAATTTTTCCTTAAAACTGTAGAAAGCTTAGTTCATAGTTTGTTTAAAACCATCTCTTTTTTGGGTTGCATTTAAAACCTTTTGAGGTTATAATGCTTAAGGTTTTGCTAATCTAGACATTTTTTATGCTGACCCGTGTGGTGGGCTGAAAGGCCAGTTCAACCTGTCCTGACCGAGGCTGTTAATAGGTTCTCTCATTGTAGTTTATTACCAGTTCAGGAGAACCATATATAGAAGGCACATTAACGCAATAAAAAGAGTATTTCCATTTCAAAGGTAGATTAGACAACATGGAGAAATCCTCGTTCTAACTTTTCAGTCCCCTTTATAGATATTATTAAGCTGAGTACGCTGGGTACTACACACCAGTATGCACAAAAAGTACGTTATGATCCTTCTTTTCTTTGTAGTAATATGAATTGGATTTGGTAATTTGAGTATAACAAAGGCGCCAAAGGGTGCACAACTCCCTAGGTTAACAATGTTAAGTAGTTTGGACTCTAGTTTTGAGGACAGAGATCACTAAGGGTTAAAAATGAGTTTTTACAAAGTTTTATGAGGAAAATATCTGTTTCTCCGAAATGGTTTGATCCGTCATGCAGTTTGGGTTGCTTTGAGGCATTAATATTCTACAGGTTGTCAGTTGCGACGGGATAATCTGGGTTTAGGATTTCCCCAAGTGAATCTAGTGGTAGTCTAGTATTTTTGAGCTCTTTCCGAGTCTCTGCCTAAACTGAGTGTAACATTTGTTTTTTGCCTCAGTAGACTTCCAGTCTATACCACTTATTATGCAAATTATTATTAAGCTACATCCAAATACGCGAGCTTCACAAGCAAAAGTTAGCTGCAATAAGGAAGAGCTAAAGGTCCAGCACGTAATATCATCGATAGACAAGAACTCGTGCCATCTTCACTTTTTGTTGCATAGTCCAGCCATATTGGTAATAATTTGAATCATATCTC